>JAYESA010000016.1:47018062-47618062 GCA_036927795.1 Iris macrosiphon | reverse complement strand
GTACTTGACCTAGACAGCATTCTACCGCCGATGCTGCGGCGTAGGCTGGACGTACCCACGCTCTCGTGCCCATATACCGGGTGCGGGTCGTGACACGTTTTTAGTGGTGGCCCATGCAGGTCAGACTTCGTTAGTTGTGCAATATCGTAGTAGTACGACATCATAGTTGTACTACTGTGTACCTGCTATAGAATATAGGACATAGGATACTAGGATGAGAGAGGATACTCAATCACAAATTATTTGAGAGGTTCCTGGGACGACCCCTGAGAATCTCGTTATAAATTTTCCAATTTAAATCTTTCCTTGTTTCCGTCCGCTCTCGCTTGTTGTTATTGAACTTGATTCTTGTTGATCAGTTATTAAATTAAAATCTTGGTATCATTGTTGAGTTTGAATCTTGTTGACCAGTTGTTAAAATTAAATTCTTGGTATCGTTGTTGAGTTGATTTCATATCGAGATAAAATTTACGGTATCATCTGATGACATATGTTGATAAGGACAGTGAGAAAGGTAAAACGTCTACTTTGATTATGGAACCTAGAGTTTATCGCAGCCATATTAGCTATCGTGACGAGAACGTAGGAACCTGACTTGGATGTACATACCGTAGTTATGAAACTTAGGGTCTCTCGCAGCCATACCGGTTGGCGTGGCGAGGATTCTAGATGACATGATTATAGAGTTGCATACCTTAGTTACGGAACCTGTCGTTTATCGTATCTATGCTTACAGGCGTGGCGAGGATTCTGTGTGTCATGATTTCTGACAGACGTGTATGATTATCAGGTTGTATCTTAAATTGGTTCTTAAATTATCATCTCAAGACTTATCTATTTCTGTTATTCAGGACTTTGTTCCATCGTTTCTTTTTCTTTATTAGCAGTAAAGATACCTTCAGTCCTTGATCCAGTTCCTTTTTGAGCTTATTTTCTTTGAGGATTCCTTGTTAGTATGATAATTAGTGACTTACAAATTTTGGTTGTCTTGTATTAGTTTGACTGAGTGTGACTTGTGAGTTGTAAGTGTTTCTTATGTTGGACATGGGAGCATTAGGCTTTAATTTAGAGTTAGCCCTTAGCATAGTACCTTGTAACAATGGTTCTAGGATAAGTGTCATTTGAGACTGAGAGTAGAAGGAGAGCATAGAGTATCAGTGATAGTTCTCAGAGTTAGTATCAGGGCCAATATACCCGTCCTGGATAATCATGATTACGTAATTGAGTGATCTATGTAAACAATTAGGTATCAAGGAATTGTGTTAAGGATTAATGGAGCATAACGTCCAATCTGATGATTGACATCGGTCGTGTTAAAAGTAAAGAAGGATATATGCAATAAAGAGTTAATGAGGTGTCATGAGTAGAGAAATATCAGGATTTGTAATGAAAGTGGTGAAGCGTATCACGGATTAGTTTAATAGGCTTTAAAGGCGTGGCTGAATGTAGAGCAGTCCACTCAGGTTACACCGATTAAAGAAAAATACCTATACAACCATCAAGATGAGGAACCATATACATGCCCATAAAAATAAGAAAATATGAGTGTTGTAAAAGGTACAACTAATCATGAGTTCTAATAAGTTTGAGGAGATGATCCAATAATGAAGCTCGCGATATAATACCAAGAGTGCTAATGATTCTACATCAAGGATTAGTCGAGAATGACGTTAATGACAGTAAGCACTCTGTGTGATGATAATTAGATGATATACCAGTTGAGATGAATTGAAAATCATGAAAGAAAATACAAGTGATGATAACTTTGATCATTGGAGGTAATAGTGCAAGTGATTCGGGCAGTACAAACTTAGTACACAGTTGTAGACAATAGAGGTATTGAGTGCACCTCGAGTATTAGAGACCGTGAGCACTTATATGTAAATTTGTGGATTTATAAATTAAAAGAGTGGAAATAAATTTTAAACTTTGAGAATTATTGAGGAGATGAGATTGTGTCATTAAAATTTTTGAGGATTTCAAATACTGATTCAATAAACATGGTCAAGGCTACAAAGATTTTAGAAGTGATTAAAATTTTATTTTGATGTTGAGTATCTGACTTTGAGGAGGTATATGCAATTTATTTTTAAGTTGATCGAGAAGTTAAACCTTGACGATTATTTTGAGGATTAATTTTATGGTAGATGAGAAATATGAATATTAATATATGAGTAAATGATATACATGTGTAAGGATCTGATGACTTGAGCATGATCGAGATGGCACTGCAGACTGACTTGGGTGTCCATCTAAAGTTGTATTAGAAAGAACAGTAATTAGTATGATGTGTTACACTTGGTGTGCACTGGAGTGATGAGAACAAATAATATGGGCAATTGTAGTAGGAACGAGAACCGACAGAGAGTGTGGTACTAAAGAGATAGAGGTATCAAACTTGGATGCATTGTTGAACCATGATTATATTAGAGGATCTTGGTATCACATTTAAGTATTAATACGCAGGTGTATGCAATGAGGATGTATTCATGGATTTTATGGATTAAAGGTTAGTTGATAGGGATATCAGTGTACAGGAATAGGAATTTGTTAGTGAATATGCTAGAGTTAAATATTGTTAGAGATAGTAGATACTATAAGTAATATGTTAGCAGGTTCTTTCTTCCCTCTTGATGTTCTTTTTTCGTCTTTCGATTGATTGATTTTCCTAATACTGTAGTTCGTATGCATGATTTCTTGTTAGAATAAATCTAGTAGTACACCCTAGCAGAGACTGAAATACCATGACAAAAGATACATGACCTATATATTTTCTTAAATTGCATGGCTGTAGGTAGAGTTTTCTTAAACCATGATCATTGGGGTTTTGACCATAGCAAAGATCTATGACGAAGTTATGACTGACAAAAAGAGACAAGAGGATTAAATTTGTGGATGAGCATTAATTTAAATAAAGAATTTAGGGGTTGTTATAACGGAGTTGAGGGATCATTGATTTTATGAAAATCGAGGTTTGATTGAAATTCGAGGATAAACATTAACTTAAATAGAGAGTTAAGAAATTCACAGGACAAAATTGAGGACTTATTAATTTTAGGAAGGTCTTGATATGATTTGAGAAAATTTGGAAAATTATCATTTTATCTATTTGATTGCAAGATAGAAATTTGAAATTTTACATTATGAATGTTGCATTGAAGATTCTGAAAGTATCGCATCGTTGAGTAATTGAGGAAAAAGAAAATCGAGAAATAAAAGCGTTAATGGAATGGTGTCGAATTCAATTCTCGGGAGGGGAATTTAGATTTGAATAAGCAATAATTGAATTTGAGTTAGAGGAGTAAGATGATTGATGGATTAGTGTTTAAAATTTAGATTTTTGGGATACAAATTTTTTAAATGTTATAAATATACATTAATTGGAATTCAATTGGAGGATCGGATATTAGAATCCTTGAGTATTTAGATACGAACTAAAATTTTGGAGGAGATTATGATAAAAATTTGAATTTGATTTTAAACTTGAAGATTTTCAGGAATATGATGTTATAAAATTTTTGAAAGGTTGGGAAATAACAACATGGAATTACTTCATGATTATTTGGGTTGAAATTTAATTTTTGATAGAAATAATATGATGAGTAAAGACAATTACTGAGGATCCTAAATTTCGAGGATGAAATTTTTCTAAGGTGGATAGACTTGTAACCTCCGATTTCCAATTTCCGAAATAATTAGATTTTTAATTTATTTTAAATACCAAGTTTTTTTTAAAATAATTTCTCCTTGAATTCTTGTATTTGATTTTGAACAATGTTTGATTTAGAAGGTGATTTAAAATCTTTTATAAAAATCATTTTTCCTAAATGTCGCTTTCTTATAAATAAATAAATAATGATGTAAATATAATACTCTAGCTTCGAATATTTATTGGCTTAAAATCATTAAATTAATTATTTGATAAATTATTGAAGAACTAGTTGTTTTCATAATAAATTTTCATATCCATTTTGGAATAGTAAATAAATAAATTATATATTTTCTAGGGTTTTGAAATATGGGTTTATTTAGTAGCTAAATTGGAATCAGTTAGCCTTGGAAGCCCCTTAAAATATTTTCTTGAATTATAATATTTTCTATAAATTTTATAAGTTTACCATCTTTCATTCACCCTCATTTTTTTCCCACATGAAAACTCATTCATATTATCTGGGCCATTCATTATTTGGGCCAAATCCTCACCCTTTATCCCACACCCTCTTTTCCTATTTAAGTCTCTCATCACCATTCCAAGAAACCCTAGCTAGCCTCACAAATTCCCACAAGCCAAAGCCAACAAGCCACCACCATTTTTGTGTGCTCGTGTCCGTGTGTCCAGCATCACCGTGTCAGCCGTGTTGGCCTCGGGTTCGACCCCGAGTGTCCCACCGTATCCATTCATTTCCTGTGTCCGGTTACAACATTACAACCAGATTCTTGTGTCCGACACACCCGAACACATCCACCTCCACCACAGCAACACCAACCCTGTGTCCGACAGACCCGGACACGTCCCCCACAGTACAGCAAACCCGCCGTGTCCAGCTTCGGACACGACCCAAAATACCCCGACTCGATTCAGAGAAACCCTAACCCTAGATCTAGCCTCGCCGAGCCGGTGGTCGCGGATCACCTCCTCGTCGTCAAGCTCCGGTGGCTGCAGGACCTCCCCCTCAGCGTCGACCACCGCCGAGTTCGAGCACCCGCCGTCGCTTCAGACCTGCCGCCGCCTCAGATCTGTCGAGCCGTGGCCGCCTCGAGCAGACCCGCCGCCGCTCTCGAGTTCCACCGCCGCCTGGAACCGAGCACCCCGTCGTCGAGCCGTCGACCGCCGCCTGGAACCGAGCACCCCGTCGTCGAGCCGTCGACCGCTGCCTGGAACCGAGCACCCCGTCGTCTCGAGTTCAAGCACCGGCCCCACCACAGCAGACCGAGCACCGCGCCGACGCCCTGCCCGGCGGACCTCCTCCGCCGACGCCGGAGACCCCCCATCGTGAGCCCTTCTCTCTATTTCCCTCTTCCCCTTTGCTTCTGTTCTATGAATAATGGTTAAGTAGTTAGATTAGTTTATAATTAGTATATAATTAGTTTAGTCATAATTAGATTAATTAGTTAATTAATAATCAGTTAGTAATTTCTTAATAAATTAGTTAATTTGTAATTAGTTTAGTAATTTCATGTAATTAGTTTAGTAAATAAAATATAATTAGTTTTATTATTTTATAGTGTTTAAAATGTATATATATGTAATTAATTAATGTATAAGTATATGTATGTGTATAACTAATAAATATGTATAAGTGTGTATCTAACTAATGAATAGGTATAAGTACGTATTTTTAAATTATTTGTATATGTATGTATTAAATCAAATTAGTATATAGGTGTATGTATATATGTTCGTGTATTTCTTCCTATATATATATGTATTCAATATATTTTGTGTGTACGTATTAAATAATAAATATTAATATGTAATATTGGTATATGTATATGTATATATTTTGTATATACTTAATATATTTCAATATAAAAATTGGTATATATGTATATCAGTATTTTCAGTATATGTTGGTAATTGTTAATTTGGTATATATATATATACAAATATGTATTTTGATATATAAATAAACATTTATATACATCTATTTAGTGTATATACACATATACATATTTTGTACAAATTACTAAGAGACACTTATATATATTATATATGTTTTTATTGGTATATACTCTGAGTGTAAATGTGTATTTATATACGTATCCCTACTAGATGACCCTAGTTGACTAGAGCCATGCCTGGCATAGCCCTGAGGCCAGGGTAATTCTATTGTGTGTTAGTGTAGCATCTGATACAAGTGATATTATTATATGTTATAGGACTGTCGGATTCTCCAGACGATACTCTGGGACAGGACATTGATATTGACAGCTAAGGACCCAAGGCGAGTATATTCTCTGATTAGTTTCTAATTTATGATATCTTCTATGTTCCCTATATCTAGTGTAAATATCCATGTTCTTGACACGTTGGTTACACGGATTGGTATACACGGATCTCGTCATAAGATGTTATTCCTTATTCATGGTGTAGCTTGTACAAGACTTGTTTTCTTGATATCTTGTGCATGTACAAACACTGATTTCCGGGGAGATTTGCTACCTCCCTAGGGAATCCCGTACCATAGCGTACCATGATTTGATCTACTATACCAGTCGGGGGTTTGGAGAGTATTTTAGTGTAGATATGTGATCATACCCAACTTTCTATGCATCATAGCTCGCCCCACATCTCACGTCGGGTGCGGCCTGACCATCTCCATGCTTCATAGCTGTTACGTGTGATTAGCCTGACCATCTCTATGCATCATAGCTAACCAACGGTTAGCCTGACCTTCCATGAATCATAGCTAATCACATGTAACTAGCCTGATCAAGTTCCCAAGCCGATCACATGTTAAAGCTAGTACTCACACACTTAGTCATAGGTTTCTTGCTCATTGACATATTGTTTCTTTTCCTGCATTTACTTACAGTATTCCAGTATTTCTTTCATTGTACATTTCTCGTACCTATACATGCATCTGGTATATTTCCATCTAGAACTGCTACATAGTTTATGTCATTTATATAGAACTGCTATTTAGAGATGTACTTTGCTCCTTCCTGACTGGAAAATATTTTTTCCAGACTGTGACCTTAGTAGACTGGTTTCCGACACACTTGGGGATTAGTTGTTACTGTTTGCAGGTATGATTATTTTGTCATTAGACTTGTGTCGTATTCTGTTATTTCTTCAAATTCTTATCGTGCTGTAGTGGTGATTGAGTATGTTGTTCATTTTTATAGTGTTATCCGTGTCTCCTTATGGAGTTGGATACTAGTGTGAGATTGTTTAGATAGTACTTGACCTAGACAGCGTTCTACCACCGATGCTGCGACGTAGGCTGGACGTACCCACGCTCTTGTGCCCCTATACCGGGTGCGGGTCGTGACACATATACATATCTATCTCTCTTTCTCTCTCTCTCTCTCTATATATATATATATATATATATATATATATATATATATATATATACATATATATATATACATATATATATATACACATATAGAAGAATAGTTACATACAATATATACACCTATAGTATATACATAGATCTAAGAAACAAAATGACATAAATATATATATATATACACCACCTTATATATAAATCTACATATATATACAATTACATTCTCCATGAAATAAGAATATAAGAATAGATCTACATATAATTTGTACAAATACATGGAGAGTATCACACCGTATCCCACTAGATCTAGGATACGCATGTGACACGAGTCCACTACAAATCCAAATGTACCCCAAAGGATACGAACAAGTCACATATATTATTTATGATTAATACGAAGAGTCAAATACAAATCTATGTGTCTCTGTCAAAATGTGACATGTACAAAGTTCTGTGTTGGAGGAAAACCCCCCAAATCAACAACGTATCATCAAATTGATGGGATGCGACCTACACGTACCCAATTGTGGATATAACACTAGCCCCAAACACACAAACACATGCCAAATTGATCTATAGGACCAATTGACACACACAACAATTGTCAATCTCGAAATTCTCCTAAAATTGACACAAAAAGTACCATAACTTTCACAATAGGCCTCCTATGAACACAAAATCAAATCCTATGGGTAGCCTATGCATATGGATTGATTTTCCATGGTTAAATCTCAGATTTAGAATCTAATTTAAGAGAACAAACTGAATTGTGTCTATTGGGAGATGGATTTCCAATGTAACCTCCAAATATGATAAAATTGACCTCCAACTTGTAGATTCTTGCTCCTCTTTGTAGATCCTTGCTTCCTCCTTCTAGATCCTTGCTCCACTAGTCTCCAATAGTGATTTGGGAAGAAATTGGGATAAAATTTGGTAGGGAAATGAAGTGGGAATAAAGGAATTTGGTTGAGGGAATTTCTAGATCTAATTTTCAAAAGAAAGGAGGAGAGAGAAATTTATTCCCCCCCTCTATATAGGCTGGCCCCCTTTCCCCTTCCTCAAGCTACTATGAATTGTCTAATATACCCCTTGGGGACTCTCATGAAGAAATAATTAAGGAGGGAAGCTTCTAGTCTAATGGATTAATTAATTTAATCCATCTCCTTAACAATGGCTTTCTAAATGGGCTAAATTCTATCAATTAATACATGTTGGTCCTTGAGTCTAAACTAAACTTGTTAGGTCCACTAACACAAGTCCAAAATAAATAACTAATATCTAACAACAATTAAATAATATAATAAATAATTATTTATCATGCACAATATTTAAGTAAATATGAATTTACTAAAATACCCTTTCCTAGAAAATGTGGTAGTGACAAGTCTACCCTCCTTAAAATAATTTTGTCCTTGAAATTCAAGGACGAAAACTACCCCCTAAAATAACAGAACGTAGCAAAAGAACATAACTAAAGAACATAACTAAAGAACATAACATAATTAGGAAAGAACATACCTCAAAGCACAAATAAATATGGATAACGCTCTCGCATTTTATCCTCTCTCTCCCAGGTAGACTCCTCCGGAGAGTGATGCCTCCATGCGACGCATACCAAAGGAATAGTCTGGTTCCTCAGCATCTTCTCTCTCTGGTCCAGAATCTCAACTGGTTGTTCTGGATAGCTAAGAGTAGGGCCCACCTCTATCTTCGAGTGATCCAATACATGACTAGGATCTTCCATGTACCGTCTCAACTATGACATATGAAATACGTTATGCACTCCCTCCAATACAGCTGGCAAGTCTAGTCTATAAGCAACTGCACCGACCCTCTCTAGAATAGTGAAAGGTCCGATGAATCGCGGACTAAGCTTCCCACCTCCACCGAAACAAATCGTCCCTCGTGTCGTAGAAATCCCCAAAAACACCAAACCACCCACCTAGAGCAAAACACAACCTTAAGAACTTAATCTATAACAAACAAGCACAAAACAAAATCTAAAACTAAACCTCAAACTCCAAAGGTCTCCGGTGGCTATCGGCCCAATGTCGCTGTATGTCCTGCGCCACACGAAGTCTTTCTCTTATCAACTGAACCTTCTCTACTGCATCCATAACCATCTCTGGCCTAAGCAAAACTATCTCTCCAATATTGTCCCATGACAAGGGAGTACGACACCTCCGACCGTACAGAGCTTCAAAAGATGACATCTCTATACTAGCCTGGTAGCTGTTGTTATAAGCAAACTCTACCAAATGGAGATGGTCCTCCCAAGAACCCCCAAAATCTAGTACACAAGTGCGCAACATATCCTCGAGAGTCTGAATAGTCCTCTCTGACTGCCTATCTGTCTGAGGATGATATGCAGTACTGAACTTGAGCTGAGTGCCCAAACTCTCCTGCAAACTCCTCCAGAAATGAGAAGTAAAATGACTATCCCGATCTGAGACTATACTGACGGAAACTCCATGTATCCTAATGATCTTCCTCACATATATCTCTGCCAGCTTCTCCGTAGACAAACCTACCTTGAAAGGCAAAAAGTGGGCCAACTTGGTCAACCGACCAACGATGACCCAAATCGCATCTTTCCCTCCTGGAGATCGTAGAATTCCGGACACAAAATCCATAGTAATGTGCTCCCACTTCCACTTTGGAATGGATAATGGCTAAAGTAAACCCCCTGACCTCTGCCTCTCGGCTTTCACCTGCTGGCACACTAAGCATCTGGATACAAACTGTGCCACTTTCCTCTTCATGGCATACCACCACACACTCTCTTGCGTATCCCGATAGATCTTATTGGCACCTGGATGTATGGAATACTGAGAGCGATGCGCTTCCTGCAACACCTCCCCACGCAGCTCCCCACTAGGCACACACAATCTAACTCCATGTCTCAAAGATCCATCCTCAGTAATGGTGAAATCATCCTCCAATCCTGCCCTCACTTGAGCTCTGATACTCCTCAGAGATACATCCTCATACTGTGCTGCCTTGATCATGTCCATCAAATATGAATGTATCTGTATTCCCCATATCTGTATAGCACAACCAGGAACTATCACCTCAATGACCAAGCTCTCCAAGTCCTCCAGCAAATATCGATCCTGCGTCAAGAACATAGATACCGGATACCTATTCAAAGCATCGGCAACTACATTAGCTTTCCTAGGATGATACTGCAAAGATATATCAAAATCCTTTATCAGCTCCAACCACCGACGCTGCCTCATGTTCAACTTCTTCTGCATGAAAACGTACTTCAAGCTTTTATGGTCTGTAAAGATCTCCATACGCTCTCCGTACAAATAATATTTCCATAACTTCAGGGCGAAGATAACTGCTGCCAACTCTAAATCATGGGTAGGATAGTTCTTTTTATGAGGACGCAATTGCCTAGATGCATAGGCAATTACTTTTCCATTCTACTGAAGAACACAACCCAAACCTTTCTCCGATGCATCACTATAAATAGTGAAACCTCCAGACCCTGATTGCAACGTGAAAATTGAAGTGGATGTCAACCTCTTCTTCAATTCCTCAAAAGCAATCTGGCAATCCTCTGTCCAAATAAACTCTATATCCTTCCTGGTGAGTCTAGTCATCGGCTCGGCAACCCTCAAAAAATTCTGCGTAAACTTCCTGTAGTAGCCTGCCAATCCTAAGAAACTCCTTATCTCTGCTACCAAACTCGGGGTCTTCAAAGATTCTACTGCTGTGATCTTCTTCGGATCCACTAAAATACCATCACCAGTCACAACATGCCCCAAGAATTCCACCTTATCCAGGAAAAACTCATACTTGGACAGCTTTTCATACAGCTTCTCCTTCCTCAGCATATCCAACACAATCCGTAAATGATCCTCATGCTCCTCCGGTGTCTTCGAGTATATGAGTATGTCGTTGATGAACACCACCACGAACTTGTCAAGGTACTGATGGAACTGTCACGACCCGATCCCAATAATCTGGGTCCAGTCGGATCATGCCCAGCCTGCACCGTTGTGAGACGGCGGCAGTAAGCTGTATCAATCCGTAGTAACACACAGACATCCAGAATACATGAAGGAAATTCAATTTTATTGCTAAGTCCGAAAGAGAAATTCTTTTACAAGCAAAGATCAAGCAAAACATGGTCCAGGATTATTACTTCAACCCTGATTATTACAACTTGGAAATTAAAGGGAAATAACTAAACATCGGCCTCCTGGCTAGGTTCAGCTAGAGCTTCAGTACTCTGGTCCGGACCATAAAAGGTGTCATACGCCTCATCGTCACCGTAACCACCTAAAATTGTTAATCTCCAGTCAGGAGGGAGCAAGAACATATATCCAATTCCAGCACCTTAATGATAATTAAAATGATGCAATGAAATAGTTTTGAACAATATTTATATTTTTGTATGCAACAAGTATGAGACAAGAACAGTAAATGTCGATGAAGCAAATGATGACAAACTACAATCACTAAAAGTATTTTGAGAAAGGTAGCATCCCGTGGCCGGTTGGGGTTGGAGGCAATCTGTGTTCTAGTGAACACGGTGCGGCGTCAGTCCAGTGAGGTTGGACTTCAGCTATCCACAATGAGGCAATAAGGGGGCTTTGACCACGGTGCTAACTTTTACTCCCCAGTTCCCAAGGCAATAGTCAATGAGTCAAAGAGTCAATGAGTCAATCAATCAGTCAATCAGTCGGTTCCGTGAAATCAAGTGTCGTCCCAATACATCTATATGACATGCAACATATTTAATTACAACTAAAATACCGGTTTTGAATTATATGAAACTTGCCTGGAGTTGGTTGGTGACGCGAGTGAGATGTCGCGACGGTCTCAACCTTAGTTACAGGAACCTACATTTATTAATAATCTGATTTTAGAATTAAAACAAAGGGTTTTAATCTGACTTGATTAGTTAACTAAGTTAATGATTCAATCCAACGATCGATTAATAATAATAATTTGTAATTAGTAATTTAGTAAAACAAAACCCTTTTTAATAATAATAAAACTTATTTATTTTATCGTAGAAAATATTTTATGGTAAAATATCGTTTTGTTTCTAATAGGATAAAATAGGAAAGAACGATTATAATAAAATAATATCGTTTGTTTTTAGCAATCAATTTATTTCTAATAAACTAGGCTTAGGGGAAAATATTACTAAATTTTTATTTTGGTAATATTACAAATCAATTTGTAAGAGAATAATATTTTTGGAAAACTTATTTAAATACTAACGTATTATAAATACTAAAAATTATTTCAGAATTATCTATTAAATAATTACTAATTTACGTAATATTTAATAAGGTTTTTATCATATATATATATAACTAATATACGTATTTGCAGATCGTTGTATCAAATTGCTAATTAATTAACAAACCAAAAACCTATCAATTTCTAAGCTATCCCGGGATTGACAGAGCTTTATTCTGTCAGTCCCGGTCGGACAGGGGAGTGGTTTTGGAAGGGACAGAACGTTCTGATAGTGGCACCTACCGGGAAGCTGATGGAGGAGCACCGAAGGGAGGCCTCGGACTCGGGATCGGGGTATTACGCGGTTCTGTGTCCTGGACACGTGTCCAGTGCTGTGTCCACTGTGTTCGGCCTGTGTCCTGCGTCCTGCCGCCGTGTCCGGGGCTCGGGGAAGCTGGCCGTCGGTCGAGGCGTCGCTGGGTGGGCTCGCCGGAGTTCGCGGGTCAGCCGGCTAGGGTTGCGGGCAGCGCCGGCAGTGGTCGTCGGAGGCTCGGCCGCTCAGCTCGAAGAGGAGGGAGAAGGGGAGAGGAGGAGGAAGTGGTTCTGGTCTCGGGAGGGGGTCGCAGGGCGGTCTGGGAGGTGGACGGCGGTCTCGGGGGTGGTCGGCGCAGGGAGGAAGTCGCCGGACGGGGCTGCCGGAGTAGGTAGATCTAGGGTTAGGGTTTGGTTTTGGGAGGAGAAAGGAGGCGGTGATGGGTGGATTTATAGGGGGTTGGCTGGGGCGAGGCCGGGCGTCGTGGCCGCGGGATCCGGAGGGGGAGGGCTACGTGGCGCGGCGTGGCCGGAAATCGCGACGGCCGACGGATTGATCGGGTCGAGGGGAAGAACGGGGAACAGGGGTGCGGGTCCGGGTTCCGGGTCGGGCGCGGATCCGGTCAGGCCGACCCGCCCGACCCGCTAAGCATAGGGCTGGGCCGGGTCTGACTAATGGGCTCGGCCCACTGGGCCGGGCCGGGCCCAACTCAAAAATAAAATAAAATAACAGTAATAATAATAATTAATATATTAATTAATTAATTCAGAAAATAGTTTTTAGGCTTTAAAAATAGGTCTGAGGCCCAATAAAATCCCAAAAAATTATCCTAAGTCCGGTTTTCTATTTTACACCCAAAAATATTATTTTCATGATTATTTATTGCCAACTAAAAAATCATTTATTAATTAAAAGCCTTGATTTTAATTACAGAAAATTCCCAAAAAATTCCAAAAAATGGGGAAAAATCCAAGATTTAATAATTAGGAAAATTCATGGGGTTTACAACCTACCCAACTTATAGAAATTTTGTCCTCGAAATTAACTACAATTGAAGGGAGAACAAGGGTAAACATGCCTTAAAACAGATGAGGGTACTTCTGTCTCATCTCAGCCTCTCGTTCCCAGGTGGATTCGCCTGGGGAGTGGTGGAGCCACTGAACTTTGACCAGTGGAATCACGGTGTTCCGCAACTGCTTTTCCATACGGTCTATGATCCTTCCTGGCTGCTCTGGTACTGTAAGACTTGGTCCAATCTCCAACTCTGAATGATCCAGGATGTGGCTCGGGTCCGGAATGTAACGCCTCAGCTGCGATACATGGAAGACGTTGTGCACGCCTTCAAGATTAGGTGGTAACGCCACTCTGTATGCCACCTCTCCAACTCTGCTCACTATCTCGAATGGGCCGATATACCTGGGACTCAGTTTCCCAGCTCTGCCAAAACGGATAGTTCCTCTGGTGGGGGAGATCTTGACGAAGACACTATCACCTGCTTCGAACTCCACAAGTCGGCGACGGCTGTCCGCCCAATGTTTCTGACGATCTTGAGCCACCCGAAGTCTGTCTCTGATAACCTTGACTTTTTCAGCCGCATCTGTAATCATCTCAGGTCCCAGCATGACTCGTTCTCCTACGTCGTCCCAAGCCAAGGGAGTGCGGCAACGACGTCCATACAGAGCCTCAAAAGGAGTCATGCCGATGCTGGCCTGGTAGCTGTTGTTGTAAGCAAACTCTACCAAGTGTAGGTGGTCCTCCCATGATCCTCCAAAATCCAGGACGCAAGATCTCAGCATATCCTCTAATGTCTGGATGGTTCTCTCTGACTGTCCGTCGGTCTGTGGGTGATATGCAGTGCTGAACTTCAGTTGGGTCCCCAGACTCTCTTGCAAGCTCTTCCAGAAGTGAGAAGTAAAGCGACTGTCTCGGTCTGATACAATGCTCACGGGAACTCCATGTATCCGGACGATTTGCCTCATGTATAGGGCAGCTAACTTCTCGGTAGATAAACCAACCTTGAAGGGAATGAAGTGGGCAGACTTAGTCAATCGGTCTACGATCACCCAAATAGCGTCCTTCCCTCCTTGGGATCGAGGCAATCCTGACACAAAATCCATAGTGATGTGCTCCCATTTCCATTCTGGAATGGGCAGTGGCTGAAGAAGTCCTACTGGTCTTTGTCTATCTGCTTTCACCTGCTGGCAGATCAAGCATTTGGCAACGAATTTTGAGACATCCTTTTTCATTCCATACCACCATACGTGCTCCCGTATATCTCGGTACATCTTATTTGCTCCAGGGTGGATGGAATACTGTGAGTGATGCGCTTCCTGCATCAGCTGTTCCCTCAATTCACCAGCAGGTACACAAAGTCTGGTGCCATTCCTCAGTGTTCCGCCGTCTGAAATAGAGAATCCCTCCAGTGTGCCAGCTAACACCTGGTCCCTGAGTTTGCACAATGCTCCGTCCTCGAATTGAGTTTCCTTGATTTTGTCCATCAAGCTAGACTGCACTTGCAAATGCATCATGGGGAAGTCAGTGCCGGGTACTATTGCTTCCCGTCCAAGCTTCTTCATTTCCTCTGCAGGAAATACGAGTTCTAGTCCCAGCTTCTCCATGTCCTCCAGTAGGTACCGATCTGTCGTCAAGAACATCGCCATCGGATATCGACTAAGTGCGTCGGCGACCACATTAGCCTTTCCGGGATGGTACTGCAGGCTGATATCAAAGTCCTTCATGAGCTCCAACCATCGTCTCTGACGCATGTTGAGCTCCTTCTGTGTAAAGACATACTTGAGACTTTTGTGGTCCGTGTATATCTCTACTCTTTCGCCGTACAGGTAGTGCTTCCACAACTTCAAGGCGAAGATGACTGCTGCTAGCTCCAGGTCATGCGTCGGGTAGTTCTTCTCATGAGTCCGTAATTGCCGGGAAGCATAAGCAATTACCTTTCCATGTTGCTGGAGCACACATCCTAATCCTTTGCCGGACGCGTCGCTATAAATTGAGAATCCTCCTGATCCTGAGGGTAGCGACAAGATCGGTGCTGTTGTTAGCCTTCTCTTCAGCTCTTCAAATGACGCCTGGCACGCCTCGGTCCAGACGAACTCTTCATTCTTCCTGGTTAGCTTGGTCATGGGCTCAGCAATCCTTGCAAAGTCCTTCACGAATTTCCTGTAATATCCAGCTAAGCCCAAGAAGCTTCTGATCTCTGCAACTGAACTGGGGGTATTCCATGTCTCCACGGCAGCTATCTTCTTGGGGTCCACTGATATGCCTTCTCCTATGACAACGTGGCCGAGAAAGTCCACCTTGTCTAAGAAGAATTCACACTTGGACAGTTTTCCATATAGCTTTTCTTTTCTGAGGATTTCTAAAACTATCCTCAAATGCTGCTCGTGTTCTTCCTTGGTCTTCGAATAGATCAGAATGTCATCAATGAAGACAACGACAAACTGGTCCAGGTATTTGTGGAAGACCTTGTTCATGAGATTCATGAACACTGCTGGGGCATTTGTAAGACCAAAGGGCATGACCAAGAATTCAAATTGTCCATACTTGGTGTTGAATGCTGTCTTCGGAATGTCTTCCTTCCTCACCTTGATTTGATGGTAACCCGATCTGAGGTCTATCTTCGAGAAAACCTTAGCTCCACTCAGCTGGTCGAAGAGGTCGTCGATCCGGGGCAGCGGGTACTTGTTCTTGATAGTGATGTTGTTCAATGCCCGGTAGTCTATGCACATTCTGACTGTCCCATCCTTCTTGGGTACAAACAAGACTGGTGCACCCCAGGGTGAGGCACCGGTCCTGATGAATCCTTGCGCCTGAAGCTCGTCAATCTGGTCTTTCATTTCCTTGGACTCCTTGGGATTCACTCGGTAGCAGCGTTGGGAGATTGGTGCTGCGCCAGGTATAAGATCGATCGAGAATTCCACATCTCGATCAGGGGGTAGCCCCGGAAGATTGTCTGGGAAGACGTCTATAAATTCCGCTATGAGAGGATGAGGGGGTCCGGTTTCTTCAGTGATGGATGTGTAAGACACACCCTCCACGCCTTCAGGTGCTCGAATCACTTTGAGTTTAGGTCCTCCAGGTGGATCTAGAGTTACGCAGCCTTCTCGACAGTCTATCAGAGCATGATGTTGACTAAGCCAATCCATGCCCAAGACTACGTCATAGTTTGGCAGAGGCATTATTAGGAACTGAGTCTGAAACTTATGTCCTGAGATAGTGACTGGGCAGCTACAAGTCTCACTAATGGGTATTGGTCCTCCACCAGTCATAACTCTACAGATTATCTTACTTATGCCAGTAACTATATGGTGTGCAGAAATGAAGTTTGCAGATATAAAACTGTGTGATGCTCCAGAATCAAATAATGCTAAGGCAGGGTGCGAATGAAGTAGAATGGAACCTGCGATGACATCTCCTTCTGTCTCGGGTTCAGCTTCTGGCTCTTCCACAGTCAAGGCAAAAGCTTGCCCGGCTCTGTGCTGGTTGTAGCGCTGCTGCTGGGTAGGCAGTGGACCTCTCTGCTGTCCAGCTCCAGTTTTGTTGTATGCTGTGGGGCAGTCCTTCACTTGATGGGTGGCAGATCCACAAGCAAGGCAGTGTCCCAATTTCTTCCTGCAGATCTCTGCGGTATGACCTGGCCTTTTGCAGTAGACGCAGTTGACCGCCTTTGGTTGGTTGTACTGATGCGCTTTGTTGGCCGCTGCTGGCTGTTGTTGCTGGGACTGCTGGGGATAGGAGGGCCTATTGTTGTTGTTGCTGTGCCTCTTGTTGTTGCCCTGATAGTTGTTGCTTGACCCTGGATGCTCCCTCTTGGGTCGAGCAGGTGAACTGGCCTCTACATCTTGGGCCACCTTCAACATCTTGTCATAAGTCTTCGCACCGTTAGCAGCTACTAAGGTGCGGATCTCTTCACGTAGTCCGTGCCGGAACTTCTTAGCATGTTCCACAGGGTTGTCCACCAGGTGACTTGCAAACCTGCCAAGCCTGTTGAACTCAGCCGCATATTCTTCAATTGTGCGGTCTCCTTGCTTCAGATCTTGAAACTGTCTTCCCATAGCTTCGAGGGCAGCCTCTGGAAAGAACTTCCGCTTGAACTGCTTCTTGAATAGCCGCCAAGAAATCCCTCCAGCTCGAAATCTTGGCTCGTTGCGGTACCAAATGTTAGCCAAATCTCTCAGCTGGAGTGCTACGGCCTCAACCATGAGGTCGTCTGGGAGTCGAGCGACGCTGAGGAGTCGCTCCATATCATCTAGCCACTCGTCTGCGTAGATGATGCCTTCGGTCCCCTTGAAGGGACGCGGGTCCAACTTCTTAAAATTTTCCACAGTTCCAACCTTTACCAGGATAACAGGTTTGTGGTTAGACTAGAAATTCATTAATGGAATCCAAGCTTTTAAATCCTTAATTACCTTGGCAGGCTCCCGTTCTGACTGGGATGTTCCTAGCGCTTGTCACGACCCGCACCCGGAAGTTCGGGCACGAGTACGTGGGTACGTCCAGCCTACGCCGCAGAGTCGGCGGTAGTACGCTGTCTAGGTTAATCCATAATCACTAACTAGCTCATTCACAACAACATAGACAAGATAATAATAGGAAATTAAACTTAAGATTTGCAACTGAGAATAAAAGTGATAACAGATTCAAATGTTTAATACAGAAATGTCAATATTCAAATCGGGGACAAACCCGATAAATAAACTAAGGAATAGAAAAGAAAGATAGCTTCTACTAGCTACTCAGCAGCAGGGGTCTCCTGAATGGGTTCTGGCTCCTCATAAGTAACATCAGTCCCCTCATAGGGACCATAATAGGTAGGGGCAAGATCCTCATCATCGCCTAAATCAACAGATCCAGTCAGGAAAGGAGCAAAGTACACAGTACACAACAAGGTTAAACTAAATATTTATGACAATTAAATATTGAATATCAATGTTAAGGAAATTGCATAAAGGATGTCAATGTCTCAGAGTCACAACTATAAGCAGGAATATGAGAAAACAGAAGTAAATGAGCAGGAAATAAAACTATCACGATCAGCAGGAAATATAACATGACCAGAAACTATATGTATGAAACTTGAGTTTGTTTTTAGAATACTTAGTTGGCATGTAGGGGTTTATAAGGCTAATCCGGCCGTCATAAACGGCTATTATTCACGAATAATCGAGATCCGGCTGATGGACAGTCGTGTACCAACAGCTATTATTCACGACAAGGGGAAGGTAAACTACATGCCTTTCAGTATTCTCCCACCCGACATGATAACAAGACATGAACTAATATATTCAAGACATGAAAATCCAGCATTTCTGACACTAGGTGTAATCATCAAGGTTACTAGAAAAGTAGGAGTTTAATTATCACAATATAATTAGATTTAACTTGAAGTGCAGGTACTTGCCTGTTGTTTGGATCTGTTTAACTTGGCTCTTGGGGGAAATTTCCACAGATGAGTCCAAAAGCTGAAATAGACATTACCATCGTGCTCAGAAGATGTCAAATAGCTAGAAACGCCTGTCCTTGGGTCCAATTTGGAGCCAAGGGCAAAAACGGCAGTTTCGGGTCAAAACGGGGTCCGCCGTTGGGCCCGCTTTGCACCGAAAAACGTGTCCGGGTCAAAGGTCTCTAAATACACCAAACTTAGTGTCAACAGGTCAGGAATGCTGATACGAACCCAACGGAACTTCCAGATTTGGATTCCGATGAGCCGAACACAAAATTGCCCGTCGAGCGGGGCGAAACAGGGTCTGATTTTCCTGTTTTTGGATCGCGGTGCGCGATCACCACAGGACGCGATGTCCCGAACAGTTTGTCCGGACACCGAGAGGGTCATACAGGCTTCACAACGCAATTTGCAGAATTGAAAAAGGAGCTACGAGGCGAAAGTTACACGCACCTGAAGGGACCCGAAAACAGGGTCAAAATCGAGTCCGAGTCGTGTCGGACACTGTGTCCTGTGTCCGACACAGAACAGGAAATTAGGGCTAGGGTTAGGGCTGACTCGCCGGACACGGTGGCTGAGGGCGGCCGTGCAGAGGCGGAGGGGGCCGGGGGCTTCGCGGCGGCGCGCTGGGGACACGCGGCGGAGCTGGAGGCGGCGGCTCCGGGCAGCGTGGCGGCGCTGCGGCTGCTGCAGCGGCTGTGTCGGGCGCCGGAGCCGACGGAAAGGGCGGAGGAAGGAGAGGAGGGGGCTGGCCGGGGGACGGTGGCTCAGGCGGGCGGCTCAGGCGGGCGGCTCAGGCGGGTGGGTGGCGGAGCGGTGGTGACGAGGGTCTGAGGCGGAGGAGGAGCGGAGGAGAGGGGAGATATATAGGGAGGTCGGGCGGTTGCGGGGGGCCGAGGGGAGCGGCGGAGCGGGGCGACGTGGCGCGGCGTGGCGGGGCGTGGCGAGCGGATCGCGCGGCGCTGCGCGCGGCGGCCGGCGAGAGAAACGGGCGTCGTGGGGGACGGGGCAGCTCGGCGGGTCGGGTTGCTGCGGCGGGTCGGGTTCGGCTGAACCCGACCCGACCCGATAGGGCGGGTGGGCCGCTGGGCTGGACCGGGCTCGGCCCACTGGGCCGGGCCCAAAAATAAATTTAAAATAAAAATTTAATAATAATAATAATAATAATAATAATAATTTAAAATAGTTAATTAATTAATTAATTAGAAAATTTGTTTTTAGGCATTTAAAAATAGTTCTGGGGCCCAGAAAAATCCAGAAAAATTACCCTAAGTCCAATTTTCTATTTTACACCCAAAAATATTATTTTCATGACATTTTAATATTATTTATTGCTAATTAAAAATCATTTATAAATTGAAAACCTTGATTTTAATTACAGAAAATTCACAGAAAATTCCAAAAAATTGGGAAAAATCCAAGATTTAATAATTTGAAAATTTAGGGGGTTTACAACCTACCCAACTTACAAAAATTTCGTCCTCAAAATTTAAAATAACAAGGCACGAAAAGAAAGACTGAAAAAAAAAAAAAATTACAATATACCTCAGGTTTCAAAAAGATAGGGGTATCGCTCTCTAATCTCGTCTTCTCGCTCCCAGGTGGATTCGCCGGGAGAATGGTGCTTCCAAGCTACTCGCACCAGGGAGATAACCTGGTTCCGTAGGACTTTCTCCGAGCGATCCAGAATCTCCACGGGTTGCTCTTGGTAAGTCAGACTTGGGCCTACTTCGAGCTCCGAGTGATCCAAAATGTGGCTGGGGTCTGACACGTACTTCCTCAGCTGCGACACGTGGAAGACGTTATGTACTCCATCCAGAGAAGGTGGCAATGCCAGTCGGTATGCCACTTCTCCGATCTTCTCCTGTATGCCAAAAGGTCCAATAAATCTTGGGCTGAGTTTTCCACTCCTTCCGAACCTAATGGTGCCACGTGTCGGGGAAATCTTCAAGAACACTAGCTCTCCAACCTTTAACAAAGTTATAATCAAGTCTTAGTTCCATAATCAAAATATTTAAATTGACTTGAATTTCATACATTTAATTACCTCGAATTCCAAGGGCCTTCGGTGGCTATTTGCCCAATGTCGTTGCCTGTCTTGAGCCACTCGAAGTCTGTCCCTTATTTGTTTTACCTTCTCAGCTGAATCGATCACCATCTCTGGTCCCAGTAGGGCTCTTTCTCCAACGTCGTCCCATGATAGCGGGGTACGACATCTTCGGCCATACAGGACTTCAAATGGAGTCATCTCGATACTGGCTTGGTAGCTGTTATTATAAGAGAACTCCACCAGATGTAAATAGTCTTCCCAAGATCCTCCAAAATCCAGAACACATGTACGGAGCATATCTTCAAGTGTCTGGATTGTACGTTCCGATTGACCATCGGTTTGGGGATGATAAGCTGTGCTGAATTTGAGTTGAGTCCCCAAGCTGGCCTGTAAGCTCTTCCAGAAGTGAGAGGTGAACCTTGAATCTCTGTCGGAGACAATGCTTACTGGAACCCCATGTAGCTTAACAATATGTCTGATATATAAATCTGCCAGCTTCTCTGTAGATAGCCCTACTTTGAAAGGTAGAAAGTGTGCCGACTTGGTCAGTCTATCCACTATCACCCAGATTGCATCCTTACCACTAGGTGTCCTTGGAAGGCCGGAAACAAAATCCATTGTGATATGTTCCCACTTCCACTCCGGAATGGGTAGTGGTTGAAGCAATCCTCCAGGTCTTTGTCTCTCTGCCTTGACTTGCTGGCACACTAGACAACGAGATACGAACCTGGCTACTTCTCTTTTCATGCCATGCCACCAAACATGCGTCCTCAGGTCCTTGTACATCTTGTTGGCTCCTGGGTGTATAGAGTATTGCGATCTGTGCGCCTCTTGCATGATTTCTTCTCTTATGTCTCCTTGAGGTACACATAATCTATCGCCATGCCTCAGTGATCCATCTTCATGAATTCTGAATTCTTCTACTAGTCCAGCTTGCACTTGACCTCGAAGGCTTCGCAGGCCTTCGTCTTGAAATTGAGTCTCCTTGATTTTATCTATTAAAGTAGACTGAATCTGCAAGTTCATCATTTGGCCTTCTTTTCCTGGGATAATTACTTCAATACCCAGACTTTCCAGGTCCTCGAGCAAGTGCCGGTTCAAAGTCAAGTGCATCGCCATAGGATACCTGCTTAAAGCATCAGCAACCACATTGGCCTTTCCAGGATGATATTGAAGGTTGATATCAAAATCTTTCATTAGTTCCAGCCACCTTCTTTGCCTCATGTTTAGCTCTTTCTGGGTGAAGATGTATTTTAGACTTTTATGGTCTGTAAATATTTCCACCCTTTCTCCATAAAGGTAATGCTTCCAAAGTTTAAGAGCAAAAATGACAGCTGCCAATTCTAAATCATGGGTTGGATAATTCTTTTCATGTGGTCGAAGCTGTCTAGAGGCATATGCTATTACTTTCTTATTCTGCTCCAATACACAACCTAGACCTTTTCCAGAAGCATCACTATAAATAGCGAAACCTCCGGTTCCAGAAGGTAAGGTCAGAATAGGGGCAGAAGTCAGCCTTTTCTTCAATTCCTCAAAAGCATGCTGGCATTCATCAGTCCAGGTGAACTCTTCATCCTTCCTTGTTAACTTTGTCATGGGTTCAGCAATCCTAGCAAAGTCCTTTACAAACTTTCTATAGTAGCCAGCTAGTCCCAGGAAGCTTCTAATCTCAGCTACAGAGTCTGGAGTGGGCCAGGATTCTACTGCAGCTATCTTCTTAGGGTCTACTGCTATTCCATCTCCAGTCACAACATGTCCCAAGAATTCTACTTTGTCTAGGAAGAAAGCACATTTGGATAATTTTCCATAAAGTTTTTCCTTCCTCAAAGTCTCCAATGCTAACCTCAAATGTTCTTCATGTTCTTCGGGAGTCTTGGAGTAGATCAAAATATCATCAATGAAGACCACTACAAATTTGTCTAGGTATGGCTGGAAAACTCTGTTCATTAAATTCATAAAAACTGCTGGAGCATTCGTCAACCCGAACGGCATCACTAAGAATTCGTAATGTCCGTTCCGGGTATTGAAAGCAGTTTTAGGGATGTCTTCTTTCCTTACCCTTACTTGGTGGTAACCAGACCTCAAATCAATCTTTGAAAATACTCGAGCTCCACTCAACTGATCAAATAAGTCATCTATCCTGGGCAGGGGATACTTATTCTTAATTGTTAAGGCATTTAAGGCCCTGTAGTCGATACACATTCTGGATGTTCCGTCCTTCTTGGGCACAAAAAGTATTGGGGCTCCCCAGGGTGAGACACTAGACCTAATGAACCCTTTGTCTTCTAGCTCTTTGATTTGTTCATTTAGTTCTATTATCTCCTTTTTGTTGATTCTGTAGGGATTCTGAGATACTGGTGCTGCTCCTGGCACTAAGTCAATGGAGAATTCAACTTCTCGGTCTGGGGGTAAGCCTGGGAGATCCTCAGGGAAGACATCTAGGTATTCAGAGATGATAGGTGGCAGTTCTTCTGTTACTAGGGCCCCACAAATTATGTTATTACCCATTTCCCTAGAACCTCTAGCAAATTCAAATTCTGGCTTGCCAGGGGGTCTGAAGATTACACTGCCTCTGTGACAGTCTATTGTGGCATGGTGTTGACTTAACCAATCCATACCCAGTATAATGTCAAAACTGGGCACTGGCATTACAAGTAGTCTAGCATACAGTTCTCTTCCACATAATGTAATAGGACAATTGTTACAGGCATCACTAACCGGGATGATTCCTCCACCGGTAATGATCTTGTAACAATTCCTAAGGGGTTTAGTGCTTAAGCTATGCTTCATAAGGAATTCTACTGACATGAATGAGTGTGAAGCTCCAGAGTCAAATAAAGTAATAGCTGGTATTGAATTTATAAGCACAGAACCTGTAATCACGTCAGCTGTGGCTTCCGCTTCTTCCAGAGTCATTGCATAAGCACGGCCTTGCTGCGGTGCACCCCTCTGTTGCTGCTGGTGCTGAGCAAAGCGTTGCTGTTGAGTTGGAAGCGGGGGTCCCCTCTGTTGTGCTGCTGGGGGCCTGGCCTGGGCTGGAGCCTTTGGTGCAGCTGGACGTCCTTGAGCAACAGGACAGTCCCTCAATTGGTGTGCTGGGGAGCCACAATAGAGGCAGGCACCTAGCCTCTTTCTGCAGTCTTGCCAGGTGTGGCCTGGTTTTTGGCAATAGTTGCAAGGGGGAGCTCGCTGGTTCTGTCCTTGAGCCTGGGGTGCTGGAGCTCGAGGGGGAGGACGCTGATTTTGCTGCGGGGCCCTCTGCTGTTGTTGTTGTTGAAAAGGGCGTTTGTTGGGTCCCGCATTTCCGGTATCTCTTTCTCGCTTCAGTTTGTGCCCCATGTCTCTCTCGACTCCTTGTGCCACGCTCAGGATTTCTTCATAGGTGCGAGCTCGGCTGGTGGTGACAGCAAGGCGGATATCCGGAGATAGCCCCTTCTTGAATCTTCGGGCTCTGTCCTCCGGGGTACGAACCATGTACTCCGCAAAGTGGCTTAACCTGCTAAATTCAGCAGTATATTCATCAACAGTCATGTTACCTTGTTCCAGTCTCTCGAATTGGCTTTCGAGAGCTTCCCGAGCCACTTCGGGATAAAATTTCTCCTTGAATAGCCTCTTGAAGTCCTCCCAGGTGACGTCGGGAGCAGATAGTTGGGGTTCATCTCTGAACCAGGTTCGAGCAATGTCGAACAGTTGCAGGCTTGCGGACTCCACTTTGAGATCATCGGGAACCCGGGCAGTCTTCAGGAGTCTCTCGACATTCTCTATCCACTCATCAGCGTAGAGAATGCCCTCAGTTCCATAAAATTCCAGAGGCCTAAGGTTCTTGAAGTCTTTAGCACTCCCTGGCCTCTTGAGTGGCGACTCCTGGGACTTAATAGCTTCTGAGAGGCTGGTCCGCAGAAGTGCAGTTTGTTCCTTCTGGGATTCCACCAATCCCTGGAACACTCCAAGTAGTTGTGTCCCATCTAGAGTAACTGCAGGAACAGATGGAGGCGGAGGGAGGGCAAGAGTCTTGGGCACATTCGGCTCAGCTGGTTCTGATGTGCCTCCCACTGTATTCCTGGTCTGGACCATTCTGAAAGATTAAGGGATAGGAAGATCAGAATAGAATACTTGGAAATCAAAGGCGATAGGAAAATTGAGCAATAATGATATCAGGAATTGAAATAAGAACCCTATACTGTGAATGAGCTTTTCCTAAAATCCTCAATATTATTCCATACCCTGTCCTAGGGTATAACCCTATTTAAGGATAGGACCTGCATGGGCCACCATAAAAACGTGTCACGACCCGCACCCGGAAGTTCGGGCACGAGTACGTGGGTACGTCCAGCCTACGCCGCAGAGTCGGCGGTAGTACGCTGTCTAGGTTAATCCATAATCACTAACTAGCTCATTCACAACAACATAGACAAGATAATAATAGGAAATTAAACTTAAGATTTGCAACTGAGAATAAAAGTGATAACAGATTCAAATGTTTAATACAGAAATGTCAATATTCAAATCGGGGACAAACCCGATAAATAAACTAAGGAATAGAAAAGAAAGATAGCTTCTACTAGCTACTCAGCAGCAGGGGTCTCCTGAATGGGTTCTGGCTCCTCATAAGTAACATCAGTCCCCTCATAGGGACCATAATAGGTAGGGGCAAGATCCTCATCATCGCCTAAATCAACAGATCCAGTCAGGAAAGGAGCAAAGTACACAGTACACAACAAGGTTAAACTAAATATTTATGACAATTAAATATTGAATATCAATGTTAAGGAAATTGCATAAAGGATGTCAATGTCTCAGAGTCACAACTATAAGCAGGAATATGAGAAAACAGAAGTAAATGAGCAGGAAATAAAACTATCACGATCAGCAGGAAATATAACATGACCAGAAACTATATGTATGAAACTTGAGTTTGTTTTTAGAATACTTAGTTGGCATGTAGGGGTTTATAAGGCTAATCCGGCCGTCATAAACGGCTATTATTCACGAATAATCGAGATCCGGCTGATGGACAGTCGTGTACCAACAGCTATTATTCACGACAAGGGGAAAGGTAAACTACATGCCTTTCAGTATTCTTCCACCCGACATGATAACAAGACATGAACTAATATATTCAAGACATGAAAATCCAGCATTTCTGACACTAGGTGTAATCATCAAGGTTACTAGAAAAGTAGGAGTTTAATTATCACAATATAATTAGATTTAACTTGAAGTGCAGGTACTTGCCTGTTGTTTGGATCTGTTTAACTTGGCTCTTGGGGGAAATTTCCACAGATGAGTCCAAAAGCTAAAATAGACATTACCATCGTGCTCAGAAGATGTCAAATAGCTAGAAACGCCTGTCCTTGGGTCCAATTTGGAGCCAAGGGCAAAAACGGCAGTTTCGGGTCAAAACGGGGTCCGCCGTTGGGCCCGCTTTGCACCGAAAAACGTGTCCGGGTCAAAGGTCTCTAAATACACCAAACTTAGTGTCAACAGGTCAGGAATGCTGATACGAACCCAACGGAACTTCCAGATTTGGATTCCGATGAGCCGAACACAAAATCGCCCGTCGAGCGGGGCGAAACAGGGTCTGATTTTCCTGTTTTTGGATCGCGGTGCGCGATCACCACAGGACGCGATGTCCCGAACAGTTTGTCCGGACACCGAGAGGGTCATACAGGCTTCACAACACAATTTGCAGAATTGAAAAAGGAGCTACGAGGCGAAAGTTACACGCACCTGAAGGGACCCGAAAACAGGGTCAAAATCGAGTCCGAGTCGTGTCGGACACTGTGTCCTGTGTCCGACACAGAACAGGAAATTAGGGCTAGGGTTAGGGCTGACTCGCCGGACACGGCGGCTGAGGGCGGCCGTACAGAGGCGGAGGGGGCCGGGGGCTTCGCGGCGGCGCGCTGGGGACACGCGGCGGAGCTGGAGGCGGCGGCTCCGGGCAGCGTGGCGGCGCTGCGGCTGCTGCAGCGGCTGTGTCGGGCGCCGGAGCCGACGGAAAGGGCGGAGGAAGGAGAGGAGGGGGCTGGCCGGGGGACGGTGGCTCAGGCGGGCGGCTCAGGCGGGCGGCTCAGGCGGGTGGGTGGCGGAGCGGTGGTGACGAGGGTCTGAGGCGGAGGAGGAGCGGAGGAGAGGGGAGATATATAGGGAGTTCGGGCGGTTGCGGGGGGCCGAGGGGAGCGGCGGAGCGGGGCGACGTGGCGCGGCGTGGCGGGGCGTGGCGAGCGGATCGCGCGGCGCTGCGCGCGGCGGCCGGCGAGAGAAACGGGCGTCGTGGGGGACGGGGCAGCTCGGCGGGTCGGGTTGCTGCGGCGGGTCGGGTTCGGCTGAACCCGACCCGACCCGATAGGGCGGGTGGGCCGCTGGGCTGGACCGGGCTCGGCCCACTGGGCCGGGCCCAAAAATAAATTTAAAATAAAAATTTAATAATAATAATAATAATAATAATAATAATAATTTAAAATAGTTAATTAATTAATTAATTAGAAAATTTGTTTTTAGGCATTTAAAAATAGTTCTGGGGCCCAGAAAAATCCAGAAAAATTACCCTAAGTCCAATTTTCCATTTTACACCCAAAAATATTATTTTCATGACATTTTAATATTATTTATTGCTAATTAAAAATCATTTATAAATTGAAAACCTTGATTTTAATTACAGAAAATTCACAGAAAATTCTAAAAAATTGGAAAAAATCCAAGATTTAATAATTTGAAAATTTAGGGGGTTTACAGCGCTGCCATGGCTACATTATGGGCGTTCTCCATGCCCTCTTTCATAATCGCGGTCTGCTCGCGATTTGCTTCAGCTTGGACCCTCTGGGCTTCAAGAACTCCTCGTAGCAGGCCTACGAGTTCAGCGGGGTCCACTGGCACAGGTGGTGCAACAGGAGGAGTCACATCGGCTGAAATCGATGTGGTCCTGGGAGGAATGGCTGGAGCTGCATGCACTACTGAAGTGTAGGCAGCGCGGGGAGCTCTTGCAGCATGGGGGCGATCTGTGAGCTGCAACAGAGAGGGGTCGGACTGAGCTTGAGTTGGGGTGTGCTCAGAAGACGAAGCCTCTTCTTCGGCTGGGCCGGAACGGGTTATCTTTCCCCGTGCCATCTTCTGGAAGGTTTAGGAAGCAAGCATAAGCGAGGTAACCTATGTTCTATAAGCAAGCAAAATAATTGTATATATGTATAGATAGAAGAATTTTGGTCCTATGATGCGACAGATTGAAATTTTCTTAAGAATTCTAAGTGTTCTAATTGTTTCTAGAGTCTGTTTTCCTAAAGTCATACTAACCTAAGGTCAAAGGCAAGTCGGTTTGTTTGGCTAGCCTAAGTTGACTAGACCAAAGGTTGTAAACCAGATGACCTGCATGGGCCACCACTGAAAACATGTCACGACCCGATCCCAATAATCTGGGTCCAGTCGGATCATGCCCAGCCTGCACCGTTGTGAGACGGCGGCAGTAAGCTGTATCAATCCGTAGTAACACACAGACATCCAGAATACATGAAGGAAATTCAATTTTATTGCTAAGTCCGAAAGAGAAATTCTTTTACAAGCAAAGATCAAGCAAAACATGGTCCAGGATTATTACTTCAACCCTGATTATTACAACTTGGAAATTAAAGGGAAACAACTAAACATCGGCCTCCTGGCTAGGTTCAGCTAGAGCTTCAGTACTCTGGTCCGGACCATAAAAGGTGTCATACGCCTCATCGTCACCGTAACCACCTAAAATTGTTAATCTCCAGTCAGGAGGGAGCAAGAACATATATCCAATTCCAGCACCTTAATGATAATTAAAATGATGCAATGAAATAATTTTGAACAATATTTATATTTTTGTATGCAACAAGTATGAGACAAGAACAGTAAATGTCGATGAAGCAAATGATGACAAACTACAATTACTAAAAGTGTTTTGAGAAAGGTAGCATCCCGTGGCCGGTTGGGGTTGGAGGCAATCTGTGTTCTAGTGAACACGGTGCGGCGTCAGTCCAGTGAGGTTGGACTTCAGCTATCCACAATGAGGCAATAAGGGGGCTTTGACCACGGTGCTAACTTTTACTCCCCAGTTCCCAAGGCAATAGTCAATGAGTCAAAGAGTCAATGAGTCAATCAATCAGTCAATCAGTCGGTTCCGTGAAATCAAGTGTCGTCCCAATACATCTATATGACATGCAACATATTTAATTACAACTAAAATACCGGTTTTGAATTATATGAAACTTGCCTGGAGTTGGTTGGTGACGCGAGTGAGATGTCGCGACGGTCTCAACCTTAGTTACAGGAACCTACATTTATTAATAATCTGATTTTAGAATTAAAACAAAGGGTTTTAATCTGACTTGATTAGTTAACTAAGTTAATGATTCAATCCAACGATCGATTAATAATAATAATTTGTAATTAGTAATTTAGTAAAACAAAACCATTTTTAATAATAATAAAACTTATTTATTTTATCGTAGAAAATATTTTATGGTAAAATATCGTTTTGTTTCTAATAGGATAAAATAGGAAAGAACGATTATAATAAAATAATATCGTTTGTTTTTAGCAATCAATTTATTTCTAATAAACTAGGCTTAGGGGAAAATATTACTAAATTTTTATTTTGGTAATATTACAAATCAATTTGTAAGAGAATAATATTTTTGGAAAACTTATTTAAATACTAACGTATTATAAATACTAAAAATCATTTCAGAATTATCTATTAAATAATTACTAATTTACGTAATATTTAATAAGGTTTTTATCATATATATATATAACTAATATACGTATTTGCAGATCGTTGTATCAAATTGCTAATTAATTAACAAACCAAAAACCTATCAATTTCTAAGCTATCCCGGGATTGACAGAGCTTTATTCTGTCAGTCCCGGTCGGACAGGAGAGTGGTTTTGGATGGGACAGAACGTTCTGATAGTGGCACCTACCGGGAAGCTGATGGAGGAGCACCGAGGGGAGGCCTCGGACTCGGGATCGGGGTATTACGCGGTTCTGTGTCCTGGACACGTGTCCAGTGCTGTGTCCACTGTGTTCGGCCTGTGTCCTGCGTCCTGCCGCCGTGTCCGGGGCTCGGGGAAGCTGGCCGTCGGTCGAGGCGTCGCTGGGTGGGCTCGCCGGAGTTCGCGGGTCAGCCGGCTAGGGTTGCGGGCAGCGCCGGCAGTGGTCGTCGGAGGCTCGGCCGCTCAGCTCGAAGAGGAGGGAGAAGGGGAGAGGAGGAGGAAGTGGTTCTGGTCTCGGGAGGGGGTCGCAGGGCGGTCTGGGAGGTGGACGGCGGTCTCGGGGGTGGTCGGCGCAGGGAGGAAGTCGCCGGACGGGGCTGCCGGAGTAGGTAGATCTAGGGTTAGGGTTTGGTTTTGGGGGGAGAAAGGAGGCGGTGATGGGTGGATTTATAGGGGGTTGGCTGGGGCGAGGCCGGGCGTCGTGGCCGCGGGATCCGGAGGGGGAGGGCTACGTGGCGCGGCGTGGCCGGAAATCGCGGCGGCCGGCGGATTGATCGGGTCGAGGGGAAGAACGGGGAACAGGGGTGCGGGTCCGGGTTCCGGGTCGGGCGCGGATCCGGTCAGGCCGACCCGCCCGACCCGCTAAGCATAGGGCTGGGCCGGGTCTGACTAATGGGCTCGGCCCACTGGGCGGGGCCGGGCCCAACTCAAAAATAAAATAAAATAACAGTAATAATAATAATTAATATATTAATTAATTAATTCAGAAAATAGTTTTTAGGCTTTAAAAATAGGTCTGAGGCCCAATAAAATCCCAGAAAATTACCCTAAGTCCGGTTTTCTATTTTACACCCAAAAATATTATTTTCATGATTATTTATTGCCAACTAAAAAATCATTTATTAATTAAAAGCCTTGATTTTAATTACAGAAAATTCCCAAAAAATTCCAGAAAATGGGGAAAAATCCAAGATTTAATAATTAGGAAAATTCATGGGGTTTACAGGAACACCTTGTTCATCAAGTTCATAAATATTGCTGGTGCATTAGTCAATCCAAACGACATCACCATAAACTCATTCTGACCATACCGAGTTCTAAAAGCAGTCTTCGGTATATCCATCGGCTTCACCTTCACCTGATGGTAGCCTGATCTTAAATCTATCTTAGAAAATACCTTGGCACCACTCAACTGATTGAACAGATCATCAATCCATGGCAAAGGGTACTTATTCTTGATAGTAAGATTATTCAAAGCCCTGTAATCAATGCATATGTGCACCAATCCATCCTTCTTCGGTACAAACAATACCGGGGCTCCCCACGGTGAAGAACTCGATCTGATAAACCCCTTATCCTGTAATTCGTCCACCTGCTTCTTCAGCTCGACCAGCTCGCTGTTGTTTACTCTATAGACATGTTGCGAAATTGGTTCTGCACCTGGCACCAAGTCTATAGAGAATTCAATATCTCGATCTGGCGGCAATCCTGGCAATTTTTCAGGAAACACATCCAAGAACTATGCTATCAATGGATGCGACAACTCCTTGTCTTCTACCATAACTTCACAAATAATGCCTTCTCCCTGCTCTGTAGCTCCTCTAGCAAACTCGAACTCTGGCTCTCCTGGCGGCCCAAACAAAACTCTACCTCCTCTATAATTTATGTTATCATAGTGCCTACTCAACCAATCTATCCCGAGTATAATATCGTAGCTCAGAAGTGGTATTACAAGTAGACACGCACTCAACTTCCGACCTCCTAGAGTAACTCTTCGATCCTTAGAAATATCATTAACCAGGATAATGCCTCCCCCGGTCATGATCTTGTAAGTTCTAAGCAAAGACTCAGCTACCAAACCATGCTTCAAAGCAAAAGAAACATATACAAAACTATGGAAAGCGCCACTATCAAACAAAGCTAAAGCTGGAATGGAATCAAGAAGAATAGAACCTGCGATGACATCTCCGGTAGGTTCCTCCTCCTCGATGGTCATAGCTAACGCTCGCCCCTGACGTGCACCTCCCTGCTGCTGATGCTGGACAAAACGCTGTTGTTGTGTCAGAAACGGTCCCCTCGGCTGTACTGCAGGTGGTCTCGTTTGTGCCCTCAAAGCTGAAGCTGCTCCCTGAACTGCACGACGAGGACACTCTCTCAGCTGATGCTCTTCAGTACCACAGTACAAACAAACTCCCAACCTCTTCCTGTAAACTTCCTAGATATGGTCGGGCTTCTTGCAGAAGTGGCAGGAAGATTGCTGTGACTGCCTCTGCTGTTGTAGTGCTTGGTGAAAAGGTGCCCTAGCTGGAGTCTGGTGCTACTGTGACTGCTGGAAAGGCCTGGACTGGAAATGAGGATGTTTGGAAGATATTGCACTATTGTTTGTCCCAGGAAAGAATCATGGTCTCTCTTGGGCTTCAAATACAACTCCCGCTCAACCTTGCGTGCCTCCGCAAGTATCTCCGAGTATGTCTCATAAAAAGACGAAATGAGGATCAATATTGCATACGATGTAAGACACTCAAGGAAAGGACAATTTAAGAGATCAAGTATCAAATATCAAAGGAGAATAGTTGAACGAATCAAAAGAATTTTTCCTATATGTGATTGTGTATTCTCAGCCTATAGCCTATATCCTAAATCAGGATCACGGTAGTACAACTAAGTTATCGTACTACCACGACATCGCATAACTTGCGAAGCTAGACCTGCATGGGCCACCACTAAAAATGTGTCACGACCCGCACCGGATGTAAGGATACAAATCAGAAATAATGCCCAGCCTACGCCGCATAATCGGTTGTAGAACGATGTTTGAGTAATCTATCTAGCAATAGCCACCAACAATAATAATATACTTAATCACAAAACTAAGATGGAAAATAGCACGAATCTGATAAAGAATAGAATAGTCACATACAACTCATGAGTCTAAAATAATACATCAATGAGTCTGAAAGAATACTAACAAATAAGCTGGAGACAAATCCAGTACAAGAAATACTAAAAAGGTACTAATCCCGGGTTATCTGTCTCGAGAAAAGTCCCTTCTGAGCTAGGGTCTCTAACTCTAAACCCATAACATCCTAGGTCCATAATGTGTAGGGTACCAGTCCTCAGTGTCATCTGGAAAATATATCTAGTCAGAAAAGGAGCAGAGTACATCTCTAACAGCAATTCTAATCAATGATAAAAACTATGTAACAGTAAATAGATGTGAATATACAAGATGCAACAATTAATACAAGAGATACACAATAAGGAAATACTGGAATAAATACAATAATGAACAATATGTCAATGAACAAGAATACTAATGACTAAGTGAGTGAGCACTAGCTTTAACATGTGATCGGCTTGGAAACTTGCATAAGAAAACTTGCACAGGAATAATGGCCTGGTTAGTCATACATACGGTGTATGACCAACACTCATAGAAAAAAAATAATTTCACAGGAAGGTACGATCACATATCTATACTAAATACTCTCCACCCACGACTCGTATAATAGATCCAACCACGGTATGCTATGGCACAAGATTCTCTAGGAAGGTAGCAAATCTCCCCGAGAATCAGTATCTGTATATGCACAAGATAATCAATGAAACAAGACTTGCACAAGATACACCATATACAAGGAATAACATCTCATGACGAGATCTGGATATACCAATCTGTGTAACCATCGTGTCAAGAAATATGGATATCTACACTAGATACAATGAACATAGATGATATCATAAATAACAAACTATCAAAGAATGTACTCGCCTGAAGTCTAAAGAATAGTCTTACTGATGTCTGATACGGTACCTCGAAGACCTAGATATGGAATACAACATCAATACAAGGTTCCGAAAAGGAAATAAGTTAAACTAGTCAATTTCTAGGTCAAGAAGTCAATTCTAAGTCAAAAGTCAAACTAAGTCAACTCTAAGGTCACTATGGTCAACTATGGTCAAGCTATGGTCAACTACCTATTTCTAGGTTGCATAAGTCTAACACAAAGATATTGGGTTCAAATACTAAAGTCTAGGTCACAAAACCCATATCTTAAATACTAGGATACCGTATCTCCGGATACGTAAATCCAAAAGAAAAACATCACATATAAATGCCAAAACAATATTATTAAATAAAATTTTAAAGACAAACATTAAATAAGTACCTTGGTTTTGAACCAACTTGGTATCACAACATAAACCCATTATCTAGATACTCAAACCCAATACCTTGGGTATCCCCAATTACCTTGGTACTTACCTTGGTATCTCAAGGTAATACCCCAAACTTATTTATACTAACTACCCATAATATACATACACACTATACTATTTATTATACACATAGTATACTATAAATACTATAGCATACAAGGAATATCAAAAGATAGAAAAACTGCTAAACCGTCACTAAAACCCTGCTTTTTGTCGCTAAAGACTGCTGTTGATGCTGATAAACTGCTGTTTTAGTGACAGTTTTTTGCAACTGTTGCCAAAGCCGTCGCTAAAGCTCCTGATATGCTGCTGATACTGCTGCTATTTAAGCTACTATTTTCTGCAACTGTCGCCAACTACTGTCGTTGTTTCTCCTGCTGCTGCTGTGTTATTACCTGATGTTGCTGCCTTTCAGCGACGCTCTTGCCCTCTGTCACTAATACGTATATATATATATATATATAATAACATATATATAAACCCATAATATATATATATATATATATATATATATATATATATATATATATATATATATACACACCATATGCATAATTACTACCAATAACTATACATACACCCTGACATAGGATTATGTACATAATACACCTAGTAACATAGATAGTGATACATATATATATATATATATATATATATATATATATATATATATATATATATATATATATATATATATATGTATGTATGTATGTAAGTATGTACATATAATCATTCCCCATATATAACACACATTATATAAATATAATCATAACACATGTAATTATACTTAACATATACATATCTATATATATATATATATTTACTACAATATATATATATATATATATATATATATATATATATATATATACAATTACATTCTTTATGAAATAAGAATACAAGAATAGATCTACATATAATTTGCACAAACACATGGAGAGTATCACACCGTATCCCACTAGATCTAGGATACGCATATGACACGAGTTCACTACACATCCAAACGTACCCCGAAGGACACGAATAAGTCACATATATTATTTATGAACAATACGAAGAGTCAAATACAAATCTACGTGTCCGTGTCAAAATATAACATGTACAAAGTCTCGTATCGGAGGAAAAACTATCAAATCAACACGTATCACCAAATTGATGGGATACGACCTACAAGTACCCAATTATGGATATGACACTAGCCCCAAACACACAAGCATATGCCAAATTGATCTATAGGACCAATTGACACACACAACAATTGTTAATCTCGAAATTCTCCCAAAATTGATACAAAAAGTACCATAACTTTCACAATAGGCCTCCTATGAACATAAAACCAAATCCTATGGGTAACCTATGCATATGGGTTTATTTTCCATGGTTAAATCTTAGATTTAGAACCTAATTTAAGTGGGAGGAACTGAATTGTACCTATTGGGAGATGGATTCCCAATGCAACCTCCAAATATGATGAAATTGGCCTCCAACTTGTAGATCCTTGCTTCCTCCTTCTAGATCATTTCTCTACTAGTCTCCAATGGTGATTTAGGAAAGAATTGGGATGAAATTTGGTAGAAAAATGAAGTGGGAATAAAGGAATTTGGTTGAGGGAATTTCTAGATCTAATTTTCAAATGAAAGGAGGAGAGAGAAATTTATTCCCCCCCCCTCTATATAGGTCGACCCCCTTTACCCTTCCTCAAGCTGCTATGAATTGTCCAATATACCCCTTAGGGCCTCTCATGAAGAAATAATTAAGGAGGGAAGCTTCTAGTCTAATGGTATAATTAATTTAATCCATCTCCTTAACAATGGCTTTCTAAATTGGCTAAATTTTATCAATTAATACATATTGGTGCATGAGTCTAAACTAAACTTGTTAGGTCCACTAAAACAAGTCCAAAATAAATAAATAACATCTAACAACAATTAAATAATACAATAAATAATTATTTATTATGCATAATATTTAATTAAATATAAATTTACTAAAATACCCTTTTCTAGAAAATGTGGTAGTGACACAAAGTATGTCTCTGTGTAGAAGGCCTTCTTCCCTGAAACCCTTACCCTCGATATTGAAAAAGTTATGGTGTTTTTTGTATCAATTTTGGGAGAATTCCGAGAATGACATTTGTTGTGTGTGTCAATTGATCCTATAGATCAATTTGGCATATGTTTATGTGTTTGGGGCTAGTGTCGTGTCCATAATTGGGTACATATAGGTCGTATCCCAACAATTTGGTAATATGTGTTATTTTGGGGGTTTTTCCTCCGACACGGGACTTTGTACATATCGTATTTTGACACGGACACGTAGATCTATATTTGACACTTCATATTGTTCATAAAAAATATATGTGACTTGCTTGTGTCCTTCGGGATGCAATTGGATGTGTAGTAGACTCATGTCACATACGTATCCTAGATCTAGTGGGATACGGTGTGATACTCTCCATTTGTTGTGTATTTTGTGTAGATCTAATTATTTGTGCTTTTAATTCTTAAGTTATAATTATGTATATAAATATATAGATATTATATATGTATTATAGTGTATTTATTATAGTGATTATTGTATCATAGATCTATGTATTATATATGTACTAATAGAATATATATATATATATATATATATATATATATATATATATATATATATATATATATATATATATATATGTATGTATATATATAGCTTTCTTCTACATGCATTAATATATATGTTATAATATATTGTATCAATATATATATGTATATGTTTTTATAAATATATATGTATGTTAATTGGGTAATTATATTGTTTATATTTGTTATAGGATTAATTATATATATGTATAGATGTATAATTATATGTGTTTATGTTTGTGTGTGCATGTGGCTATGTCATAATATTTACATTATTATAGAGGGGGTGTATTTATAGTTATGTAGTATTTATATATATAGATATAAATATATATATATATATATATATATATATATTTATATTTATATTTATATTTATATATATATATATATATATATATATGTATTTGGGTTATATATATATATATATATATATATATATATATATATATATATATATATATATATATATATTTATTTATTTATTTATTTATTTATTTATTTATTTATTTATATATATTTATTTATTTATTTATTTATTTATTTATTGGATTTATATATATATATATATATATATATATATATATATATATATATATATATATATATATATATATATATAACATATATATAACATATATATATAACATATATATATATATATATATAGATATATATAGATATATATATATATATATATATTTATTTATATATATATATATATGTTATATATATATATATATCAATATATATATATAAATCCAATAAATAAATATATATATATATATATATATATATATATATATATATATATATATATATATATATATTATAGTTTTTAGCGACAGGGATTAATGACAAACTGCTATCATTAATAGTAGCAGGAAATAGCAGCAACCGCTGTAGCAGTGGCGACGACATTTAATGACAGCAGCTTGCTGTCATTAATAGCAGCAGCAGCAGGCGGGAAGATCAGCAACGACAACAGTGGGAACGGTGACGGTTGTAAACCGTCACCAAAATAGCAGCAGTGCAAAATTCTAACAGTAGCAGCGACGGCGGCTTCAGTGACAGCCAGAACTGTCACTAAAAGCCTGGTATCAGAGTATCAGTGTTTTTTAACACAGTTTTCAGTGACGGTTTGGCAGAATTATATATATATATGTTTATATACTTATATTTTTATATATATATGTATATATATATATATGTATTGATATTGAGATAATATATTATTATTACAAATTTCCTTATATATATAATATAGTATATATTTATATGTTATATATATGGGTAATTATGTTACCAAGTTATTGGGGATTACCTTGAGGAAACCAAGGTTAATGGGATACTCAAGATACGGGGTTTGGGTATCAAGATTGTAATTTTTGTTGAGATACCAAGTTGGTTCAAAACCACGGTACCTAATTTATGTGTAAATTATGATTTTATATTGATTATAAATATTGTTCGATTTATATTATTGATGTTTTACCTTGGATCCACGTATCCGGAGATACGGTATCCTATTATTTTAAGATAAGGTTCTTATGACTTAGATTTTAGTATCTTGACTCAAGATTTTTGTATTAGACTTGTGCAACCTAGAAATAGATAGTTGACCTTGGTTTGACCATAGTTGACCATAGTTGACTAAGAGTTGACCATAGTTGACTTTTGACTTAAAATTGACTTATTGACCTAGAAGTTGACTAGTTTAACTTATTCTCTTTTCGAAACCTTGTATTGATGTTGTATTCCATATCTAGGTCTTCGAGGCACCGAGTCAGACATCTGTGAGACTATTCTTTGGACTTTAGGCGAGTACATTCTCTGATAGTTTCTCATTTATGATATCCACTATGTTTATTGTATCTAGTGTAGATATCCATGTTCTCTTGACACTATGGTTACACGGATTGGTATATCCGGATCTCGTCATGAGGTGTTATTCCTTGGTATATGGTGTATATGGTGCAAGTATTATTTCATTGGTTATCTTGTACATGTACAGACACCGATTTTCGGGAAGACTAGCTATCTTCTTGGGGAATCTCGTGCCATAGCATACCGTGGTTTGATCTATTATACCAGTCGGGGACGAAGAGTATTAGTATAGATATGTGATCAATATCCCTATTGTATCAAGTACTGATTATTGAATAGTGTTGATAATACACCGCACATATAATTAGCCAGGCCGCATTGCATCTTGCCCAAGCCGATCACATGTTAAGCTAGTACTCACACACTTAGTCATTAGTATTATTGTTTTATTGGCATATTGTTCATTATTATATTTATTCCAGTATTTTTTTATTGTATATATCTCTTGTATCTATTGTGCATCTTGTTTATCCACATCTATTTACTGCTACATAGTTTTTATCATTGATTAGAACTGCTGTTAGAGATGTACTCTGCTCCTTTCCTGACTGGATATATTTTCCAGATGATACTGAGGAGTGGTACCCTACCTATTATGGACCTCAGGATATTGTGGGTTTAGATTCTGAGACCCTGGCTCAGGAGGGACTTATCCCAACTGAGATAGTTGACCCTGGAGTTATAGCTTCGTAGTATTCTTTGTACTGGATTTGTCTCCAACTTATTTTGTTACTTCTTTCAGACTCATTGATGTATTATTTTAGACTCATGAGTTATATTATGACTATTCTATTCTTTATCTGATTCGTACTTTCTATCTTAGATATGTGATTGAGCATATTATCATCTTGGTGGTTTAGTATATTGTTAAATAGATTATCTAGACAGTGTTCTACCGCCGATTCTGTGGCGTAGGCTGGGCGTTGTTTCCGACTTGTACCCTTACACTGGGTGCGGGTCGTGACACATTTTTGGTGGTGATCCGCGCAGGTCCAGCTTCACAAAGTATGTGATGTCGTAGTAGTGCGACAATTTAGTTGTACTACTGCGAGCCTGCGATAGGATATAGGATATAGGCTGAGATACTCAATCATATTTAGGAAAATTCTTTTGATTCAACTATTCTCCTTTGATATTGATACTTGATCTCTTAATCTGTCCTTTTCTTGAATGTCTTACATCATGTGCCATATTGATTCCATTCCAGCTTTAGTTTTGTTTGATAGTGGTGCTTCCCATAGTTTTGTATCTGTTTCTTTTGCTCTGAAGCATGGTTTGGTAGCTGAGTCTTTGCTTAGGACTTGCAAGATCATGACCGGGGGAGGTATTATCTTGGTTAATGATATTTGCAAGGATCGAAGAGTTACTTTGGGAGGCCGGGAGTTGAGTGTGTCTACTTGTAATACCACTTCCGAGCTACGATATTGTACTCAAGATGGATTGGTTGAGTAGGCACCGTGCTAGCATAGATTATAGAGGAGGTAGAGTTTTGTATGGTCCTACAGGAGAGCCAGAGTTCAAGTTTGCTAGAGGAGCTATAGAGCAGGGAGAAGGCATTATTTGTGGAGCTATGGTGGAAGACAAGGAGTTGCCGCATCCGTTGATAGCAGAATTCTTGGATGTGTTTCCTGAGGAATTATCAGGATTGCCGCCAGATCGAGATGTTGAATTTTCTATAGACTTGCCAGGTGCAGAACCAATTTTGCAGCATGTCTATAGAGTAAACAACAGTGAGCTGGTCGAGTTGAAGAAGCAGGTGGACGAATTACAGGATAAGGGGTTTATCAGATCGAGTTCTTCACCATGGGGAGCCCCGGTTTTGTTTGTACCGAAGAAGGATGGATCGGTGCGCATGTGCATTGATTACAGGGCTTTGAATAATCTTACTATCAAGTATAAGTATCATTTGCCACGGATTGATGATCTGTTTGATCAGTTGAGTGGTGCGAAGGTGTTTTCTAAGATAGATTTGAGATTAGGCTACCATCAGGTGAAGTTGAAGCCGGAGGACATACCGAAGACTGCTTTTAGGACTCGGTATGGTCAGTACGAGTTTATGGTGATGCCGTTTTGTTTGACTAATGCACCGGCGGTATTTATGAACTTGATGAACAAGGTGTTCCACCAGTACCTTGACAAGTTCGTGGTGGTTTTCATCGACGACATACTCATATACTCGAGAACACCGGAGGAGCATAAGGAGCATTTGAGGATTGTATTGGATGTGCTGAAGAAAGAGAAGCTGTATGGGAAGTTGTCCAAGTGTGAGTTTTTCCTAGACAAGGTAGAATTCTTGGGGCATGTTGTGACTGGTGATGGTATTTTAGTGGATCCAAAGAAGATTTCAGCAGTGGAATCTTGGAAGACTCTGAGTTCGGTAGTAGAGATTAGGAGTTTCTTGGGATTGGCAGACTACTACAGGAAGTTTGTGCAAGATTTTTCGAGGATCACCGAGCCGATAACCAGACTCACAAGGAAGGATGTGGAGTTTGTTTGGATGGAGGATTGCTAGGTAGATTTTGAGGAGTTAAAGAAAAGGTTAACGTCTGCTCCTATTTTGACGTTGCCATCAGGGTCTGGAGGTTTCACTATTTACAGTGATGCATCGGGGAAAGGGTTGGGTTGTGTTCTTCTGCAGCATAGGAAAGTGATTGCCTATGCATCCAGGTAATTGCGTCCTCATGAAAATAACTATCCTACCCATGATTTGGAGTTGGCAACAGTCATATTCGCTCTGAAGTTGTGGAAACATTATTTGTACGGAGAGCGTGTGGAGATCTTCACGGACCACAAAAGCTTGAAGTACATTTTCACGCAAAAGGAGTTGAACATGAGGCAGCGTCGGTGGTTGGAACTGATGAAAGATTTTGATATCTCTTTGCAATATCATCCAGGGAAAGCTAATGTAGTTGCCGATGCTTTGAGCAGGTATCCGATAGCTATGTTCTTGATGCAGGATCGATATTTGTTGGAGGACTTAGAGAGCTTGGACATTAAGGTGATTGTTCCTGGTTGTGCTATGCAGATGTGGTGATTACAGATATATTCGAATTTAAGGACAGGATCAAGGCAGCACAGTATGAGGATATATCTCTGAGGAGTATCAGAGCTCAGGTGAGAGCAGGATTGGAGGATGATTTCACTATTGCAGAGGATGGATCTTTGAGGCATGAAGTTAGATTGTGTGTGCCTAGTGGGGAGCTGCGTGAGGAGGTATTGCAGGAAGCGCATCGTTCTCAGTATTCCATGCATCCAGGTGCTAACAATATGTATCGGGATATGCGAGAGAGTGTGTGGTTGTATAGCATGAAGAGGGAAGTAGCACAGTTTGTATCCAGATGCTTAGTGTGCCAGTAGGTAAAAGCCGAGAGGCAGAGGCCAGGAGGTTTACTTCAGCCATTACCCATTCCAGAGTGGAAGTGGGAACACATTACTATGGATTTTGTATCCGGACTTCCATGATCTTTAGGAGGGAAATACGTGATTTGGGTCATCGTTGATAGGTTGACCAAGTCAGCCCACTTTTTGCCTTTCAATGTGGGTTTGTCTACGGAGAAGCTGGCAGAGATGTATGTGAGGCAGATCGTTAGGATACATGGAGTTCCCATCAGTATAGTCTCAGATTGGGATAGCCATTTCACTTCTCATTTTTGGAGGAGTTTGTATGAGAGTTTGGGCACTCAGCTCAAGTTCAGTACTACATATCATCTCCAGACAGATGGGCAGTCAAAGAGGACTATTTAGACTCTCGAGGATATGTTGCGCACTTGTGTACTAGATTTTGGGGGTTCTTGGGAGGACTATCTCTATTTTGTAGAGTTTTCTTACAACAACAGTTACCAGGCCTGTATAGAGATGTCGCCTTTTGAAGCTCTATACGGTCGGAGGTGTCGTACTCCTTTGTCTTGGGACGATGTTGGAGAGAGAGTTTTGCTTGGGCCAGAGATAGTTTTGGATGCAGCAGAGAAGGTTTAGTTGATCAGAGACAGACTTCGAGTGGCGCAGGACAGACAGCGGCATTGGGCCGATAGCTATCGGAGACATTTGGAGTTTGAGGTATAGTTTAGATTTTTGTTTTATGTTTGTTTTTGGTTGTTTGTTATATATTAAGTTCTTACGATGGTGTTTTGTTCTAGGTAGGTGGTTTGGTGTTTCTGAGAATTTCTCCGACACGAGGCACGATTCGCTTCGGTGGAGGCAGAAAGCTTAGTCCGCAATTCATTGGACCTTTCATTATTCTAGAAAGGGTCGGTACAGTTGCTTATAGACTAGACTTGCCACCTGCATTGGAGGGAGTGCACAACATGTTTCACGTGTCGTAGTTGAGATGATACGTGGCAGATCCTAGTCATGTATTGGATCACTCGGAGATAGAGGTGGGCCCTACTCTTAGTTATCCAGAGCAGCCAGTTGAGATTCTGGATCGGAGAGAGAAGGTGTTGAGGAACCAGACTATTCCTTTGGTGCGCATCGCATGGAGGCATCACTCTCCAGGGGAGTCTACCTGGGAGAGAGAGGATGAAATGCGAGAGCGTTATCCATATATGTTTGTGCCTTGAGGTATGTTATTTTCTAGTTATGTTCTGTTCATTGTTATGATTCTTTCATATTTAGTTATGATTCTTTAGTTCTGTTCTTTTATTTTTTGGGGGTAGTTTTCGTCTTTGAATTTCGAGGATAAAATTATTTTAAGGAGGGTAGACTTGTCACTACCATATTTTCTAGGAAAGGGTATTTTAGTAATATCCTATTTAGTTAATTATTGTGCTTGATAAATAATTAATTATTATATTATTTAATTGTTGTTAGATGTATTATTTAATTTGGACTTGTATTAATGGACCTAACTAGTTTAGTTTGGACCCATGGACCAACATGAATTAATTAGTTAAACTTAGCCCATTTAGAAAGCCCATTGTTAAGGAGATGGATTAAATTAATTAAATCATTAGACTAGAAGCTTCCTTCCTTAATTATTTCTTCATGAGAGGCCCCAAGGGGTATAATGGACATTATATGATTACTTGAGGGAGAGGAATAGGGGCCGGCCTATATAAGTAGAGGGGGGAATTCTCTCTCCTCTTTTTTATTCCAAATCTAGATCTAGAATTTTCTACTACCAAATTCCTTCTTTCCCACTTCATTTTCCTACCAAAATTCATTCCAATTCCTTCCCAAATCACCATTAGAGACTCGAGAATCAAGGATCTAGAAGGAGAAAGCAAGGATCTACAAAGAGGAGCAAGGATCTATAATTTGGAGGCAATTCTATCTCAATTGGAGGTTTCATTGAGAACTATCTCCTAATAGGTACAATTCAGTTTTCCCCCTTAAAATAGCTTCTAAATCTGAGAATTAATCATGGAAAATCAACCTATATGCATGTATTACCCATAGGATTTGATTTTGTGTTCATAGGAGGCCTATTGAGAAAGTTATGGTACTTTTTGTGTCAATTTTGGGAGAATTCCGAGAATGACATTTGTTGTGTGTGTCAATTGATCCTATAGATCAATTTGGCATGTGTTTATGTGTTTGGGACTACTGTCGTATCCATAATTGGGTACGTATAGGTCGTATCCCAACAATTTGGTGATATGTATTATTTTGGGGGGTTTTCCTCCGACACGGGACTTTGTACATGTGGTATTTTGACACGGACACGTAGATCTATATTTGACACTTTGTATTGTTCATAAATAATATATGTGACTTGCTTGTGTCCTTCGGGATGCAATTGGATGTGTGGTAGACTCGTGTCACATACGTATCCTAGATCTAGTGGGATACGGTGTGATACTCTCCATTTGTTGTGTATTTTGTGTAGATCTAATTATTTGTGCTTTTAATTCTTGAGTTATAATTATGTATATATATATATATATTATATGTATTATAGTGTATTTATTATAGTGATTATTGTATCATAGATCTATATATTATATATGTACTAATAGAATATATATATATATATATATATATATATATATATAGCTTTCTTCTACATGCATTAATATATATGTTATAATATATTGTATGAATATATATATATATATATATATATATATTTATATATATATATATATATATATATATATGTATATGTTTTTATAAATATATATGTATGTTAATTGAGTAATTATATTATTTATATTTGTTATAGGATTAATTATATATATGTATAGATGTATAATTATATGTATTTATGTTTATGTGTGCATGTGGCTATGTCATAATATGTACATTATTATAGAGGGGGTGTATTTATAGTTATTTAGTATATATATATATATATATATATATATATATATATATATATATATATATATATATATATATATATATATATATATATATATATATATATATTACAGTTTTTAGCGACTGGGATTAATGACAAACTGCTGTCATTAATAGCAGCAGCAGCAGGCGGGAAGAGCAGCAACGACGACAGTGGGAATGGTGACGGTTGTAAACTGTCACCAAAACAGCAGCAGTGCAGAATTCCAACAGCAGCAGCGACGACGGCTTCAGTGACAGCCAGAACTGTCACTAAAAGCCTGGTATCAGAGTATCAGTGTTTTTCAACACAGTTTTCAGCGACGGTTTGGCAGAATTATATATATATGTGTTTATATATATATATATATATATATATATATATATATATATATATATATATATATATATATATATATATATGTATTGATATTGAGATAATATATTATTATTGCTAATTTCCTTATATATATAATATTAGTATATATTTATATGTTATATATATGGGTAATTATGTTACCAAGGTATTGGGTATTACCTTGAGAAAACCAAGGTATTGGGTATTACCTTGAGGAAACCAAGGTTAGTGGGATACTCAAGATACGGGGTTTGGGTATCAAGATTGTGATTTTTGTTGAGATACCAAGTTGGTTCAAAACCACGGTACTAATTTATGTGTAAATTGTGATTTTATATTGATTATAAATATTATTCGATTTATATTATTGATGTTTTACCTTGGATCAACGTATCCGAAGATACGGTATCCTAATATTTTAAGATGAGGTTTTTATGACTTAGATTTTAGTATCTTGACTCAAGATTTTTGTGTTAGACTTGTGCAACCTAGAATTAGATAGTTGACCTTGGTTTGACCATAGTTGACTTAGAGTTGACCATAGTTGACTTTTGACTTAAAATTGACTTATTGACCTAGAAGTTGACTAGTTTAACTTATTCTCTTTTCGGAACCTTATATTGATATTGTATTCCATATCTAGGTCTTCTACGCACCGAGTCAGACATCTGTGAGACTATTCTTTGGACTTCAGGCGAGTACATTTTCTGATAGTTTCTCATTTATGATATCCTCTATGTTCATTATATCTAGTGTAGATATCCATGTTCTATTGACACTATGGTTATATGGATTGGTATATCCGGATCTCGTCATGAGATATTATTCCTTGGTATATGGTGTATATGGTACAAGTATTGTTTTATTGGTTATCTTGTACATGTACAGACATCGATTCTCGGGAAGACTAGCTATCTTCTTGGGGAATCTCGTGCCATAGCATACTGTGGTTGGATCTATTATACCAGTCGGGGGCGGAGAGTATTATTATAGATATATGATCATTATCCCTATTGTATCAAGTACTGATTACTGAATAGTGTTGATCATACACCGCACGTATGATTAGCCAGGCCGCATTGCATCTTGCCTATGCCGATCACATGTTAAGCTAGTACTCACACACTTAGTCATTAGTATTCTTGTTTTATTGGCATATTGTTCATTATTGTATTTATTCCAGTATTTCTTTATTGTATATATCTTGTATCTATTGTGCATCTTGTTTATCCATATCTATTTACTGCTACATAGTTTTTATCATTGATTAGAACTGCTGTTAGAGATGTACTCTGCTCCTTTCCTGACTGGATATATTTTTTCAGTTGACACCGAGGAGTGGTACCCTACCTATTATGGACCTCAGGATGTTATGGGTTTAGATTCTGAGACCCTGGCTCAGGAGGGACTTATCCCAACTGAGATAGTTGAGCCAGGAGTTGTAGCTTCGTAGTATTCTTTGTATTGGATTTGTCTCCAGCTTATTTTGTTACTTCTTTCAGACTCATTGATGTATTATTTTAGACTCATGAGTTGTATTGTGACTATTCTATTCTTTATTTGATTCGTACTTTCCATCTTAGATCTGTGATTGAGTATATTATCATCTTGGTGGTTCAGTATATTATTAGATAGATTATCTAGATAGCGTTCTACCGCCGATTCTGCGGCGTAGGATGGGTGTTCTTTCCGACTTGTACCCTTACACCGGGTGCGGGTCGTGACACAACTCCTCCTCCGGTGAGAATTTTAACACAACTAGGTAAAGGTGTAGTGACAATATTGTGCTTGGCAATAATATTAGAAGATATGAACGAGTGGATGGCTCCCATATCAAATAATATCACAGCAGGAAAAGTAAAAAATAAGAGTAATTACTGCTATAACGTCAATCCCATGTTCCATGTTATCCACTTCTAGTGCAAAAGCTTGTCTATTTCTTTGTGGTAGTCCTTATCTGGCCCTCGTGAACTGGTCCTCCTAAGTAGGTAGTGGTGGTCCTCGCTTAAATCCTTCGGCTGCTAGGGGTCGAGGTACTCCTGGTCTAGTCATCTGTTGAACTGGCTTCGGTGCTGGAAGTGCTGGCCTCTGTATTGGCGGTGGAAGTGTCAATGCCTGCTGCATTGGACAGTCTCTCACCATATGTTTTCCAGAACCACACCTCATTCATAATCCCAAGCGAGTCCGACAATCTCTCAAAATGTACTCGCGTTTCCCATAATAATTGTAGTAGGGCTTCTCCCAAATCTGGTACCATCCTACTCTGTGCTGCTGCTGCTGCTGTTGTTGTGCTAAAGGACATCTGATGGGCCCTCCTTGTTGTATCCTTGCTGGTCCTTGTTGTGCCTTTAGTTGACCTCACTTTTCCTTGATGATGGCCTCTTGCAGCCTAGCTTCTGTCAATAATTTGGCATAAGAGATCCGGGACTGTGAGCTAGTGTAGTGTTGGAGCTCCTGAGTCAGCCCGCGGTGAAATCTCTTAGCCTTCTCCAAATCATTAGTTATCAGGGCAGCACCATATTTACTAAGGCGACTAAACTCTGCATCATACTCGTCGACTGTCTTGTTCCCCTGCTCCAGATGGAGGAACTGATCGTACAACGCATCCCTTATAGTGTCCGGGAAGTACTTTCTCTTAAAGTACTCCAAGCATTGCTCCCAAGTCTGACGCGTACCCAACTGGCTTTCTATTGATTCTTACCAGTGATGAACGTTACCATCTAGATGGGTCCTTACGCCTGTCATCCATAGATCTGTAGGCAGCTATGATGCTTCTAATAACTTCTCGGTGTGGGTAATCCAGTTTGTGGTATCCGGCTCTCAGTGCCTTTATACGGCTTGGGGCCCATCTGTACAAAGTCCTTGACTGAACCAACTCGAGCTCACAGTACTAAAACTAGTGCCTGGGCTGGTATAGGTGCCAGTGTAGCCATTCTCTCAAGTGCTGCCAGAAATTCTCGCCTCTGCTCCGCTGCTTGCTGCCTCTGCTCCGCCGCTTGCTGCCTCTGCTCTATAGCCAGTGCGGCTGCCTGCTGTTTCTGTTCCTGCATCATCATTTGGAAGAATTGGAATAGTTGTGACTGGCCATCCTATGGTGTCGATGAAGCTGGAAAAGTCCCATTAGGCGATGCAAAAAGATCAGATGGAACTGGATTGTGAGTCTGTCCATCCGGCCCCGGAAGTCTAGGAGTCGTTGAGGCCTTTCCTCGAGTTTGGCCGTTGACTCCTGAAGGTGTGTCGCCTCCGGTGGCAGTACATCCACTACGCAAATCCATCTCTCTGTAAGAGGTGGACGAAACGATTAGAAGGAGTACAGGAATCAAATAGGATGCAAGCATTTAAATAGGAAGGTTGAAAGGGGGATGAGTTTTAGTCAAGCGTGGATGAGATCCTATACTCTATTCCAATACGCAGGCTTGTTCGATACAGTAACATAACCGAGACAATATATTTGCGGACCTTCATGGGCCACCACTAAAAATATGTCACGCCCCGGGTCCAAAATACGTAGGACTAGGAATACGCAATATGTCAGCCGTATGTGTACGATAACTCCAATGTGTTGGAAGATCGTAACACATACGTACGCTTTATATGAATATCAAATCCACAAGTGGTAATAAACTGTCAACACAAGTCACACTCAATCTATATCTCATCCACAGCATAAATAAAGAAATAGAAAATAAATAACTGAATCTCAAATATGAAGTATCAAAGAATGATAGTCGGGTGGAAACAAATCCACTGCTAATCGACTATACTAAAAACTAAATAAGAGAAGAGATCAAACTCTAATATTATATAAATGTCAATAAAGGAAATAGCAACTAGAATATCCATCAGCTGCGATTAATCAGGGGTACTCTGAAGGTAAGACCTCCTCAGTCTGGTATGAAGCATCAGGTCCGGGTTCATACTCCTGTGGATAGTCCTGCCCGTCTATGCCTGGAAAGGGACAGGTCCTCAGAGGGATGTAACAAGATACATAGAAGCATGCCAATAAAGTACTGAAAATAAACATCCAAAAAGGGTTGTCTAACCGCCTATGTAAATGCACTTTGAGAACAACTTTCCAACACGTGGGCTATCTGGCCAAAATGGAATTGTCATGATTCTCTCGGAGAATCAGGGGCCTACAAAGCATGACGTCTTTTGAACGTTAGATGCCGCCTGGTAATAATAATATAGGGGTCATCTGACCGCGCATCTCCGGCGAAGCGTACGGGTTACACAAGGAAAGTGCAAAGGAGCCCAAACGCCTTACTTATTCCTCTCCACCCCATGCTCTAAGCATGTCATATCCATGACACGATGATACCTCTAATAATTGCCAAGGCTTGTAATTATGTAAATTCTATCAGCAGTTATCCCTATCCGTCGCACGTCCCATACGTACCAGTGGCCAGCCGAATACGCAAGTCCGTGTCCTACATGAGACTCACACTCGTGTAACAACTATGTCATGGCCAATGAAATATAAGAATGCCTCATGATAATAGAGTGGTCTCATAAATCTAGGTCAACATGCATAATATATAATAAAAATAAGATACGACACCACCGTCGTTGCACCCAAGTTATTCTTGGACGTGCAGTTTATATAGCAGTTAAAATATATGAACTAAATAACAGAAATAAAATGCATGCACCATATGGAATATAAATCACGGTACAATGACAAGGTATACTTGCTTGGCACTCAATCTGCGTAGTGTAAGCGTCCAGACGTCAAGTACACAAGATCAGAAACTATGACCTCTGAATAAACGTCTCCGGATGCTGAAATAAACATCACAAACATTTCTGGAATAAGCGAGATAGCTAAAAAGTACTACCCTTTCGTCTAATTTGGATACAGGGGCAAAACAGTAATTTTGGGTCAAAGCGGCTCCACATGTGGGCCACTTTGCATCGAAATATGTGCCAGAGGTAAAGATCTCTAAACGGAATAAATTATAGGTCAAACAAATTATAAACGTCAATACGAACTCAACGGTATGTCCAATTTTGGATTCCGGTGAGCAGAACACAAATTCGCCCTTAAAGTCAACCGTGGGGCCACAAATAGGTGGTTTGGTCAACTATCTCTGAACTGTGTAAAACTAGGGTCACAGGACCAGCGTGATACCACGAATCCAATGACGCAAGTTTCATCGCATTCCGACGAGCGTACACAAAATGGCGGGGTATTTTGCAAAAGTCGTAATACGGGGACTTTTTACTGATACGGGTTGATTCCGACGCGCACACACATCCGAATCAGTTTCCTTGAAATCCCATACGTCAAGACATACCATACGCGTCTTTCGGTATAATTGGTATACGACGAAGCAGTCCCGTTTGGTGGGACGCGCTCCGTATCATAATTTATAATATTTTAAAAACAAGTTTTTCTCAGATTTTAACCTAATTTATCTTTGTTTCTAACACAAAATAAAATAAACTAATTTACAGGGAATGATCTTGGTTATATAGAATTCACACAGCAAAAAGTATATTTTAATTTGGATGTCTATGGTGGAAGATATCAGTCTCTAAACATAGGTCATTGAAACAGTTCATAACAGTTCAAAATATATGATTTTTTCTCAACTTGGCTTCGATTTCTACCTAGTGTTTAACACTGTTCGATGGAAACTAATTAACAGGGTTTAGAGAGGGATAGGTTGTGATCATACCAGCGAAGACGGATTCAAAAATGATCGAGAGACGAGGCAGAAAATGACACGTGAAGTAGAGGTCATTGCTGCCCGTATCTGTTGCGATTGCTGTCGCGATCGCGCGACGACGCTGGCGTGGCCGGCCGGTGGCTCTCCGGTGGCTGCATGGTGGGGCAAAAGTCAGAGTTCGGCGCGTTGGGAGTAGATGACAGCGGCTAGGGTTAGGGTTTATAATATAGGAGTATATATATAGGTGGATGCGGGTGAGATGGGAAGGGGGTCGCTCGTGGGATTGGGCCACTAGCGGGTGCTGCACGCAGGGTTGGGGTGAGTTAGCTTAGGCTTAGGGCTTATGTTGATAAGTTAGGCTTAGGGCTTTATTAGATTTAAGAATTTAGTTTAAAGGTTTTCTTTTACTGATTCCTTTTTCTTTTCTTTTAGTTTCTTATATATATATATATATATATATATATATATATATATATATATATATATATATATATATATATATAAGGTATAAAAATTTAGAAAAATTATTTGTTCACAAAATAAATTCTAAGACTATCATCCTTCTACAAGGTTTCCTACAATAAAATAAAATAAAATAATGTTTTTTATTCAAAATTCTAAATGAGTATTATCTTGGTAATTAAATTAATAAATTTTATTTTCTAATTAACTAAGAAATAATATAATTAATTTCAATAATTAATCAAATAAATATAATATTTTAAAATTAGGGGATTTTACACATATGGACCTAATTCTTGATCCCATGGGTAGCACTAAGACAAGGGATGATTTATAATGCTTAAATGCATGAATTAGAGTCTAATTTATAGTTTGGATTTAGAATTTACCTATTGGGAGATGGATTTCCAATAAAAAGCTTAATGGACACAATTAGGACACAAGCTCTTCACCAATGCTTCTTCTCCAAGTGCTCATTGTAACTCTAAGCTATAATGCTCTTCAACTATTAAGAATAAGAGTAAATTGGAAGGAATTTGATAGAGGGATGAAGTGAATTAGGGATGAATAAAATTAGGGATCTAGAATGAGTGAATTAATGAAGTGGAGAGAGAGAGAGAGAGAGAGAGAGAGAGAGAGAGAGAGAGAGAGAGAGACCTCTAAATCTGGTCGGCCCCTTCTTCCCTCTCCCAAGCAACATGTAAGGTCCAAAATACCCTCCACTAATTACTCATGAAGGATATTTACTAGGCGGGTTAATTAGGGAAGCTTCTGATACTAATGGAGGCTAATTCTATCTCCTAATTAATGAAAATGAGTGAGTCTTATGGCCTAGTCCATGTTGGGCTTAATGTTGTCATGAATAATCTAATTTGGGTCCACTAGTTTCAAGTCCAAATAATTAAGCTATCCCACTAACTAAAAATAAATAGCACAAAGCACAATAATTATTAGTAGCACCCTAAATAAATATTAATCACTAAAAAATGCAAAATAATAAAAATACCCTCATCTATAAATGTGGGGGTGACAATCATTTCCTTCTTAGAAAAATTTTATCCTCAAAATTTAAAGATGGTCGTGTCTCCTCTAGGCCAAACCCCCAATCACAACTAAATAATACAAGCATGCAATTAAAAAAAATCACTAATTATGGTCATATGCAATGTTATGGTCTCTGTCCATTATGGTATTGCAGTCTCAGTCAAAGTTACACTACCAACAATACTAATTATACCACAAGCAACTACAAGATACTAAGGAAGCAATCAAATCAAATAGATAGAAAAGGACAGGAAGAAAGAAAAAAACTTGCTAACTTATCACATGTAGCATTGGCCTCCTCGACCGTCATCTCAAATGCTCCGCCCTGCCGGGGTGGCTCCCTCTGCGGGTGCTGAGCAGTCTATGGTGCCACAGGTGGCCTAACTCTACCTCTCTGATCTGGATCTATACTATAGTCTAAACCATAAGGGTTGGTGGGGGCAATCCCTCACGCGGTGCTCTAAAGATCCATAATACAGGCACACCTTGAGCCTTCTCCTACAGTCCTCCAAAACATGCCCAGGCATCTTACAATAGTTGCAAAGAGTGCCTGTTTTATCTGACCCTGAGGCCATTGTGGTACTTGATAAACTGGCCTCTGAAACTGCTATGTCTGTTGAGCTGGTGCCCTGACTGGAACAGGAAACTGATGATGTTGATATACTCTCAGCTGCTGAAAATGGGGTCGCTTAGCTGGATCTGTACTGCTTCCAGCTTCTTATGATGTGTCTCTCATCCTCTTGGATCTGAGCTCCAAGTTATCCTTCGCCTGTTGGATATCTACCAGAATATCCTCGAATGTCGCGATACGGTAACCCCTGGTGAAAGATTTGACCTCCATGATCAAACCCTTTCAAAATTTCCTGGCTCTCCCTAGGGGATTCTGCCTCTCTACAAATCGGACTAATCTGCAGAGCTCCGCAGCATACTCGTCCACTCACATTCTCCCCTGGACGAGATCCTGAAACTGGCTCTCCAATACACTCTGAGCCACATCCTAAAAGAACTTCTCTTTGAAGAGCTCTTTGAAAGCTCCCCAAGTCAATTCAAGCATCGTAATCCTCGGATCTGTGTGAAACCATGTCAGTGCTATATCAAACATCTGACAACCAGCCGCCTCTATCTACAAACTCTCTGGAATCTGCGCCAGTCGCAAGTTCCTCTTAATATCCTCGATCCAATCATCTGTGTACAAGATTTTCTCGGTGCCCTTGAAGTCCTTGGGCAACATCCTCTTAAAATCCACAATAGTGCCCGTCCTCGGCTGTTGTGGATCGGGATAGGATAGAACAATTTTTGGCTGAGCAAGCGCTACTCTCTCCACGACTGCTAGCGCTAACTGATGGGTGTTCTCTATTCCTTGCCTTATCACGTCTAATAGGTGTTCTCTATTCCTTGCCTCATCACGTCTGATTGGCGATGTTGAGCCTCCACCTGGGCCCGCTGGGCCTCTATCATCAGTTAGAAGAGTGCAAATATCTGCGCAGGATTAACTGGTTGTGGTGGTGGTGGAAGCTCCTTAGAAACCATAGGTACTGCCCTCTGTACTAAAGGTGGAGCACCTCTAAATGTTGCTGCTGATGCTCCCACCTAGACCGATGAAGCAATCCTTTCTACTGAAGCTAGTAGAGTAGTGGCTGCTGCTACCCTCCTTGGAGATGGCGATATGACCAACCTTGATGATACTGCGCCCGAGCGCTAGGATCGCGTCTTCGGTGGCATCCTGAAGATAGATTCAAACAAGAAATCAATATTGCACAAGATACGATATCATCAAGGAAGGACAATAATATTCAAGGAAAGAAATATTCAGAATGAATAAAGATAGCAAGAATCAATAGGTTAGAAATGGTTCCTAGTTGTGATTGAGTATTCTCTTAACCTAGTATCCTATACTCTATATCCTATCGTAGGCTCATAGTAGTACAACTAAGCCATTGCACTACCACGACTTCGCACTAATTGTAGAGACTGACCTGCATGGGACACCATAAAAATGTATCACGACCTATACCCGGTATAAGCGCACGAGTACGTGGGTACGTTCAGCCTACGCCGCAGCATCGGTGTTAGAACGCTGTCTAGGTCAAAAATACTATCTAAATATCTCACACAATATATATATATATATATATATATATATAATGTACCTGTCATGCCATCTCAACTCCAAATGGAGGCAATGATATATGATAATCAATACTCAATCAAAATATAAAACTAGAGGAAGATATGGCACGATATGAAATAGAAGAAAAAAATACAAAGTCGCCATTCATCACAAGTCCAAGTCTAATAGTTTAATCTCAACTCAAAGATCTCAAATATAGTATATGTCATAAAGTATAGCTAAGATCAAATACAACATCATAACGAATAACCCAAAACTCTCCAACTGGTGGTACTATATCAAGAGGCTCTACGGAGCAATCTCAATGACCTCGCCATCTTGTGGCCCGTAGTAGGTGGGACACATCTACTCTAACCAGTCATCTGAAAAATATATCCAGTCAGGATTAGAGCAAAGTATAATCCAATAGCAGTTCCAATTAATTGATAATGTCTATAAACAAAAATAGAAATTGTAATACAAGACAAAAAACAATAAAACAATGTCATACTATGGTAGAAGAAACAGATAAACAAGAGCAATATGGTATAAACTGATCACGATAAAATAGAATAAAGGCAATAAACTAGAATATAGAGAAGAACTGTAACTACACTAAGTATTTGAAATATCGGTTAGATATATGATCGGCTTGGGTTATCAAGATCTACTATCAAGGCTATAACACAATTATATGATCAATATGATTGGCTGTTGTCTACAAGTAACACGATCAATAACATAATTATTTAAGTTTGGTTGGTGTCTACGGAGTAACACAATCACACGTAAGATGTTTGATTGGTTGTAGTCTACATGATACAATATTTAAGGGTTTGATCACATTCCTTCTAGCATTTCCCCTGCCCCCAACCAATACTCATGGATCTGATCACGACATGTTACGAACACGAATATAATATGAGAATATGAAGAACAAGAATGTACACGAATGAACATGAGCATAAGTAATACCCGATGCACACGATAAAGTACATGCGAAAGGAGTATCCGAAGTACACAGTAATGGGATAACATCTCCTGACATGATCCATATAGTACCAGTCCGTATAACCACTGTGTCAAAATCAAGTAAAATATTTCTAAATACTTGTATTGTAGTAATTATCAAATAATAGAAACTATCAGATAATGTACTCGCTTGTAGTCCAGAGCAATGAATATCAAACGGTATCCGTCTCAGTGTTACACAACCCTATATACATGAATAGCATATCAATTGGTGTAATAATGTGATAAATATGATAAAATGCACTAAGGTGTGATTTCTAGGCCATTTCTAAGTCATAGTAGGCAAATTAGGCCAAACTAGGTTAATCTAGGCTAATACCTTGATTCTAGGTCCATTCCTAGCTTCTAGGATGATTATAAGCCTATAATAGTCAATACTTGGTGATACTAGGTCATACCTAGGTTATACCACTAGGTGTCTATATAATCTATATACACTAGTTAATAACATAAGTAACTTATATATAAACTTTCAATACACTAGTATCAAGCTATTACCATAACTATATAACTCAAGGTATAGACCAATACTCAGTACCTTAATCTATGAGTATACTTATTACCTTATATTATATTGACACCTTACTAATCTAATACTAATAGTCTCACATACACATATACAAACAATCTCCCATGAACTTACTATAACTATGCACTCTCCCTATTAATACTATCAAGAATCAGTCCTCCTCATAGTATCTATAACTACAACCTGATATCATGCCTTGATACTCAGGAACCCTTTATCTGCATATTTCATGTATCTCATTGATACATGGATATCAAGCCATGCTCAAGTCTATTATCTAGTGTTTACAACCAATGCCTATAACCTATTCTAATTTCCTACTAAACATCAAAACTTAACTAATCTTTCCCCTTAACCCTTGAACTAATATTGGCAATGCCCTTACTCTTGTTCACTGGCAGTTCTCCTTAATACCTGAACCTAGTCTCCCTTGACCTGCACTGGCAGTCCATCACCCACACATCAAGTCAACTTCTGCTGCTAACACCCCCTCTTCCATCCTACTGATGTGTTTCAAACCACTACACTCACTCATTAGAACTACCACCTACCCTCTTACCCATTGTTTGCCACTATAGACACAAGTGTGCATTGCCTCACTCGAGTGCCTGAGCTTCCCCAATATCACTGCCCACACACAATAGCATGATACTGCTGCTTATCCTATCGAGTCTCCTACACTACATACATCTATACATACAACCTCTACTCTAACTAGGTGCATCCTACTTGCAGTTACCTACTACTGCAACCTCTGATACTTACCCCAAATAGTCACCAAAACTACTGCTAAAACACCTGCAATATTACACTAAACTGATTAGAACTTCACTACTACTACTGGCAAATGCCCCTACTGCTGCTGTATTGCTAAAAGCAACTGATATTTGCTTTTAAATTGGCCTGCCACCTCAAGACCCGAGCACCCCCTATACCAACATCAAACCTATCATATGACTTCTGCTACAGACTAATACAGAAAGTAGCAACATGTTGTATCACAGTCCTGCAATATGGCACTTGTTCAGTGCATATGGATGCACTAACTGCTCGAATTCTCCACCAGTATGCATTACAGACCTATCACCTCCCCTCTACCTCACTAACACACTCATAAGGACATGTGCACAGTTGCACCAACACTCCGGATCCTGCATTATCCTCTCCTGCACACAGGGTACTAAACTCCCAGCTGAATATAGTAAGAGCTTGAGAGCTCTTAATCCTCAAACATACCCACCTCTCCAACACCAAAACAATACTCTAACATGCTCATTACAAGAATACACTATCACCACATACTAGCATATGATAATTTATTAAACACCTTGTAGGGATGCCTATGATACTCATAAGTATCACAATGATACCCATGATACCAAAGTCCATACTCCCAAATTACCATGATATACCCTCAAAATAATATAGAACACCATTTATATAGTAATTATAACACATATACTATTAGAGTTAGTTATTCTAATGCAATACATAGAGATTGGCCTATTGGTACCCAAATCTCACCCCCGTATCATGGGATATCATGATACGGACTTTCCGTATCCATTTGTGGACACGTAGCTAGTCTCATACACTCAATCTAAGTCTAATTAGATCATATTGGTCTCACGACACACACTTGATGTGTCAAACTCGTAATCCCCCCTAATTGAACATAAATCACCAAGTAACCTTTACAATAAAAGTCATATGGACCAAATTCTTGATCCTATGGGTAGCCCTAAGCTAATGGTTGATTTCTAATGGTTAAATGCATGAATTGGAGTCTAATTTAAGGGTTGGATTCAGAATTTATCTATTAGGAGATAGATTCTCAATGAAAAGCTCAATGGACATAATTAGGACACAAGCTATTTACCAATGCTTCTTCTATAAGTGCTCCTTATAACTCCAAGCTCCAATACTCTTCAATTGATAGAAATAAGAGTGAATTAGAAAGAATTTAAAATAGGGGTGAAGTGAATTAGGGATGAATCAAATTGGGGATCTAGAAAGAGTGAATTAATGAAGTGGAGAGAGAGAGAGAGAGCCCTCTAAATCTGGCCAGCCCCTTCTCTCCTCTCTCAAGCAACAAGTAAGGTCCAAAATACCCTCCAATATTTACTCATGAAGGGTATTTACTATTGTAACACCCCGTTCCGTTCTAGCGGACAGCCGTCTCAAACGGCAAAAGTGCAACTGTCCCAACCCGCTTTGCCTCAACAAGAAGCAAAGGATATCCAGACTTGCCCCTACAGGAATTCGGCTTGGACTTTCAGAGGCTCGCTCAGACGTATCGCTCTACCAAGGCGAATCATCGCTAAGGTGGGTGGCTATGGTGAACTTGTCTTTGCTTAGCTAGCACACATAAAATCTGGAATATTCATGCTAGTCGCTAGGTGATTCACCCCCTGCATGCTAATAAATCCAACGCACCTAGCTAAGGGAATAATTCCAACTTGTATTGCTTGCTAGAACATGGAAATTGAAATACTGCTTATATTCAGACCCTCGCATGCTAAGTCCCTTAACGGTTTCAACTCTCGGCTTACCTTCGGGTCCGAGCAAACGTGCCTGCTTATGTTCCTTAGAAACGCATGTTTGTCTGCTTGAATGTTACCGTGTTTTCATCCAAACTCCGGAAGACTACTACGTAGTCGTTCCGTGCCTGAATGAACCTGCAAGTATCCGGGACCGTTAGGTCACCAAGGCATATCCCCGAACCAGGGGAATGCATTAAGCAAGAATGAATACTGAACGTGAATCACACTTGAATGATAATCATGCTAAGTATGCATCTGAACGAGGATCGTGTTATGTACTGATGGAATTCCAGCTCGTGGAGCAATATGCTCGTTCAGATTAAGTTTAAGTTTCATGATTATCATGTCAAGCTATGGAATATGGATAAGACCCTGACCTGCATTGTCGCGGACAACTTGTGTGCACAAGGTATGTTATGTTGAGTTCTGCGGACGGTCACCAGGGCACTGGGACCGATCCGATCCGGACGGGACGTATGTTAGTCGTATGTTACCCGGCAAGTGTTATGCGATGGGGCTCGCCACCCACATTGTACGTCACTTCGCCCTGAGACTAAACTGTCCTTTATGGCTATGCCAGCGACATTATGTTCATATAGATAAGTCATCCTCGCTTAGCGGCTATCCGCGTGCGAGTCACTGCATCGCATTAATGAACACCTGAACGATCATGTTAAAATGACCCTCGTGTTTGCATATGCTATGCCTCCTGAATGTTATACTTTCCGTGCGTGAATTAACATGTTTGCCTCAATGTTTGCCTTGGACAGGGAAGAAGATGGTAAGATGGTAAGTCTCGCCGTGTTTCCTCTCATGTTGCACGGCACACCTCCACACGAGTTAGGCTATTCAATATTTGCATGAAACTGATCCTAAGGCAATTAGAAAGACAACTTAATAGTTGTGCACGGAACCTGTTTTACGTGTTTGGATTTGTCGAGCGGGCGAGTAGCTTCTCCACCAGTGCATTCAATGTACTGATAATCCACCAGTTTGTATGCAGGGTGCGGGAGAACCTCGTTCGGTGCGGATGCCTCCAACGTGCGTGCTAAGGCGTGGACAACACTCCGAAGCAACGGTGCGTCCGAAACAGAAGCACATATACAAGACATAATGTTGTGAACATAAACCGAACATCGCCTGATCATCGCCTGTACAATCATTCCACAATTGTAGCTACTTGGCACGCTTTTATGTTTCAAAGAGAGGCTTGAGCGACTTGTAATCTCGGCTATACGCCGCCTGTAACACTTGTTCATATCAATAAAGAGCTTGCTTTTCTTCAACTTGTGTTTCAATGCTTCCGCTATATTGTCAACTCAGAGAACTTGTTACCGAATCGCTTTGCGTTCATGACTCCGCTGCACTCGGACAATCTGTGCGACTCTGTGGCTTAGAACTCTTGTCGCCAGCCAATGAACCATGGCCTTGCATGGGCGTGGCTCACGCTCGTGCGGCATCACGTCCGGATGGGTCAAGCGATCGTTCCGCGGGAGCGCTGGCGAGGGTGATTCCCGCCTAGCGGGAACGACCGATTTGCCTGCGGGAGATCGGGGCGTGACAACTATGAGGGTTAATTAGGGAAGCTTCTAATATTAATAAAGGCTAATTCTATCTCTTAATTAATGAAAATGAGTGAGTCTAAAGGCCTAGTTCATATTGGGCTTAATGTTGTCATGAATAATCTAATTTGGGTCCACTAGTATCGTCCAAATAATTAGGCTAGCCCCCTAACTATAAAATAAATAGCACAAAGCACAATAATTATTAGTAGCACCCTAAATAAATATTAATCACTAAAATTAAAATAAAATATAAAATGACAAAAATACCCTCATCAGAAATATGGAAGTGACAGTGTTGGAGAGGGAGGCTTGTGCATGGTTATGGAGTGAGAAGCAGGGCATTGTGAGATCGATTGTGAGAGTATACGAAGTAGTGTGTCTTCATGTGTATGTGCAACTAGTGACAAATGTGTGTCCATGTATCACTCGTACCTGGGTGTTAAGTAAGGCCTGGGGGTTGGTACTTATGATAGTGCACATTGAGTAGGGAGAGTAGGTTGAGTGTTAGAGTATTAGTGAGTTGGTATCAGGTGCCAGGTATGTAAGGTAAGAACGAGATACATGTATTGGTACGATATATAATATTAGTTAGGGTATTAGAGTAATGACTCATATACCAAGATGATGGGATGTTGTGATACAGATATCTCTAGTATATAGATACTAGATAAGTACTAATATATATATATATATATATATATATATATATATATATATATATATATATATATATATATATATATATATATATATATATATATATATAAGCTAAATATATATAGATACTTGATATTAACTAGTGTATATAAGTTATACTTAATACTTGATAATATTAACTAGTATGTATAAGTCATATATATTACTTAGTATATTAACTAGTTTAGCTTAATACTTTCAAGTTATGAACCTAGAATCTAGGTATAACCTTGTACCATCTAGTAATAACTAGTATAGACTGGAAATTAACCTAGAACCTAGATATGGACCTAAAACAATGGTAATGACCTTGTTTGACTTTAGTTTGACTAGTATGACCTAGAATATCATATTAGTGCATTTTTAACTCATTTCTCACTTCATTACACCAAGTGACATGGTGTTTCATATATAGGTATGTGTGTCACCAACTCGGATATCGAGATATACCATTCACTTAGGACCACGGACGAGTACATTCTCTGATAGTTTTCTTATTTGATAGCCTCTATGTTTCATGTATTTAGTATTGAGATATTTGATTCCTGACACGATGGTTCACGGATTGGTATACGTGGATCTTGGTCATAAGATGTTATTATCATGATGACTCAGTGATCGCCATGTCATATTTCTTGATTACTCAATGATTACCATAATATCTTTGTGATTATATGAACTATGATCATAGTGCATGATATTATAGACCATGCAGTGTGATATATGCGTTATAAGGTGTCGTGATTTGGATCCGTATACTAGTCGAGGGTTGGAAAAATATTAGTGGATATGTGATCATACCTTATAGCCCGTGATTTAGTGTAGCCCATGATAGTTAGCAGATCATGCAACTCACGTATGATCACACTAGCTCACCTTTTATATATAGTCCGTGTTAGGCCCAAGCCGATCAGATTATCTTATTAATATTTCAAGGCACATATATATTATTTTTTTATTTTAGTTCATTACATTATTGTTCCTTGCCATATTATTCTCAATTCTTGCTATTATTTACCATTATGCTTCTTCTCATGATATTTGCTAGAATAGTTACTTCCATCATTTATTTTTATTGCTATTAAATTTTTTAAATTTTGTTAATTGTTGGAACTGCTATTTGGGTTGTACTTCGCTCCAATCCTGACTGGATATATTTTTTAGATGATTCATTAAAAGACTAGTATCCTACGCACTACGGGCCACTAGATGGCAAGTCAGTTGAGTTAGCACCCGTAGAGCCTGTTGAGATAGTACCAGCAGTCGATGAGACTTAGTTAGTTCATTTATGATATTGTATATGTCAGTTAGATACTTTTGACATGTATTATTATTTGAGATCTTATGTTGAGATTAGACTTAGACTTGTGATGTATTTGACTTTGTATTTCTTTTCTTCTATTCCATATCATGACATATCTTCCTCTAGTTTGTTATTGTGAATGAGTATTATTTACCATTATAATATTATCATATTGTCCTCCAATTGGGAGTTGAGATATCTTGACAAGTACATTATACATATTGTGTGAGATATTTAGATAGTATTGTCGACCTAGACAACGTTCTACTACCGATGTCGTGGCGTAGGCTGGACGTACCCACGTACTCGTGCCCTTACACTAGGGCCGATCGTCCTCGCTTGGTCCCTACGGAACCGCTCGTCCTCGCTTGGGCGCGATGCCGTGCAAGCCTAAGTTGCGCTTGCACCAAGCAATGTACCTGCACAAGACACAAAAGAGACAAAAATATACATATATAGGCACAGAATAAATACAGAGAACCAAAGTTGAACACATTTGATAGCACACAAAATACTTTCTTTTATTGAATACTTGAAGATAAGGATTACAAGTACTTGCTTGGCTGAGTTACAAAATATGCCATAGAAGGCTTACAACTCTTTTCACATTCCCAAAATATAGCCACAACGCCCATTACATTATGTCCTTGTAGTAGGACCAAAATAGCAAAATATCTAGCAGAAGAAGAAGTAGCCCACTAGAGAGGTAAGCAGCAGAGGAAGCAGCACGAACACAGTCCTATGGAAGAGTGCGCACACACTGATTCAGATTCAAGATGCTAGCCAAACTCTTGCTTCCAGTACTTGGATATTTGCCCACAACGTGGGTCAGTACTACCACATGTACTGGTGAGCGACCGTGGCCAAACTCACCTTAGAAATCCACATTAAGTAAGCATATGAAGCTAGTATTATTAAGTGATCTTTCTGGTTGTCTAGTTTCTTTTTAGCAATTCATGCAAGAAAACATAGACGATATATAGCATATGCATGATAATTCTTACCCACGGCCGAGCGGTTATCCCTGCAGCAGACACACAAGTTAGCCACAATTTGCATATGAATAAACTTATGTGTCAATCTTTGGTGTCAAAATGATAGGTATGCAAGAAGGTAAACCTAGCATGCGCCCTATCTATATGACGGTCCATGAGTTTCCCCATTGATGGACAACAACACCCCCCTAGATCCCGTAGGAATGGAACATCAGGGTGCTCTCACAATCCCTTCCGGACCGACCGATTTCCAGTGCCCCAGGAACCGATCGAGAGACTATTACCTTGTGCACAAGTTGTCCGAGACCCATGCATGGCAAGCAACATTTATAAATCAACTCTTAGGATGCACAACATTAGCAAACATATAACAATCTAATAGCCCCACCCCCCTAGATCCCGTAGGAACGGAACACCAGGGCGGACCACTAGACTATACACATTCATTCTTTTGCACATGACACAAACACTAACCATGAAGGTTTTATACACGATATAGTGATGCAACAAGTGAGTAAGGCAACATTCAATTGAAGTAAAGCAGAACTCTATTTATAGTAGCATACAGTTCATTTTTTTGGCTTATCTTTTTAGTGAGGCAACATTAGTGAACTAGAGATCATTTTCATTTAGGCATGTGAACTGAAAGATTCATCGAAGGGCCTAAGCCACTCACCGAATGAATCGAACGAGATGATAGGGAAGCCTTAAGCGACGTTCACTCTTTGGTTATGCGTCCTGCAAATGCAACAATACTTGGTTAGCATACTTCAATCTCTTTCTCTTACGATTCGAAAAGAAAGCGCAAGCGAGAAAGCGAAATCATGAAAACCAAGTCATCGAAAGCAACTCAAAACCCAAAGCAACACAAAACCAAGAAGCAAAGCAACCAACGAAAACTCTTGGACTTATTTTAATAGAAGTCGTTCGATCAATTCGAATGGTTCATTGTACTTCGTCTGTGTTGATCTGGCGGTAAGGTTTCCCCGAGACTCGATTCTCAACCGAGTCGAAGCAGCATAGTGTTTCTTAAGTAACCGTTCAGAGTGGGGCATTACATACTACCCCACTGAGAAAAAGTTTCATCCCGAAACTTAAGAAGTCAAGGAGGCGATATGCGATGCATCAAGAGATCAAAGGAATCAGACTCACCAACATCGTGTTCACTTGTGTCACGCTCTATATTCAACTGGTAAACTCTCGACCTTCTCGTCTCAGCAGCTGGTTCAGTAGGTGGGCCTGGAGGGGTCTGATCCTATTCTTCAGACTTCCTCAGAGGACAATTACGTAACACATGATCATGTTTTCCACACTTAAAGCACACCCTGAGGAGTAAACGACAAGACTCCTTAAGGTGACCCGGACGGTCACAGAAGCTGCACACTTTTCCGCGGTTCCCACCTGCGTTGGCCTGTTTCTCTATATCGGCCTTTTTCTCACCGTCGTGGTATCGTTTAGTAGGAGGGTTTCGCGGAACGGGTTCCTTCTCCGGATCACTTTGTGGCGTGAACTGCTCATTCTGTACTGCTGCCTCAAAGGCTTGGATGTATGATTTGTACTCCCGGTTCATAACAACTTTTTTCAGATTATCGTTTAAGCCTTTTATGAACTGATGTGTGCGGGCTCCCTCATCAGGAACCATCGAGCTAGCGAACTTAGCAAGTTTCGAAATTTCTGACTCATAATTTTCGACGGACATGTTCCCTTGCTTAAGTTCGGTAAACTCGTCTTCTTTTCTCTGCCTGACAGCTGGCGGAAGAAAGTGTGCAAGGAATGCTTCCTTGAACTTTCCCCAAGTGATCCTACCATCCTGATGCTTGGTGGCTAGATCTGCTTTCTTCACCTCCCCCCAGTCGTGTGCACATAACCGCAGCTGCATATCCGCACACGCCACCCTCTTGTTCGCAGGTATTGAAGCAAAGCTAAACAAGCTCTCCATCTTTGCGATCCAGTCCATCACCTTATCCGGTGTGGTCCTGCCTTCAAACTCCGGAGAGTTCAACTTCAGGAACTCAGCGCCTTTAAAGGTAGACTTTTCGGCCGCACGACGAGGCTCGTTAGTCTCTGCTACTCCTGCTCCTTGAGGCATGGTCGGGGCAGTCACAGGTGTTGCAGCGGTTTCCGATGCACCACTGTGTGCTACTAGTGTTGTCATAATCTGTGTCAGAGAGTCAAGCTGTTGTTGCTGCACTGAGGCTCTAGCATCTGCTCGTTGCTGCTGAGCCTCAACTCGTTCTTGTTGTGCAGCATGACGATCATTCTGATTTTGAAGCATTGCAATCAGTTTATCCATTTGATCATCGCTCACGCTTGCTGCGCGCGATGTCTCAGGGTTACTAGCACCTGTTTTTGTCATCTTTGCTGCAAAAGAGAGTAGCTTGCGTTAGTCTCATAACGTATTATTGACTTATTGCATGGGGCGTTGGGTTTTCACACTCTTAGGGACCATTCATACTCTCGATTTACTTCTTATAGATTTGAAATCTATTTTTGAAATTTGGGACTTTTGAAATCGCTTGAAAACTTATATCATTTTCGAAAACGATGTTTGAAGAGGCCAAGGAGGTAAAGTCATGCTCTGATACCACCTGTCGCACCCCGATCCCGTAGGGCCGATCGTCCTCGCTTGGTCCCTACGGAACCGCTCGTCCTCGCTTGGGCGCGATGCCGTGCAAGCCTAAGTTGCGCTTGCACCAGGCAATGTACCTACACAAGACACAAAAGAGACGAAAATATACATATATAGTCACAGAATAAATACAGAGAACCAAAGTTGAACACATTTGATAGCACACAAAATACTTTCTTTTATTGAATACTTGAAGATAAGGATTACAAGTACTTGCTTGGCTGAGTTACAAAATATGCCTTAAAAGGCTTACAACTCTTTTCACATTACCAAAATCTAGCCACAACGCCCATTACATTATGTCCTTGTAGTAGGACCAAAATAGCAAAACATCTAGTAGAAGAAGAAGTAGCCCACTGGAGAGGTAAGCAGCGGAGGAAGCAGCACGAACACAGTCCTATGGAAGAGTGCGCACACACTGATTCAGATTCAAGATGCTAGCCAAACTCTCGCTTCCAGTACCTGGATATTTGCCCACAACGTGGGTCAGTACTACCACATGTACTGGTGAGCGACCGTGGCCAAACTCACCTTAGAAATCCACATTAAGTAAGCATATGAAGCTAGTATTATTAAGTGATCTTTCTGGTTGTCTAGTTTCTTTTTAGCAATTCATGCAAGAAAACATAGACGATATATAGCATATGCATGATAATTCTTACCCACGGCCGAGCGGTTATCCCTGCAGCAGACACACAAGTTAGCCACAATTTGCATATTAATAAACTTATGTGTCAATCTTTGGTGTCAAAATGATAGGTATGCAAGAAGGTAAACCTAGCATGCGCCCTATCTATATGACGGTCCATGAGTTTCCCCATTGATGGACAATAACACCCCCTAGATCCCGTAGGAACAGAACATCAGGGTGCTCTCACAATCCCTTCCGGACCGACCGATTCCTAGTGCCCCAGGAACCGATCGAGAGACTATTACCTTGTGCACAAGTTGTCCGAGACCCATGCATGGCAAGCAACATTTATAAATCAACTCTTAGGATGCACAATATTAGCAAACATATAACAATCTAATAGCCACAACCCCCTAGATCCCGTAGGAACGGAACATCAGGGCGGACCACTAGACTATACACATTCATTCTTTTGCACATGACACAAACACTAACCAAGAAGGTTTTATGCACGATATAGTGATGCAACAAGTGAGTAAGGCAATATTCAATTGAAGTAAAGTAGAACTCTATTTATAGCAGCATACAGTTCATTTCTTTGGCTTATCTTTTTAGTAAGGCAACATTAGTGAACTAGAGATCATTTTCATTTAGGCATGTGAACTGAAAGATTCATCGAAGGGCCTAAGCCACTCACCGAATGAATCGAACGAGATAATGGGGAAGCCTTAAGCGACGTTCACTCTTTGGTTATGCGTCCTGCAAATGCAACAATACTTGGTTAGCATACTTCAATCTCTTTCCCTTACGATTCGAAAAGAAAGCGCAAGCGAGAAAGCGAAATCATGAAAACCAAGTCATCGAAAGCAACTCAAAACCCAAAGCAACACAAAACTAAGAAGCAAAGCAACCAACGAAAACTCTTGGACTTATTTTAATAGAAGTCGTTCGATCAATTCGAATGGTTCATTGCACTTCGTCCGTATTGATCTGGCGGTAAGGTTTCCCTGAGACTCGATTCCCAACCGAGTCGAAGCAGCGTAGTGTTTCTTAAGTAACCGTTCGGAGCGGGGCGTTACACGAATCATGACACGTATTTGTGGTGGCCCATGCAGATCAAGCTTCGCAAGTAGTACGATGTCATAGTAGTAGCAGTACTTAGACTTAGAGTATTGCTACAAGCCTGCTATACTATATAGGACTAGGGATATAGGATGAGAGGATACTCAATCACAACTAGGAAATATTTTTAATATATTGATTTTGCTATCTTTATCTTTCAAAATAATTACTTTTTTTGAAATATTAATGTCTTTTCTTGATGCTATCGTATCTTGCGCAATATTGATCCCTTTGGTTTGAATCTATCTTCAGAATATCGTCGAAGACCAGATCATAGTGCTCTGGAGTAGTCTCGACGAGGTTAGTTACTTTGTCACCTCAGAGAGAGACAACAGCTCATATTCTGCCTTCTTCTGCTCAGAGGATGGCTTCACCAGTCCATGTGAGAATTTTAGCAGCTGCTTTTAGGGGTGCTCTACCACCAGTTCTGAGGACTATTCCATCAGTCATGGAGGATATTCCACCCCCATCACCTATGCCAGCAAATAGGATGCATATGTTTCCTATGTTCCAGGAGATGATGGCAGCACAACAGAGGCAGACTGATGTTCTACGTCAGGGCATCGAGATTGCTCACCAATTAGCACTAACTATTGTGGAGAAGGTAGCGCTTGTTCAGCCATAGATCATACCGCTTTATCTTATCCTGTACCAGCCGAGGCCAGGTACCATCATTAACTTCAAGAGGATGGGGCCCAAGGACTTCAGTGGCATCAAAGGGATCTTATATGCCGACGATTGGATCGAGGACGTAGAGAGGGACCTGAGGCTAGCACATATTCCAAAGGGACTACAGGTGGAGGCAACGGGCAGCCAGATATTCGATATTGCTCTGACTTGGTTCCATATAGACCCAAGGATCACGGCGCCAGGATTGACTTGGGAATATTTTAAAGATCTTTTCAAGGATAAGTTCTTTCCGGATGTGGCTCTGAGTGCTCTAGGGAGCCGGTTCCTAGACCTTGTCCTGGGGAGCATGACGGTGGACGAGTACGCCGCGGAGTTTTGCAGATTGGGCAGATTTGTGGAAGGCCAAAATCCTCTAGAGAAGGCCAGAATATTTTGAAAGGGTTTGATCAGGGAGATTAAATCTCTCACTAGAGGATACCGCACCATAATATTTGAAGATATCATGATGGATACACAGAGGGTAGAGGATGACTTGGAGCTCAAATCTAAGAGGATGCGAGATACATCAGGAGGAGCTAGCAGTAGTACGGGTCCAGCCAAACGATCCTATTTCTAGGAGTAGAGGACCTTCCAACAGCAGAGACAACAATTTCATGCACCATTCCGAGCACCAGCGCAGTAGGCATACCAGGCCCCAAGATCGGCACAGTAGGCCCCGCAATGTACTCACTGTGGAAAGATTGGACATACACGAAAAGTTTGCAGGAAGAGGCTTGGAGTGTGCCTATATTGCGGAGAGCCAGGCCACCAGTTGAGGGAGTATTTAGTGGCTCTAGTTCGAGAAGGCCAGGGAGCAGTACCGGCACAAACAACACCAGCTAGGCCACTTGCAGGATAGCAGAGGGGACCTCCTTTACAGACACAGCCAACAGCATTTTGTCCAACACCTCCAGCATTAAAGAGGTGCACCACGAAGGCGAGCTTTTGCCATAATAGTTGAGGAGGAGGGGCCAGTCGGAGATGTGATATCAGGGTCAGTTCTTCTTGATTCTATTTTAGCTTATGCTTTATTTGATTCCAATGTATCCTATTCTTTTGTATCTGTACCTTTTGCTCTTAAGCATCGATTAGAGTCTAAACCTTTGGCTAGGACTTGCAAGATAATGACTGGGGATATATTATCCTAGTCAGTGATGTTTGCAAGGATCGAAGAGTTATATTGGGAGACCGGGAGTTGAGCGCGTGCTTACTCGTAATGCCACTTTCGATCTACGATATTATACTCGGGATGGATTGGTTGAGTAGGCACCATGCAAGTATAGATTATCGTGGAGGCAGATTTTGGTTTCGACCGTAAGGAGAGCCAAAATTTGAGATTGCTAGAGGAGCAGCGGAGTAGAGCGAGGATGCCATAGTAAAGCCATGGTAGAAGAGGTAGTTGCCATATCAGTTGATAGCAGAGTTCATGGATGTTTTTTTGGAGGAGTTGTCGGGTTTTTCTCCAAACCGAGATATTGAGTTCTCTATAGATTTGCTGCCAAGCGTAGAGCCGATATCTCAGTACGTCTATAGAGTTAACAACAGCTAGCTAGTAGAATTAAAGAAATATGTGGATGGATGAGTTACAGGACAAAGGATTCATTCAATCCAGTTTATCACCATGGGGTTCTCCGGTATTATTTGTACCAAAGAAGGATGGGTCGTTACACATTTGTATCGACTACAGGGCTCTTAATAACCTCACTATCAAGAATAAATACCCGATGCCGAGGATTGATGATCTCTTCGATCATTTGAGCTAGGTGAAGGTATCTTCGAAGATAGACTTGAGGTCAGGTTACCACCAGGTAAAAGTAAAAAATGAGGATATTTCGAAGACAACTTTTTGGACTCGGTATGGCCAGTTTGAGTTCATGGTGATGCCGTTTGGATTGGTCAATGCCCTGGCAATATTCATGAATCTGATGAATAAGATATTCTACCAGTATCTTGATAAATTTATGGTGGTATTTATTGATGACATTGTGGTATATTAAAAAACCTCGGGGGAGCATGAGGAGCACCTGAGGATAGTTCTGAAGACTCTTAGGAAGAAGAAGCTTTATGGTAAGCTTTCAAAGTGTGAGTTCTTCCTTGATAAGGTTGAATTTCTTGGGCATGTGATTACAAGTGACAGGATATCAGTGGACCCGAAGAAGATTCCAGCAGTGGAGTCGTGGGCTACTCCGAGTTCAGTAGCAAAGATTAAGAGTTTTCTATGGCTAGCAGGTTATTATCAGAGGTTTGTACAGGACTTCTCCAGGATTGCGGAGCCGATGACTAGGCTGACCAGGAAGGATGTGGAGTTTGTTTGGACAGAGGAGAGTCAGACCGATTTTGAGGAGCTGAAGAAGAGATTGACGATAGTTCCAGTATTGACGTTGCCATCTGGATTAGGTGGGTTCACTATCTATAGTGATGCTTCAGGAAGGGTTTAGGTTGTGTCTTACAGTAAAATGGGAAGGTGATTTTCTATGCTTCCAGAAAATTACGTCCACATGAGAATAATTACCCTACCTATAATTTTGAGTTGGCAACGATTATCTTTTCTCTAAAGCTGTGGAAACACTATTTGTACGGAGAGCGTATGGAGATCTTCACAGACCACAAGAGCTTGAAGTACGTGTTTACCCAGAAAGAGCTAAACGTGAGACATCGACGGTGGTTGGAGTTGATGAAGGACATTATATATCATAACAGTACCATCCAGGGAAGGCCAATGTAGCCGCTGATGCCTTGAGCAGGTACCCAGTGGTTATGTGCTTGACTACGGAGAGATATTTATTGGCCAATCTTGAGAGCTTGGGTATTGAGATGCTGGTACCAGGTGTCGAGATGCAGATATGGGGACTACAAATATAGTCAAAGCTGATGGACATGATTTAAGCTACGCAGTATGACGATGAGTATCTAAGGAGCATCAGAGCACAGGTTCGAATGGGATTATCCGAGGATATCACTATTGTTGAGGATGGATCACTACGGTACGATACCATAATATGTGTGCCAAGTGGGACGTTGCACGAGAAGGTTCTTCAGGAGACGCATCGATCGTAGTACTCAATACATCTGGGTGCCAATAAGATGTATAGAGATCTGAGAGAGCATGTATGGTGGTATAGTATAAAGTGGGAGGTAGCGCACTTCGTATCCAGATATTTATTGTGCCAGCAGGTAAAGGCAGAGAGGCAAAGGCCATGTAGTTTAATTCAGCCTTTACCTATTCAAGTGTGGAAGTGGGAGCATGTTACTATAAATTTTGTTTGGGGCTTCCGCATTCTCTAGGAGGAAAAGATGCGATTTGGGTCATCGTAGACAGGTTGACCAAATTAGCCCATTTTTTGCCATTCAAGGTGGGTACGTCTACGAAGAATCTAGTTGATATGTATGTATGACAGATTGTCAGATTGCACAAAGTTTATGTGAGCATCATCTCGAATCAGGATAGTCGCTTCATATCCCACTTCTGGAGGAGTTTATAGGCTAGCTTGGGCACCCAGCTCAAGTTCAGTACCGCTTATCACCCCCAAACAGACGGACAGTCGGAGAGGACTATTCAGACTCTCGAGGATATTCCTCGCACTTGTATTTTGGATTTCAGAGGCTCTTGGGAGGATCATATTCACTTGGTAGAGTTTGCTTACAACAACAGCTACCAGGCCAGTATTGAGATGTCACCATTCGAGGCTTTATATGGACAAAGATATCACACTCCTCTATTTTAGGATGATGTTGGTAAGAGAGTCTTGTTGGGACCGGAGATGATTGTTGATGCAGCTGAGAAGGTGAAGCTCATCAGAGATAGACTTCGGGTGGCACATGACAGACAACGGTATTGGGTCGATAGCCACCAAAGACCTTTAGAGTTTGAGGTATAGATTTTGTTTGTATTGCTTGTGATTATTTTTTTAGATTTGAGTGTTAAGGCTGTATTTTATTCTCAGTTGGCGATCGGTGTTCTTGCGGATTTCTCTGACACAGGGCACGATTCACTATGGTGGAGGCAGGAAGCTTAGTCCTTGGTACATCGGACCCTTCGGTATTCTTGCGAGGGTCAGTGTAGTAGCCTACAGACTAGACTTGTCGCCTGTACTGGAGGGAGTGCATGATGTGTTCCATGTGTCACAGCTGAGACGGTGCATGGCAGATCCTAGTCACGTATTGGATCACTCAAAGATCGAGGTGGGTCCGACTCTCAACTACCCAGAGCAGCCAGTGGAGATTCTAGATTACAGGGAGAAGGTCCTGCAGAAATAGACGATTTTTTGGTACGCATCTCGTGAAGACATCACTCTCCAGAAAAGTCTACCTGGGAGAGGAAAGCCGAGATACGCGAGCGATACCCTTATCTCTCTGAACCGTGAGGTATCATTCTTTCTTACTTGCTGTGATTGATTGTTATGGTGCTAGTTCTTTCCTTAAATTTTGAGGACAAATTTTTTATAAGGAGGGTAGACTTGTCACTACCACATTTCTAGATAAGGACATTTTTGTCATTTAGCATATTTATTAGTTAATAATTAAATATTATATAATATGCTACTAATTAATTATATTATGTTATTTAATTATTGATTAGTGGGCTAGTCTACGTTTATTTGGACTTGTCTTTAGTGGACTCATTATTTATCATGAGATAATTGAGCCCAATATTAGAATAGGCCCATTAGACTCATTCCCTTAATTAATTAAGGAGATTATATTAGTTTCATGTAGAATTTGAAGCTTCCTAATACAACCCTTCCTAATTAAATTCTTCATGACTAATTAGTGGGGGTAGATGGTGTATTTAGTGTTTCTTCGAGGGAGAGTAAGGGGTCGGCCACTATTAAGGGGGAGAGTTTCTCTCTCCACTTTATTCTTATTTCAATTCTAGATCCCCAATTGTGTTCTTTCTCAAATTGACTTATCCATCCACAAAATTCAACCAAATTCACACCCATTCTCTCTCAATTTATTCATCTAAAAATTATTGGAGCTTGGATTGCAAGGAGCACTTGAAGAAGGAGGAATTGACAAGGAGATTGTGTCCTAATTGTGTCCATTAAATATTTCATTGGGAATCCATCTCCCAATAGATAAATTCAGATTTTTCCAATAATCTAAACTATAATTCATCCATTTAACTATTATGAATCATCCCTTGGCTTAGGGCTACCCATAAGACCAAAAACTAGATTTATATGACTTGTATTATGAATTCTACATGGTAATTTGTATCCAATTAGGAGAAATTCTGATATTGACACATCAAGTGTGTGTCATGAGACCAATTAAATCTATTTAGACTTAAATTGGGGTTATAGGACTAGATACGTATCCACAATTGGACACGAGTAGAGCGTATCATAGTATCTTGTGACACGATATGATACGGGATTCATTTTGGGTGTTTTTTATGAATTCTCTTTGATTCATATTGTAACTAGTTGCATTAGTTATGAAATAGTGAATTTGATATGTAGGAATGATTATTGTGGTGTATTGTGAGTTTTGACTCTCATTTAGGTCTGTATCATAAAGTATCTTGCAAATGCATGCCAAGTGTTTCATTTTATGTCTCTATTGTGTGTGTGTTGTATATGTGTGTGTGTGTGTGTGTGTGTGTGTATTAGATCATTTGTGTTATAGCATGGGCAGGGAGTGAGGAAGGATTGGGGGTTCAGTTAGTGAGGGTTATGTGAAGTTCATTGTGTAAGAGTGGCACTCAAGTGTATACCAATTAGTGATTGTGTGCTCAGGTGGAGTGCAGTATGGTAGAGAGGTCGGGTATCAGGACATGGATGTAGTGAGATCTACAGTAGGGGAATTTATTGTCTTTGTTGCCTGTGGGTGATACCAAGAAGATTTATGGGAGGCTAAGGTATTAACCTAGTGTACTTCTGCTGGAGAAGTGACCAACAAAATTAGCAAGTATGGTGAGGGAGTGTAGATGGGAACTAAAACCTGGGAACTGAGCATCAATAAAGCAATGAAGCAAACAGCAGCAGTAACCATAGGAACGTAGCAAGTATCATTAGGAGGTTAGCAAGGGATGTAACATTAGAGTATCAGAGCAGGGGTGTTTTAGATTGGGTATTAATTAGAGTTTGAGTGGCAAGGGTGTAGAAGCATGAAAAATACGCTGGGGAACTATACGCGTAAAACACCTAACATACATGAAGCACGCGTAAAACAGAAGCTTCAGAACTATACGCGTAAAACAAGACTTCAGTATTGCCCGCGTAAAATAGCGCTCCAAGCCTGTTTTGGCGTAAAAGGTTGCTACATCGCCCCTCCGGCGTAAACTATGTTTGCTTTTAAAGCAACATGAAGTTGTACGAGGAACTCTTCGTATTCCACAAATGAACCTGTCAGACAGAATAGTGAACTCCTGACAAAGGGTACTGTACGACGATCGAAAGTACGGCTATAATGATGATTCTGCACAGAGCCCCATATTGTCGTTTAGTGGCATATCCTTGATACAAGTCATTTTTACGCATTCAAGGGATACGCTGCCTATTTTACACAGGCAGAAATGAGCCTTTACGCTCAAGATGAGATGAAACCAAACGCCACGTCAAAAGCTGTTCTTCGTACAAAACTCGAGGCACATCTCTGCAGTTAATGCGCGAGATGGGGGCAGATCTCTGCATTTAATGCAGGAGATTTGGTTCTACTTTTAATGGCTGGGAGAGCTAAAATTAGGGCTAATATGCTCATGCCACTATCCCTGCATATTACGCCAACCAGGCTATTTTTAACTATAGGAGCACGCCGTATGCTATCTCCTCGAAATACGCCAACTCAAGCTATATTTGCAAGATACGTGATAAGGCTATTGGGCCCAGAATACGCTCAAGACCTCAGTCAGGAAGGATAATTGGCTAGTTTACGCTGGTTACCTATTACCTATGCAGCAAGCTTTACGCAGAATTTGGCTTTTACGCCAACAAGACAGCTATTTGGCTTTTACGCCAACAAGACAGCTATTTGGCTTTTATGCCAACATGACAGCTATTTGGCTTTTACGCCAACAAGATAACTATTTGGCTTTTACGCCAATGAGACAGTTATTCGGCTTTTATGCCAGCTATCTTTTCACGAGGGGCAGTTACCTACGTGGCTTGCATGCCGTGGTCTTTGAGAATAAATTATACGCGTTACCTCATAATGGGACACGCGTCACACGCGGATTCAAAAGATCATTCAGACGTGGGTTGCAGTTATTATAACCACTGCGTAAAAGTTACAACTCTCTCCACTAATCGGCTTTTACACCGACTGATCAGTTACTGTGATTGATCTCTATAAATGGAGACTACCGGTCACAGGAGAAAGAGGTCAAGAAAAGATCGGAGAGAAAAGAGAGGTCAGAATCAGAGGAGACCAGAGAGAGTACACACAGAGAGTGTTGATTGATTACTTTGGCAACGAGAGTTCAATCCCTCTTGCAATCTTTGAAGCTTTTTCTTCTTCTTCTACAGCACTTCTTCGTCATCGTGTGGTCCAAGGGACAAAGTGATCGACCGCATATCAGACTCCTATAGCAATATTTCCCCAGAATTATTTTTTTTTGTACTTAACATCCTCGTATAGGATTAATTGTACTTCTTTTTCTTGTTTGTAAACAAAGAAAGGGTTTCGTATAAACCTAGTTTTATTTCTTCTGTTTATCATTAAACACAATATGGCGACTCTGCTAGGGACTACTTTCTCATCTTATGAGAAAGCCATTGCTTAACACGATGTTGTATCCGTCGGATCAACGAAGAAAACTTTGGTCATCCAATTCGACCAATCGGCTTATGAAGACATGCTTCGAGCAGGGGGTAGCTCTCATTCCCTCTCTGTCCAAGACAACAGGAAGCTGCGTAAAGTGTGTATGGCCCGGACATCCTCTACCCTTCCTGTGGACTCTCCCTCTCCGATCAACAAGGTTGTGACATCACGACCTATACGCTCTGTACGTAAAAACTTGTCTCTCGTCTGTGACGTGGCAGACAAAGCTTCTAGCAATGCCCTAGTGCCAATCCAGAAGTCTATAACGCGCACTGCGCGTAAAACTTTCTCTCCCGTCTGTGACGTGGCAGACAAAATTTCTGATAAGGCCTCAGCGCCAATTCAGAAATTTCAAACGCGTCTTGCGCGTAGAACTTCGTCTCCCGTCTGTGACGTGGCAGACAAAATTTCTGATAAAGCCTTAGCGCCAATTCAAAAATTTCAAACGCGCCCTGCGCGTAAAACTTCGTCTCCCGTCTGTGACGTAGCAGACGAAATTTCTAACAAGGCCTCAGTGCCCATACAGAAAATTCACACGCGCCTTCCGCATAAAAATGCATCCGGTGGACCCTTGGATCACATCAAGGGAAAATGCGTGGCGAATCTCCCAACCTCTAGAGTTGTAAGCCACCAAGAGAAGAAGATTATGCGTGATGCTGGAGGCTGTTTGAGGACTCCCCCTATTTTACGTGAATCTGTGCAAAGCTCCAGATTATGCCAAGATAAGCCCATCCGCGTAAAGAAGACCCGCTTCATGGGGAAATACGCTCCTCAGACGGATGATGGATCGTAAGCTACTCACATGGGCGAACTGCTGTATACTTATGGTATAGAGAGGGTCATGGTTCCCAATCTGTATGCCCCTACTGATGTAAAAAGGCAGAATAAGCCTTCTTCTTCTTCTTCTGTTAATCCCCCTGATTTGCGTAATTTATTAATCTAGAAACGCAAAGACAGGGTTCAAAATCAAGATTTAGAGCCCCTAACTTCCAAGCGTGGGGAGATCATGTGGGAAGATGCGTCAACATATAATATCATCATGACATATGGGCCACATAAAGATTATGTCTTTATTGTTCCACCAACTCACAATGACCAGCATCAAATAATCTTCAGTCGAATGCGAAATAGACCAATTGCACAAGAAGAATCTCGCGAGTCAGATATTGGAAAAATCCAAATCCACAGGTATAGTCTTCGGGCTTTGAAGATTATGCAAAATATGGGTTATGATCTGAAGTTGAAGCGAGGCCTCAACTATGGAAAAGGCAGACGAATACCGTTGCATGGTGATCTATACTGTTAACGAAATCGTTTTGGGTTAGGGTTTACCATATCTCTTGCAAACTCCAAACCTCTAGAGTCTGATCCTATAATACCAAAGGCAGGTCCTTCTAAATCAACTTGTGGACAAGGGCAAACAAAAAGAAGATGAAGAACCAGACAACGACATGTCTGGGGGTAGTTTCCCTCGACAAAACAGAGCGGCATCCAAAGCTGGGGGTAGAATTCCCTCTGAGCCTGAAGTCGTTTCAACTATGACCATCTTCCCTGAAGACGGTACGACTCAGGTATCGGGAGCCCGAAAGACAAAAGGGACTTTCTCCTTCAATGAGGATAACATCATTGAAATCTTCAATATATTGATGAAGAAAAACAAGCTTCGGCTACCCAACATCAGATACCCTGAAAGGATTGGCAAGGTCGATGACCCGGATTATTGTCTCTTTCATCGGTATATTCATCATCCCACGAAGGCATGCTATATGCTGAAAAGGAAAATCTAGGAGCTGATTGACGCCAAAGTCATCACTGTGCATTTATAAAGAGAAGACGGTGTCCCCAGATGAGCAACCTTCAGGACTATCCCCACTCAGAAAATCACTCCACAGTGAATTCTTCGGATATGAGTTCACGTCCAGTTGTCCAAACATTTTTGTTTCCCCAGCTGAATTTGCCATGTCCAAGTGACCTCTGAGCAAACCTTCCAGTTTGTGGCTATAGATCCGTTCACGTCCATACTACCTCTGAACTACGTCTCTCCACTTTTTCCAGCAGAGTAAATCTATCACCACAAAAATGATCATTCTCATATTTCCTCTGTCCTATTTTTCTTTACCCTCACCATATCTTACCACGTCCACATTACCTCTGAGTCAGATATTTTCAGAACTTTTCCATGTCCTCATTACCTCTGAGTGAAGTTCTTCTCTTCGACTTCCTACTATCACGTTCGCATAATCCCTGATAGTGCTAGTCGTTTCAACTTATTATCTGTACTTAAAGTACGACATGGGTAATAAGTCCATAAACCGGATGTACAAATTGACTCTTGATTTTTCATCCCCAGCAAATGCCTATGTGCAATATTTTCTCCTTCGTTGCAAATTCTTGTAAAAAGCCATCATCCGTATCCAAGAGTCCTGGGTACGCAATGGATGATGGATCCTCAAAATTCCCCCAGTAGAGCAATTATTAGGTCTACTTGCACACTCCCGCAATGACTATTGAAACCAGTCTCATTAGATGCTAGCCATGTTCATATTACCTCTGAGCTATCGTCCCATCAATCTCCCCAGCGGAGCGATCTTGGGTCTATCTTCATGTTTGGATAGACCACACTCAATGAATCACTCTTTCAAAGGGTTCTTCGGATACTAGTTCACATCCATATTACCTCTGAACTGCTGTCATAATATTTCTCTCAGGCTGAGTTTGTCATGTTCATATTACCTCTGAACAAACCTTCCTGGTCCGGCTATCGATCAATTCATGTCCATATTACCTCTGATATCGGTTGTCATCTCAACTTAACACCCGTACTTTATTCTAAGTACGCTAGTGGTTTTAGGTCCACAAAAACTGCCACGTCCATATTACCTCTGGCAGGGCTTGTCCTAAACTTATTACTTGCACTCTCGTGCACAAGAAGTAATAGGTCTAAAAAAAAAAAACCACTGTTGAATGCCCGCAATAGAATCGAAATGTTCATGTCCATATTACCTCTGAACTATCCTCATTTTCCCTAGCAAAGAAAGAGTCGGTCCATATTCATCCCCACAGAGTCATATTTTACCGCGTCTATATTACCTCTGTCAGGACTTGTCTCAAACTTATTACTTGCACTCTAGTGCGCAAAAAGTAATGGGTCCATAAAAATCTCCCAGCAGGACGTCTTTACCAGCCACAAAACCTATCACGTCCATACTACGTCTGATAGGGCTTGTTTCAAACTTATTATTTGCACTCAACGTGCGCAACAAATAATAGGTCCACCAAAGAATCCCCCAGTGGGATGTCCTCAACAAACCAAAGTTCGCATAAACAATCATAAAGAAATAGAAGGTCCTTATATGATTGCAAATGGCACTTACAGATTAGCCAAGTCTAATGAAAAATTTGATAATGGCTATTATCAACTGTAAATTCCCGAAGAAGTACTATACTTAATCTCCTTTGCTTAACGGAGTATGATGAAGATCTTATTCTGACGATACCATGCACAAAGGTTAACTGGGTCATATTCTATCAGATTCATATGACCTCTTAATGGATATGCTTAACCAATTTATAAACCTATCATGTTCATATTACCTCTGATAGTGTTTAGTATACAAATTTAGTTGGATTATATTCTATCAGGTTCATATTACCTCTGAATAGATTTACATTCAGCAAAACCTTAACGAAAGTATGTCATGCTAATGATACCTCTGATATCACTTTTATCTTAGCCTATCATATTCTAAAGTGATGGGTCCATAAAGTCAGAAAATGTGTCTTTATTATCTTTAAGAAATTACAGGAGAAACAAAAAGGTACATCATTGGGGAGGAGCAGTTAAATTCCTAATCTGTCGCGCCAAAGCAGCCATCCTCTCATTCCTGGAGTTCAGAATATGGTTGCGAGCCTGTTCCAGCCTTGCATCGTTGTCGTTCAAGCGAGATAGTTCGGACCGAGCATCAACAAAACTGGCACGGATGGCACCCGCACGCGTCAAGTTCTGCTGGGCTATCTCCACTTGGCCCTTAAATACATCATGAGCTACCGATGTCTTGAGAAGCCTCTCCCTTGCCTGAGCGAGTTCAGCTTCCAAATCTCGAACCCTCGCTTCATCTCCTTTATATTCGGCCTGGCATTTAGCTAACTGAGGAATAAAATCCACCAAGACAGCCCGCTCTTTATCCATCTTGCTGCTATTCCTGGATGGATTTGTTCAGAGTTTCTATTTGCTCAGCAAGTTCTGCAGTTAAGGAGTCATACTTAGCTTGAACCAGATCGTCGATGCTGCCCCGAGATAGTTGCAAATACTCGTTAATGGGTTGTTCTAGACCATTAACTATTTGCTCTAGCGCCTCAGCTCTTTCAGCATCACTGAAATTTCTAATCTGTACTATAGGAAGATTGGAGGACATCTTCAGAGCATCGAAACCTAAGTTCTTCTCCAGTACCAGCGATATCAACTCTTTCAAAGTGAGATAGAATATGCTAGTGTATTGATCCACTAGCATAGCAAAGCTCGAATGGACGCCGGGAGTGGTCGCAATATCAGTAAATCTTCCTCCAGGAATGACTGCAGAGGATGTCGCCACAGTTGTTGCTCCAACAGAGGGCGTGACAAAAGAAGAGACACCAACAACAGTTGAAGTTGCTAGTATACTCGATGAAAGAGGTACGGACGAGATAGTGGGTTCATCCTCCCCTGATGCTATTTGAACTCCCACTGGCGGGATGACACCCGAGAATGTTGCGGAAGAGAGAACGACAGTTTCAAAGCATGCTTCTTCGACGTCGATCACCACCCTCTCATTAAATGGATCCGCAACAAAATCAGAAGTTACATCAACTCCGCCCTCCCCGGAGATGTCTTCACCTGAAAAGAAGACAAGAGAAAGTTAATATCAATTTGATGTTAATTTTCATGAAGAAAACATGAAGACAACATTTACCCATGGCCGATGGCAGGTATGTTGCGTCTGCAGCCTGTATAGCTAAATCATCTCTTAATGATGCTAGACAAGCTGTCATACCTGGAGAAGAAGGTGCACCAACTGACACTGGCGGGTAGTCATCCCAGTCTTCACCCAGATCCACTCGAGGTTCATCGGGTGGAATCTCGCTGGAAATACTTACAGACAAAGGGGGGGTTACTCCCGTTATTGGTCTGGATAAAGGTATATTGATTCTGAATATGCTCGTCCTTGAAGGCGACCTCGAAGCACTACCAGTAGCGGTAGTAGCGGCAGTGATCGCGAGCAAAGAATCTCCAGCACTGGCAGTTAGAACTGTGGATGTTCCCTCTCTAAAAGGCGAAGGACCTCGGATCAAAGAAGCATCCCCAATTGGGGAAATAATAGGCTTACTCCTAGAAGCCCCCTTGGTGGAAGTCCTTTTAGGACCTCTAGCCGTCTTCTTCTTGCGGGGGGAAGGCTCTTTTGGAGTGGAAGCCTTCCGTTTATTGGAGATAACGAGAGGCTCTGCTGGCGGAGCTATTACGCCTCTCGGTATTATCAACAAGAACTCATCTGCACCAGTAGGGTCTTCACCTTCATCAGATGAGACAGACGGTATCTTCTCCCTTCCAGTGGACCTATGGGTGGGCATCCTGAAACTTCCATGCACATCGAAATTACGATGGAAGGTGTTGATGGGCGCATAAAACTGCGCGTAAGAATGAAGAATGCGCAACTCCATAGAGAGAGAAGTCGCGGGCACAGCAAACATTGCACCTGTACAACCCGTGATGAAGTACCGCCATCCTCTGGCTCCATCAATAAGTCCACCTTTGGACTTGAAGCTGGTTATGGGATTTCCCACATGCAACTAGTCGTACCCAAATTATCTGGCGAACCGGCTGGGCAGATAAGGCTCCAAGTAGCAGTGGTCCTCACTTCTGTACAGTAGGTGGGAAGGTCTAATGTAGACCAACCAATAAAAGACTTCAGGAGAAAGAATAGTTCTCCCTTGACCTGCATCTTTAAGTTTCGTCCCATGTTGATTGATATGTACAGGGGGGACGATACAGAAGAGCTTCCAGCCATGGGCAAAATTTAATGCTCGTCGGCAATCTATGACGCTCGCCACATTCCAAAGGGAATTCTTGTAATTCAACAAGAAGTTATTTCCCAAACCGCTGGCAGGACCAGGAGATATCACCCTGGTGTTGTAAAGGATTAACCATCCCATCAGGTATAGGAATGGTAATTTCACTCGGGGAAATCTTTCACGCTGTGTATCATCAGCTAGCAACACATCAGTAATGGCCCTCAGGCCAGCTTGTATCCTACATACCATGGCAGGAAGCAAGCCCAATCTTGCCCCAAATACCAACCGTACTGCGGGCCATAAGATGTTGTGATGAATGCGATCCGCAGACGCGATGCCAGGTACTACCCATCGGCGTAGCCAGACAGAGAGGAAGCCAGCCAGTTGAGCCTCCCTTGACAGAGGCTTGCGACAAAGCCTCATATAACTGAAGGCTTTAGTGCTTGCAGGATAACCCCCTGTCTCCTCATCAAGAATATGATCTGAAGCCCCTGTATCTTCGATGAGATCATCGACCGTGGCAGCACTAAGCATGCTCAGGAAGTTCAAGGGCTTATCTCGGCTATCTACAACCTTGTCTAGCTTGGCATTTCTGGCCTGATGGAAGAAGAGGTAGGATACTCATTTGTTGGTATGGGCCAAATCAGAGGGCTCTTTGTAGAAAGTGGTGCAGGCGAGGTAGTGGCTCATCAGCTCCTGGTACACTGCCACTGCCCGAGGGTTTGTATCCCTCAGCTCCCTGTTGGTGGGAACGTACTCTTCATAAGGAGTATCTCTCATTGGCAGCTTTGAAATCTCTGCCATCTCATGAAGGGCTAGGCCCAACTCCCCTAGCGGAGTGGCGAAAGTCCTAGTGAGCGAGTTGCATCGCTCCATCAGGGCTAAGAACAAGTTGGGGTTGACAGGCAGCCTAACACTAGTGGCGCTCATAGTCGCGAACAAGCCAATACTTTCCAGCTCCGTCTGGAAGTGCTTCAGGGCCCAGGCAGTTAAACTAGCCCATCGAAGATTCCCGGGGCTAAGCCATCCACTGGTCCGAGGGTTGACCTTAGGGTACACTCCTCCCTGCCCCATAAATTCATTACAGAAAGTCGATATTTGAACTGGCTGGATTAGTGAAGTGTCCTCACTCGGGACGCTACCCGGCAGTAATCCCCTAAAAGGCATAACAGAGCCTGAAGGTCTGCTCATAAAGGCTCCTTGGTTCAATCCTTTGCTGTACAAGATCTTCCCTGGGCGGCCATGAAGATCGGGAGTCAAAGTCCATATCATCTTCCTAGGATGTGTGGCATGGAAGAACGCAGAGATAGGGTAGTCTCTGGGCATCCTGGGCAGATACATGACCGTGCCCTCAGCAGTAAACACCCAATCCTCCTTCTTGGGTTTAGTCTGGGATTGTTTGTCGATAACATCCCCGAACAAGAAACCTGGTTTCTTATACTCCGTCTCATCTATATATGTCAGGGGCTCCCCAGTGATCATACTCAACAGCATGCGTTCTCCTTGGGACGAGATCAGGGTTCCCCGTTCTTCAGGATAATTAGCTCCAGAGATGGGGAATGTCACATGGGACAAGTACTCCAGATAGTTTGAGTTCAACATCCCGGCAGCAGAGCCCATAACTTCAGCCAAAGGAGAAATCTGCAAGTCTACTGCAAAATGCAAGAAAACAAGTCAGTTTTTACGCTAGACATTACATTCTTACAGGCTACGCCAAAGACTAACAGTCTGACCTTTTACGCCGGACTGCAAAAACTTGAGTTTTACGCTTGAATCCATTTTCAATACGTAAAAATCAAGGTTGGCATTATACGCCAAAATTTAACAGTCTGAGCTTTTTACGCCAGACTGCCAAAATTTGAGTTTTTACGCCGAAATTTACATCCAGCACATAAAACTCAAAATTGGTAGTATACGCCAAATTTTGACAGTCTGAGTTTTAACGCCAGACTGTAAAAATTTGGAGCTTTTACGCTAACACATTAGGAATGTGGGCGTAATAATAAAACATCTCTGTGCATCATCTTCCTCGAAGAGATTTTTAGCACAGTAGATGACCTTGCGCATACACGCACAACGTGTGCAAAGGGTTTTTCCTCTTGAAGTCTTTACCAGTAATGTCCGGAGCACAGCTCGACGGTGGAGCACTGCATTCAGATCGGGATTCGCTCAGCCTAATGGGAGTTGCTCGTGCTTGAGCAGTGGAGTAAGATGAGGAAGCGACCTTCTTTCCCTTAGCAGTGGAAGCTTGTTTGGGTGCCATGGCGAATCTGAGTTCTCAGAAAAGAGACGAAGAAGAAAGGTTTTTGGAGAGCAAGGGTTTTACGAAGACAGATAAAGAGTTTCCCTTTCAAGACCTTAGGCTATTTATAGAGTTCGGATAACTCTTCGAATCCCTAAACAAATCCGATATTTAATAGTCGGTTATGATTTGGGACCACGTCAGCCTATCATTTGAAAAGAGAAGACGGACAGTCATGTTGTGTAACGGATCCGAATTTTATGCTCAGAGGCTACAAATTTATGGTTTTACGCTCAGAGGCTATAAATCTATGGTTTTACGCTCAGAAGCTTTTACGCTCAGAGGCTACAAATCTATGGTTTTACACACAGAAGCTACAGATCTATGATTTTACGTTCAGAAGCTAATAGATGCTATGGTCTACGACTTTTTTGAGAAGGCCAATCACAAGGGTTTACGCAGAAAATGCTCCTCTTTGGCTACAAAACATTCCAAGTGCCTGAAACATACAGGGGTCAGCATTGAATATGACTCTTCTTCCTGGGCCATTGGAAGTTCATTTGAAGTCTAGTTAGAATCTTTTACATCTAAGTTCAAGTATGGCCTGGTTGGCAGATATTTCTCGCCCTGTTTCGAGGGATTTTCTGGGAAACCATTCTTGAAGATGATGGTCTGAACAGAAATTCTTTATATCAGAGAAGTGACAGTTTAGAATTTTTATGCGACTCCTAGTCTAAAAACAGCATGACAGTTGGATCCTCAAGACAACTTAATGCTAAGGAGCTTTTTACGCATCTTCAGTTACGCGTAAAAGACGGGACATGACCAGATAAGCGTTTGTCAGAGTCAGCGTAAAATTATTCAGACGTGTCGAAGCTCCACATTATCAGACTTCCTCACAGCAAATATGGCAAATTAGGTTGCGTAAAAGAAGACAAGTTTATTGATCATGATTACATATGATGGAAATCCAGTTTACAAAGGATTTTTTATTTTCATGATTAAATATGATGGAAATCCTTTCTCTACAAAGGATTTCTCATTTTTATTTAAGATCACGCCGAGAATCTGTTGTGCCAGGTTCACATATTGGCGGAGATCTTTGTCTTCTTCTACGGTACTTCATCGGTTTCTGCGACCGATGAACAAGAAAATGATTAATGGCGGGAGGATACAGAACTGGACATGCATTATTCAAGCCCACCCTCTATACGCCATGGTAGCTACGTCTTAGAATTGTGTTAGGGATTCAGACCCTACACAATATTGGAAGACAGGACCAAACTGCTTACCTTCACCCAGCGCCATAATGGGAAAAAATACAGCTAACAAGTTGTGTGGTCTAATGTGACCCTTTCTCTCTCTTGGATGAATCGCCATATAAAATTATTGATTATCCCGAGCAAAGGAAGCTATGATATCCTTCCATGATCCATCGTTGCAGAGGATATTTGCTCGAAGATGCCTCCTTTTACGGCTCCTTACATGCTGGAAAAGCATGATTTTCTTCTTCTTCCTCAGGTCAGCCCAATGGATCTCGGCAACCATCTCTTTTGGTGAAGGAAGTATGGAAAGAAATGTTCACTCACTTGCCTTTATATAGGCAGAAGAGAACACATCAAATCCTAACAACTTCCTAAAATCCGCTGAGAAATCAGCCTCGCAGAACGAGTCAAATTTGACCGTTTCATGCTTTATTCAAAGTATTTCAAATTACGAGGAATTTGAAAACTTTGAAGGGGTCTTGTAGAAGCATAAAAAATACGCTGGGGAACTATACGCGTAAAACCCTTAACATACATGAAGCACGCGTAAAACAGAAGCTTCAGAACTATACGCGTAAAACAAGACTTCGGTGCTGCCCGCGTAAAACAGTACTCCAAGCCTGTTTTGACGTAAAAGGTTGCTACATCGCCCCTCCGGCGTAAACTATGTCTGCTTTTAATGCAGCGTGAAGTTGTACGAGGAACTCTTCGTATTCCTCGAATGAACGTGTCAGACAGAACAGTGAACCTGACTCCTGACAAAGGGTACTACACGACGATCGAGAGGACGGCTATAATGATGATTCTGCATAGAGCCCCAGACTGTCGTTTAGTGGCATATCCTTGATACAAGTCGTTTTTACGCATTCAAGGGATACGCTGCCTATTTTACACAGGCAGAAATGAGCCTTTACGCTCAAGATGAGATGAAACCAAACGCCACGTCAAAAGTTGTTCTTCGTACAGAACTCGAGGCACGTCTCTACAGTTAATGCGCGAGATGGGGGCAGATCTCTGCATTTAATGCACGAGATTTGGTTCTACTTTTAATGACTGGGAGAGCCAAAATTAGGGCTAATATGCTCACGTCACTATCCCTGAATATTACGCCAACCAGGCTATTTTCAACTATAGGAGCACGCCGTATGCTATCTCCTCGAAATATGCCAACTCAGGCTATATTTGCAAGGTACATGATAAGGCTATTGGGCCCAGAATACGCTCAAGACCTCAGTCATGAAGGATAATTGGCTAGTTTACGCTGGTTACCTATTACCTATGCAGCATCAAGCTTTACGCAGAATTTAGCTTTTACGCCAACAAGACAGCTATTTGGCTTTTACGCCAACAGGACAGCTATTTGGCTTTTACGCCAACAAGATAACTATTTGGCTTTTATGCCAATGAGATAGTTATTCGGCTTTTATGCCAGCTATCTTTTCGTGAGGGGCAGTTACCTATGTAGCTTGCATGCCGTGGTCTTCGAGAATCAGTTATACACGTTACCTCATAATGGGATACACGTCACACGCGGATTCAGGAGATCATTCAGACGTGGGTAGCAGTTATTATAACCGTCGCATAAAAGGTGCAACTCTCTCCACTAATCGGCTTTTACACCGACTGATCAGTTACTATGATTGATCTCTATAAATGGAGACTACCGGTCACAGGAGAAAGAGGTCAAGCAAAGATCGGAGAGAAAAGAGAGATCAGAATCAGAGGAGACCAGAGAGAGTATACACAGAGAGTGTTGATTGATTACTTTGGCAACGAGAGTTCAATCCCTTATGCAATCTTTGAAGCTTCTTCTTCTTCTTCTACATCACTTCTTCGTCATCGTGTGGTCTAAGGGACAAAGTGATCGACCGCATATCAGACTCCTATAGCAATATTTCCCCAGAATCTTTTTTTTTTTGTACTTAACATCCTCGTATAGGATTAATTGTACTTCTTTTTCTTGTTTGTAAACAAAGATAGGGTTTCGTATAAACCTAGTTTCATTTCTTCTATTTATCATCAAGCACAAAAGGTACCAGCAATCCAGTATACCAGTGCATTGGTAAACATATATTGGTGAGAGGATTGTGTTATAATGCTCTGCAGGTGTTCATGTATGCAGGAGGCTGCAGTGGTACTTCCAGAATAACCACAGTTGGTCCAAGCATCAGTGTTGGAGAGGAAGGCTTTTGCATGGTTATGGAGTGAGGATCAAGGCATTGTGAGCTCGAGTGTGAGAGTATACGTAGTAGTGTGTCTCCATTTGTATGTGCAACTAGTGACAGATGTGTGTCCATGTATCACTCGTACCTGGGTGTTAAGTAAGACCTAGGGTTTGGTACTTATGACAGTGCACATTGAGCATTGAGTAGGGAGAGTAGGTTGAGTGTTAGAGTATCAGTGAGTTGGTATCAGGTGCCAGGTATGTAAGGTAAGAATGAGATACGTGTATTGGTAAGATATATGCTATTAGTTAAGGTATTAGAGTAATGACTCATATACTAAGATGATGGGATGTTGTGATACGGATATCTCTAGTGTATATATACTAGATAAGTACTAATATATATATATATATATATATATATATAATATATATATATATATATATATATAAGCTAAATATATATAGATACTTGATATTAACTAGTGTATATAAGTTATACTTAATACTTAATAATATTAACTAGTATATATAAGTCATATATATTACTTAGTGATATTAACTAATTTAGCTTAATACCTTCAAGTTATGAACGTACCATCTAGTAATAACTAGTATAGACTTGAAATCAATATAGAACCTAGATATGGACCTAAAACAAAGGTAATGACCTAGTTTGACTTTAGTTTGACTAATATGACCTAGAATATCATATTAGTGCATTTTTAACTCATTTCTTACTTCATTACACCAAGTGACATGGTATTTCATATATAGGTGTGTGTGTGTCACCGGCTCGGATATCGAGATATACCATTTTCTCAGGACCACATGCGAGTACATTCTCTGATAATTTTCTTATTTGATACCTCTATGTTTCATGTATTTAGTATTGAGATATTTGATTCCTGACACGATGGTTCACGGATTGGTATATGTGGATCTTGGTCATGAGACGTTATTGTCATGATGACTCAGTGATCGACGTGTCGTGTTTCGTAATTACTCAGTAATTACCATGATATCTTAGTGATTATATAGACCGTGATTATAGTGCATGCTATTATAGATCGTGCAGTATGATATACGTGTTTTCACGTGTCATGATTTGGATCCGTGTACTAATCGGGAGTTGAAAAAAATATTAGTGGATATGTGATCATACCTTATAGCCCATGATTTAGTGTAGTCGTGATAGTTAGCAGATCATGCAACTCACTGTGATCACGCTAGCTCACCTTTTATATATAGCCCGTGTTAGGCCCAAGCCGATCACATTATCTTATTAATATTTCATGACACCCTCCCCCCCCCCCCCCCCACACACACACACATATATATATATATATATATATATATAATATATATATATATATATATATATATATATATATATATATTTATTATTTCTTTTATTCCAGTTCATTATATTATTGCTCCTCACCATATTGTTCTCAATTCTTGCTATTATTTACCATGATGCTTCTTCTCGTGATATATGCTAGATCAGTTACTTCCATCATTTATTTTGCTATTGATGTTTCATAGTTTCTGTCAATTATTGGAACTGCTATTTGGATTGTAATTCGCTTCAATTCTGACTGGATATATTTTTCAGATGATTCATTAGAGGATTAGTGTCATACGTACTACAGGCCACAAGATGGCGAGACAGTTGAATTAACACCTGTAGAGCCTATTGAGATAGTACCAGCAGTCGATGAGACTTAGTTAGTTCATCTATGATATTGTATATGTTAGTTAGATACTTTTGGCATGTATTATTATTTGAGATCTTGTGTTGAGATTTGACTTGGACTTGTGATGTATTTGACTCTGTATTTCTTTCCTTCTATTCCATATCGGGCCATATCTTCCTCTAGTTTGTTATTGTGATTGAGTATTGTTTACCATTATCATATTATTATATTATTCTCCAATTGGGAGTTGAGATATCTTGACAGTTATATTATACATATTGTGTGAGATATTTAGATAGTATTGTTAACCTAGACAACGTTCTACCGTCGATGTTGTGGCTTAGGCTGGACGTACCCACGTACTCGTGCCTTTACATCGGGTGCGGGTCGTGACAGATACACAAGCATTTTTTGACTTCCGCCACTGACGCTGAATATCCATTATGACATTTACGACATGGGCACTTAGTAAGGCCCATATCATTAACATGTTCCTTTGCAACATCCAAAAATGATGCAACCCCGCTCAAATATTCAGTAGTGAATCTGTTTGGATTGTATTTCCATTCTCTGCTCATATATGAATATTGAAACAAAACATTTATAAGCAAGACCGAACTAATCATTTATAGGCTATATATATATATATATATATATATATATATATATATATATATATATATATATATATATGGACAGTAAAATGAAACTAGTGTTCCATGAACCAAATAACAAACAAAATGTTCAAAATAGAATCAAATATATTGATGAAACTAGTGTTAACTATTTGACACTAGAATCAGACATGGGATAGTAAAATCAAACTATGTTTGACACTAGAATCAGACATAGGAAGTTCTTTGATCAAACTAATGTTAAATGTTCAATATCAAATATTAGTTGATATGGAACATGAACCGAATAACAATAATAACAAGAAAACAAAACAAAATCAACAATTTATCTACAATTAGAATTGTGCATTTTCAGGATGAATGGTGGAAAGAAAAACATCAGGTATGGATATGCGAAGAAATCAGTATACAGATTACCCTAATGTTTACATAGACATTTACTATGTTTGGAATATGTTTCACTAGTTATTCTTTGATTATAGATGCAGCATTGTTGTATTCCAGTACATATACCAGGGTTCATAACTTTAAAAGCTTCAGGAAGAGGCCTCAGATTGCAAGATTGTTGATATTACATGGATTATGATATTCTTTTTTTTTTGCTTTTATAAAATTGAAAAATTTAGTAACTTTGCACATAAAACAACAAAGGATTTCTGAGTTTTTTTTATAAAGATCAATAATCTATTAAAAATGATGGAAATTATAAAATAACTCAACCATTTATTTTCTCAAAAAAAAATCACAAAGAAGTTCTAGGTAGCGTTGTTTTGAATCCTCACCTTCACAAAGAAAGAGAATAATAGGTCGGAAGACTACTGTGGGAGAATAAGACGCTGCGATGAAGTTCCAATAATTTTCCTCTCTTGCTTGCACTAATTTTCTTTTGCAATGCTCTCTTCTTCTCCCTACGACTCTATATATGGTGGTCTGTTCCCCGACTCCTACATGATATACGGTGGAATCGGTCTACTCCTATATTTAAAAATCTGATATAGAGGAAAGATTTCCTAATCAAATATGGAAGATTTTTTTCGTGAGCAAATATGGAAGAAGATTTTAGGAGCCTATTTTTTCACAAATTACAACAAAAATGAATAATAACGACACTTTACTAACAATACTTCTTAAATAAGTGTCATGAATGACGATAAAGATAAATAGTAGATTACTATGACACATTTTAGTAAGGTGTCATCATAAAAAATTTAACGACACTTTTTTAACAGTGTCTTAAACATAAAGTTAACGACACTCTTAAAATGTTATCTAATATTAAATAATAAAGACATCACATTTTAGTGTCATCACTAAGGTTCTTGATAAAGGCACTGCAAAGATGACTCGGACTATTCCAAATTTTTTTCTCTAAATTTTTCACTTAAAATTTTACTCAGGGTTAACCTGAAAATATATTTCGGACTGTTTGATAGTCCTTCCAATTTTGACAGTCCTTCCAATAATTTGGACTGTCAAAATTTTGACAGTCCAACCTATTGAGAGGACTGTTAAAATTTTGACAGTCCTAAATAAATTTTTGGCTTGTCCCGAATAAAATTTTAAGTGAAAAATTTAGAAAAAAAAATTTAGACTAGCGTGAGTGTATTTTGTAGTGCCTTTATCATCAGCGCAAAATAGTAATTCTGCTTTTATTTTCAGATCCCGCTTTGTTAGGACTCTTTTTCAATTTTTTCTGCTTTCATTTTCACGTCCCTCCCTGTTGACTAGACTTATTCCAAATAACTCTCCTCTCATTTCTCACGGTTCTTGATAAAGGCACGACAAAAATGACTCGGGCTGTCCAAATTCTTTTTCTAAATTTTTTACTTAAATTTTTACTCAGGGCTAGCCCAAAAATATATTTAGGACTGTCAAATTTGACAGTCCTTCCAATAGTTTGGACTATCAAAATTTTGACAGTCCAACATATTGAAAAAAGACAATGATAAATAAATTTTGGCTTTTGATAAGGGCACTACCATATTTACTTGGGGCTAGCCCAGGATTGGGGCTAGCCCACTAAAGAGGAACTTTTACTTATACTAACCCAACATTTTACTCATACTAGCCCACTACTTCCAAACCCTTCCCACCCGACCGGAGCCCTCCCCCCTCCCGCCGTCCTCCCCCGTCCTCCACCGCAGCCTCCCGTCGTCGTCGCCGTCAAAACAAAAAAAGAAAATAAAAAAATAGAAGAACTGTCAAAATTTGACATATATGTTGATTTTTAGGAATGTCAAAATTTTGACAGTCCTACCAATTGGAAGTACTGTCAAAATTTTGACAGTCCTAAAAATTCAACATATATTTTTAGGACTGTCAAACTTTTGACAGTCCTACCAATTGGAAGGACTGTCAAAATTTTGACAGTCCTAAAAATGTATGTTGAATTTTTAGGACTGTCAAAATTTTGACAGTCCTACAAATTGGTAGGACTGTCAAAATTTTAACAGTCCTTCCCATTGGTAGGACTGTCAAAATTTTGACAGTCCTAAATTTTTTTTTCTGTTAATTTATTTTTGGTAATTGTTTGGGGGTGGGGGGGCAATTTTCAAATATCCTTCAAATTTCTATCCTTAAAATTTGTTAAAGTATTCTGTTATTTAAAATAGTAAATTTATTATTGGTACATTAAATATTTGTAAAAAAAAAATTTACCAAAAGTAAAATTTGGAGGTCGAAACATCATTTTTTGCGATTCTAAAAATTTGGAAGTCCGTCAAACGTGAAACGGTTTATCCCGAAGTACTTTTCCATACGTCATTTTGGCTCAAACTGGAGCTTGTTTCGATCTCCAGTCAAAAGTTATGATACTTTAAAGTTTTATATTTATATTTTTGTCTGTAATATGTACGCTTACTTCGGATGAAAATTCTCTCTACAACGAATTGTGTTTACTCTCGTCGAAAACATACAAATAGACCTATTGTGTGACGAAAAACGATTTAAAAACAATAGTTATGGCCGTTTGAAGTCTGATCGACGGCAGACGTAATATTCGTATGTAAATTTTTTTTGTTTTTTGTTCAATGATAACATATTTTATTTTGGAATGTTAAACTAAATAAAAAAAATCAAAATCACAAAACAAACTAAATAGAAATAAACTTAAAAAAAAATCCTGACAATTAAAATGAGGACTGTCAAAATTTTGACAGTCCTCATTGTTTGTGGGACTGTCAAAATCCTGACAGTCCTAATTTTATATAAAATTTTCAGTAGGTTAAAATTATGACTGTCAAAATTTTGACAGTCCACATACCTTGTGGGACTGTCAAAATTATGACAGTTCTAGCAATTTGTAGGACTGTCAAAATTTTGACAGTCCTTCCAAGTGGTAGGACTATCAAAATTTTGACTGTCTTGATTATAACAATTTGGGCTAGCCCTAAGTAACTTTGGAAAACTTTTAATTTTGGGAAATGCGACTGTCAAAATTTTGACAGTCCTAACAATTTGTAGGACTGTCAAAATTTTGACAGTCTACCAAGTGGTAGGACTGTCAAAATTTTGACAGTCCTGATTATAACAGTGGACTAGCCCGAGTAACTTTCATGATGGCAAACTTATAATTTTTCTAAATTTCTAATGGACTAGCCCGAGTAAAATATGTAGTGCCCTTATAATTACCCTAAATTTTTTACTAGTCCCAAGTAAAATTTTAAATAAAAAATTTAGTAAAATAATTATTTAACCAGGAGTGTATTTTCTAATGCCTTTTATCATCAGCCTTCTCACACACCAGCGGAAACACACACACTCTCACTCACACTCTCTCTCTCTCTCTCTCTCTCTCTCTCTTACCTTAATTTTCTCCAACCAGCTTTCACGGCCGCCGTCAGACAGGCTCGGGAGGCGGAGGTCTCGATTCGCGGCTGTGGCATGGTCTTGACTTTCCTTTGAAGAAATTAGAGCTCTCCCCGAACCTGTCCTCCTCCCTATCCCCCCTCCTCGGTGCCGCACTCGTTGCCTCCGTCGTGGTTCTCGGCGCCTCCGATGCAATCACGCGCTCCTTCCTCTCTGCTGCCTCCCGAGCCTGTCCCCCTTCTTGCCCGCCGACGTCGTGCGCTTCGTCGCAAGCCTTCATAATAACACTTCGCGGTGGTGACATCGGCAGACACTTCCCTTTTCTCCTCTCACTCAGACTGTCTTCTATACGAGAGCAGACCCCCGTCGCCATCATCCATCTTTGTTCCTCCATTCTCTCTCCACCTCCTCTCTACGTCCATCCTCTCTGCCTCCTCTCTACTTCAATTCTCTCCTCCATTCCCAAACCGAGAGCAGAAAGAAAACCCTTAAAATCCTAAATCGAGAGCAGAAGAAAGAAGGCTGTTGATAAGGGCACTACAACTTTTACTTGGGGCCTAGCCTAGGATTGGGGCTAGTTCATTAATGAGCAAAGTTTACTCACACTAGTCCATTAGTTTACTCATACTAGCTCACTTTGAAACCCTTCTTCCCAAACACTCCCAAACCCTTCCCATCCCACCGGAGCCCTCCCGCCGTCCTCCTCCGCCTCCTCCCCCGTCCTCCTCCGCCTCCTCCCCCGTCCTCCACCGCAGCCTCCCGTCGTCGTGACTCCCGTCGTCGTCGCCGTCAAAACCAAAAAAGAAAATGAAAAAATAGAAGAACTGTCAAAATTTGACATATATGTTAATTTTTAGGACTGTCAAAATTTTGACAGTCCTACCAATTGGAAGTACTGTCAAAATTTTGACAGTACTAAAAATTCAACATATATTTTTAGGACTGTCAAATTTTTGACAGTCCTACCAATTGGAAGGACTGTCAAAATTTTGACAGTCCTAAAAATGTATGTTGAATTTTTAGGACTGTCAAAATTTTGACAGTCCTTCACATTTGTAGGACTGTCAAAATTTTGACAGTCCTAATTTTTTTTTTCTGTTAATTTATTTTTGTTAATTGTTGGGGGGGCCAATTTTAAAATATTCCTAAAATTTCTATCCTTAAAATTTGTTAAAGTATTCTGTTATTTAAAATAGTAAATTTATTATTGGTACATTAAATATTTTGTAAAAAAAAAATTACCAAAAGTAAAATTTGGAGGTCGAAACATCGTTTTTTTGCGATTCTAAAAATTTGGGAAGTCCGTCAAACGGTTAAACGGTTTATCCCGAAGTAATTTTCCATACGGTCATTTTGGCACAAACTGGAGCTTGTTTCGATCTCCCAGTCAAAAGTTATGATACTTTAAAGTTTTATATTTTATATTTTTGTCTGTAATATGTACGTCTTACTTCGGATGAAAATTCTCTCTACACGAATTGTGTTACTCTTGTCGAAAACATATAAATAGACCTATTGTGTAACGAAAAACGATTTGAAAACAAATAGTTATAGCCGTTTGAAGTCTGATCGACGACAGACGTAATATTCAAACGGTAGAATTTTTTTTTTTTGGTTCAATGATAACATATTTTATTTTGGATGTTAAACTAAATAAAAAAAATCAAAATCCAAAACTAACTAAATAAAAAAAATTAAAATCCAAAACTAACTAAATAGAATTAAACTTAAAAAAAATCCTGACAATTAAAATGAGGACTGTCAAAATTTGACAGTCCTCGTTGTTTGTGGGACTGTCAAAATCCTGACAGTCCTAGTTTTATATAAAATTTTCAGTGGATTAAAATTATGACTGTCAAAATTTTTACAGTCCACATAGCTTGTGGGACTGTCAAAATTATGACAGTCCTAACAATTTGTAGGACTGTCTAAATTTTGACAGTCCTTCCAAGTGGTAGGACTGTCAAAATTTTGACAGTCCTGATTATAACAATTTGGGCTACCCCAAGTAACTTTTAGGATGGCAAACTTGTAATTTTTTGTAAATTTCCAATAGGCTAGCCCCTAGTAAAATGTGCAAATTTTTCAGTGGGTTAAAATTAGGACTGTCAAAATTTTGACAGTCCACATAGCTTGTGGGACTGTCAAAATTATGACAGTCCTAACAATTTGTAGGACTGTCAAAATTTTGACAATCCTTCCAAGTGGTAGGACTGTCAATTTTGACGGTCCTGATTATAACAATTTGGGCTAGTCCCAAGTAATTTTTAGGATGACAAACTTGTAATTTTTTATAAATTTTCAATGGACTAGCTCCGAGTAAAATGTGCAATGCCCTTATAATTACCCAAGAAAGAAGGTAAGAAACCCTAACCCATGTGACAAAAAGTAATAAGTTCATGATCGTACAACAACCATCTTCTTTCCAGTATAGAGAGAGACAAGAACAAAACAAATTCCTCCAAAAATAAAGAAGAAATGGACGTGACCATGGAGGAGGAAACAACTCCGTCGAACCAAGCCCACGACAGCATCAGCTCCCTCCTCGCCACCGCTCGGCAGCTCATCGACCAGGGGAACCCCTCCTCTGCAATTCAAGAGGTACCCATCTATTCTCTCTTTTTTCTATGGTTTACTAACTGATATATTGGTTGCTATTTATGTTTGAGTTGATGGGCATGGATCAAATTCGGTTATTTATTGTTGCAGCTAAGGTGTTTGACATAATGCAAGGGATCGCTTTTTAGTTTCATTAGTGACCCATTATTTAATTTTGTGGATTATATTGGTTGCAGTCGGTGTTTGATTTATTGGATACGAAGCAAAATGGGTTCTTCATAGTTGCAGCTACGGTATTTGGTACAATGTTCATTAGTTCGATCAATAACCCATTATTTTGTGTGTGGATTGTATTGGTTGGTATCAGTGTTTGATTGTTGGGCATGAAACAAAATTGGTTATTGATTGTTGTAGTTAAGGTGTTTGGTATAATCTGCAACAGACGGTCTCATTTTCCTATCACTGTGCCCATTTGTAGTTTAATTAGTCATCAGATATTTTTTGGATCATTTTAGGTTGTTATCTATATTTGATTTGTTGGGTATTAAATAATCTCTTATTCTGGACCCAGATTGATGATTGATTGTTGTAGTTAAGGTGTTTGATATAACTGCATTAGAAGGTCACATTTTTGTTATCACTATCCTCACTCCTCATTTTCTGCTTGATAGTAATCCATTATTTGTTCCTACCGAATATATTAGTTGCTATCAGTATTCAATCTTTTTGGTACAGAACAAAATTTTCTTTTGACCATTGTAGTTAAGGTGCTTGGCATACTATGCTGAAGTAGGTCTTATTTTATTGCTTCTCACTTTAGTTTGATTAGCGACGCGTGCTTGGTATAATTGTTTTGATAATGCACATCTATGAAGAACCAGTTTATCTGATCTTAAAATTATGCCCACATTTATATGTTCAATGTTATTTCGATAGGTTGTCCATTTTCAGTCATTTGAGAAGCCAAAGGAGGAGGATTTTTGTATCTCTGAAGTAGTCTTTCATAGAAATTTCGTAACATATGAGTCACACACACACACACACACACACACACACACACATATATATATATATATATATATATCAGTGTAGTCAAAGGCGCGCCTCAGGCGCGCCTAAGGCGCGCCTTGCTCCTAGGCGCAGGGGTAGCGCCTCAGGACACTCCAGGCGAGGCGCAATTCTTAAGGCGCACCTAAGGCGCGCCTAGGTGCGCCTTTTCCGAGCGCCTTGGAATAGCTAAGGCGCGCCTAGGCACGCCTTGAAAATCTTGTGAAAAAAATAACATGTTTAGATTATTTTTTTAACTGTTGTACTGTTTTTAGACTTTTTTGAACTGATGTACTTTTTTTTACTGTTTTCTTTCTCACTCAATTCAAAGTTATTGCAACCTAGACATGGAGAAATTTGAAGCACACATGTTTATCAATGTAGAAATCTGATGTGAATATATATATATATATATATATATATATATATATAATTTTTGCGCCTCGCGTCGCTCAGGCGTGCGCCTTAAGTGCGCCTTGCGCCTCGGACGATTTGGACCCTTTGCGTCTCGAGTGCGCCTTGCGCCTTTGACTACCTTGATATATATATATATTGTACTTGTAGGTAAAAGGAATGGCTAGAAACAAGGGAATCCCATTAGGCCCGGCACAAAGAGAGAGAGAGAGAGAGAGAGAGAGAGAGGATGCTGGTAGGAGTTATGAATCTCATGTTTATTACTTGCATATTAACTCAATCTCATTTATCTAAGTTAAGTTTAGAGAGAGAGAGAGGAGAAGAGGAAGTAGGGGAAGAAAGAATATGAGAAAGGAGATTGCAAGGGCCCTTCAACCCTAGGTTCCATCTCATGTCTATTTATATTGATATGCAATACACCCACAATTACTATTATACCCTCATATGATAAATAACAAAATAAAATAACTCTAACACCCTCCCTCAAGCAGGAGCATATAGATCAGACATGCCCAGCTTGCTACATAAATCAGAAAATGGACCGCGAGCAAGTGGTTTGGTGAGGATATCACCTAATTGATCCTCTGACCGAACATAAGAAGTGACAATCTGTTTCTTCAGCAATAAATCGCGAACAAAATGACAATCCACCTCGATATGCTTCGTGCGCTCATGAAACACCGGATACTTGCGATAAACATTGCCGACTGATTATCACAATACATCTCCATCGGAATAGGAATCATAATTTCCATTTCATGAAGAAGAGACTGCACCCACATCATCTCAGAAGCTGTATGAGCCATCGCACGGTACTCGGTCTCTGCACTAGAACGAGCCACAACATTCTGCTTCTTACTACGCCACGTGACAAGATTGCCACCCACAAACGTACAATAGCCAGAAGTAGACCTCATATCACTGCGACTGCCTGCCCAATCAGCATCACTGAACCCAGTCACCGTAAGCAACTGGGAAGGTTTGTACAACAAACCCTTTCCAGGTGCACCCTTTAAGTATCGAAGAATGCGAAAGATAGCCTCCCAATGTGGTTGCCGAGGGGCATGCATAAACTGACTAACTACTCCAACTGCATATGTGATGTCTGGTCGAGTAATAGTAAGATATATAAGTTTGCCAACCAAACGTCTATAATATCAAACATCCTCAAATAACTCTCCCCTGTCAGCATCAAGCTTGTCATGATAATCCATAGGAGTCTCAACTGGCCGACACTCCAACATCCCAGTCTCGGAAAGTAAGTCTAGAACATACTTGCGTTGTGACAGATACACCCCCTTCTTAGATCGAGCAACCTCGATTCCAAGAAAATATCGAAGAAGACCCAAATCCTTAGTATGAAACTGACGACTAAGGTAGGCCTTCAAGTCCGCAATTCCAGCATGATCACTCCCAGATATAATGATATCATCAACATAAACAATCAACACGATAATACCTGCTGAGGAAGAATGGCAAAACACTGAATGATCTGATGTGGTACGTCGAAAGCCATACTGAATGAGAACTGAACTGAACTTGTCAAACCAAGCACGAGGTGACTGTTTCAGTCCATATAATGCTTTCTTTAATCGACATACGAGTCTTTTATTTCCTGCTACAACATATCCCGGTGGTTGATCCATATAAACCTCCTCATGTAAGTCACCATGCAAGAAAGCATTCTTTATGTCCAGCTGATATATAGGCCATTGGTGATTAACCGCCACAGAAATAAGAATCCGAACTGAATTCAGCCGAGCCACTGGAGAGAAAGTCTCCATATAATCCACGCCATATGTCTGAGTATACCCTTTGGCAACCAACCGTCCCTTGAGGCGCTCAACAGAACCATCAGGGTGATACTTAACAGTGTACACCCATCTACAACCCACTGTTTGTTTTTCAACAGGAAGTGATGTAAGCTCCCAAGTCTGATTTTGATGTAAGCATACATCTCCTCATCCATTGCACTTTTCCAACCAGAAGATGACATAGCCTGCTTGTAAGTTTTGGGAATAAAGGTAGAAGACAATGAAACCAAGGTTTAAAGTATCGGCCGATACCGATACGTATCGGCCGTATCGTATCGGATCTGGCCTTGGCCGATCCGATACAGTTCCCAAATATCGGTATCGGCCGATTCAGTCAGGAGAAGCATGGTATCGGAATGTATCGGCCGATACGGAGCCGATACAGACCGATACAGGCCGATACAGACCGATACGAAGTGGCACTAAAATCAGAAAAAAAATTCAGATCTATGAACCATGAACCAATAATGCAAAAAGCATACTTCCGACAAAAAAAAGCAAAAAATGATTCCTCCTGTCAAAAAAAAGCAAAAAGCATACTTCCAATAATGCAAAAAGCATACAGACCGATACGAAGTGGCACTTAAATCTCTATAAATAGACAAAAAACCCTTGGGAAATTACATCAACAACAACAATAATTGCAGAAAAAAATTTCAGATCTAAAAATTACCTGATTTTCAGCAGGTAATTGAGAAGTTTCTCTTTCTTCGCCGTCGTCGCTGCTCCCCTCGTCACCGCCGTGCCGCTGCCGCCTGTGGTCGAGCTCCCTCTCCTCGCCTGTGCTCGAGCTCCCTCTTCGGTTTTGGGTGTATGCGGAGCGCCGGAGACGAGAAGAGCAGCGGATGTTTTGTGCTCGAGCTCCCTCTCCTCGCCTCGAGCACAAAACCCTACTTCCAAAACGCTGGAGAAGCTCTCCAAAGTTTTTAGCTAAACATGAAAAGTCTCTGAACCAAAGTTTCCAAACGCGAAGAGAAAGAGAAGAAAAAAAAAAAATTACACACTGCCCAAGACCACACAGCACGTGAACACACTGCCCGAGATCCCACAAAACCATGACCACAAACCCCGGATTCGAAACCACAACCTAAGGCCCATGGTTTCGTCCACTAGCCAGGGAAGTGGTTTGCATCTATTGTTTATATATGGCAAGTAAATATATTTATACACTAACTATATATATACATAGAGCAAAAATATTTCACCAATGAGATTCGAACCCACAACCATAGGCCCATGGTTTCATCCACTAGCCAGGGAAGCAGTTTGTATTTGACGTTTATATATGGCAAGTTAATATATTTATACACTAACTATATATATACATAGAGCAAAAATGTTTCACCAATGAGATTCGAACCCACAACCATAGGCCCATGGTTTCATCCACTAGCCAGAGAAGCAGTTTGTATTTGACGTTTATATATGGCAAGTTAATATATTTATACACTAACTATATATATACATAGAGCAAAAATGTTTCACCACTGAGATTCGAACCCATGACCAAAGACCCATGATTTCATCCACTAGCCAGGGAAGCAGTTTGAATCTTACGTTTATATATGGCAAGTTAGCATGTATAATATATTTATGGAGCTAACTTATATATATATATTCTGACTTTTTTTTATTTATTAACTACATCTATGAATATATACATATACTACTAATATATATATATATATATATATATATATATATATATATATGTTATTGTATGTACTTTTTTTTATTTATTAACTACATCTATTTAACTTTTTAATATTGTAATATTTTTTGTTAATATATGTTATTGTATGTGCATAACTACATATATGCATATATACAAATACATATATATATATATATATATAATTATATATATATATATATATATATGTTATTGTATATACTTTTTTTTATTTATTAACTACATCTATTTAACTTTTTAATATTGTAATATTTTTTGTTAATATATGTTATTGTATGTGCATAACTACATATATGCATATATACAAATACATATATATATATATATAATTTTTTAATTATTGTATGTAACATTTTAGTTTATATAACTATATTATTGTATGTAACATTATAGTTTATATAACTATATTATTGTACGTAACGATATTTCTTTGTATTTTTTGTCAGTAATTATTACTGGAGAATACACATTATTTGTCAGAGGCATCTTCTGGAGAATACACATTAGTTATCATTCTTTGTATTTTTTATTATTGCATCTAACAATTGTATACGTTTTTATTACTGCATGTAACATTTTTTTTATTTTTGTATGTAACGTTATATCATTTCAGGATTACTTAATGGCACCAAAAAGTCGTACGCCGGAGGAAATGGATGCTGGTTGGAAACATGGAAAGTGTGTCAATCCTAATAATAAGAGGAGGGTGGAATGCAATTATTGTAGCAAAATAATGGACGGAGGTGTTACTCGGCTGAAACAACACTTAGCGGGTATTACAGGAAATGTAGCATCGTGTCCTGAGGTACCAATTGCTATAAAAAAAGAAATGTTGTTGCTTGTTGAGGGTAAAAAAAAGGATAAAATAGTTGCGAATCAAAGAAAGCAAAGGGTAGAGGAGGAGTTGACAAGGATAGCTCGAGTAGATTCCTCCTCAGAAGAAGAAATTGAAGACTTCACGGATCTTAGAAGGGACATGAGACAAAGTAGGAGAGAACATGCAGCTGAGGAATGGGGTAGACGGTGGAGTGTCGGGGACAGAGAAACAGGGTCAAGCAGGGGTCCGACGTTAGGTGGCCGATCAAAGTCAGTCGCATATCGTGGGGAGGAGGTGAGAAATATTCCAGAGAAAGAAGTAAGGAATATGGACCCTTATGTCCTCAGAAAACAAGGGGCAATGCAACCCAAAATAAAGGGTGCAATTAAGGGGATAAAGAATGCCAAAAATCATATAGGAAGATTTATATCAAAATTCTTTATATACAATAATATATCATTCAATGCTGCTAAAAGTCCACACTATCAACCAATGATAGATGCCATAGCAGCTTCCGGGGGTGGAGTAAAGGGTCCAACTCCTTATGAGATTTCAAATACTTATTTGGATATGGAAATAAGTGACATGGATGAGTACCTAAAATCATTTCATAGGTATTGGGATGAGTATGGATGTACCATTATGTGCGATGGATGGAGTACACAGAACAGAAAATGCATCATTAACTTTCTTGTATATTCTCCACAAGGAACGATATTTCTTAAATCTGTAGATGCCTCTGACAAATACAAAGATAGTAAATACATATTTGGACTGATGAATGAAGTTGTGGAATAGATTGGAGAACACAGGGTCGTCCAAATAATTACTGACAATGGCTCCAACTACAAGAAGGCGGGAATGAGGTTAATGGAGGTGAGAATGCACTTATACTGAATTTTTTTTATTATAAATATGTTTGTATATATGTTATTTATTATTGTAAATATAGCTTCTTTCTAATTATATATATATATATGTTTATATGCAGGTGAGAAGAAATTTATATTGGACGCCATGTGCAGCACATTGCATAGATCTCATGCTGAAGGATATAGCCAATGATCCACATATTAAGCCACTAATACGGAAGTCTCAAGATATGACGTGTTTCATATATAATCATGGTTGGGCTCTTAGCATCATGAGGACTGAGACTCAGAATGGAGAATTGGTTAGACCAGCCATCACTCGGTTTGCTACCAATTTTATTGCTTTTGATTCCATCCTTAAACATCAGGCTGATTTAAAAAGGATGATAAATACACGGGGTTGGACAGATAACTACATGAGACTCAATCGTAAAGATAGAGACAAGGCAGATGTGGTTGTCAGTTTAATCGAGAGTCAAACTTACTGGAGGGATATTGCAGGGGTCACTGCTATATTTCGACCTCTAGTAAAAGTTTTGAGGATGGTGGATAGCGATGATAAAGCTGAGATGGGTCATCTTTACGAGGCTATGGACAGGGCTAAAGAAATGATCAAAAAGAATGTTGGTCAAGGATATAGGAAGTGGTGGGAAATGATTGATACCAGATGGAATTCTCAACTACATCGAGATATACATGCAGCTGGTAACTACTCTATAAATTTAATACCCTTCAAATGTTATTTTATAATGTTTGTAGTGATTTTAAAACTAGTTATTTATTCAATATTGCAGGTTATTTCTTGAATCCAAAATACCAATATTCTAATGATGTTATAAATGACGACGAGGTACTTAATGGTTTCCACCGCGTCGTTAATAGAATGGTAAATGACAATACAACATGCCTTAATATAAACAAAGAGGTCAATATTATTTGATATTGGATTTTTTTATAACTTTACAATATTGAATTTTAATGTCATAAGACCCATAACTGTTGTAATATCACTTTGCAGGCAGAAAAGTTCAGATTGAGGAGTGGTGTATTTAGTTCAAATCAATTCCAAAGTGCTGTAAATAGATGTCTTCCTGGTAGTAATAGTTCATACTTTAAAATATTTATTAATTAAATTTATATACTTACAAAGCTAATATATTTTATTATTTTGTAGCTGAGTGGTGGTCCATACATGCTAGGGAGGAAGCCCCAAATTTGACTCGATTAGCTGTGCGCATCCTGAGTCAAACAGTGTCTTCTTCCAACTGTGAAAGGAATTGGACAACATTTTCTCTCATCCATACTCGTCCCCGCAATAGACTTTTAATGACAAAACTAGAAAAATTAGTTTTTGTCCATTATAATATGAGATTGAGGGTTCGAAATATGCAAAGATCACAAGATAAAGAAAATATTATTGATTTGGATGAGATATTTCATAAAGAAGATCCACTCATAGCTTGGACTAGAGAAAGGGAAACACCACTCTTAGATGGCAGAGAAAATGAGTGGTTAGATGATAACTTGGATGTCGATCCACAAGATATTGCCGAAAATGCTGGAAGGCCTGGAAAAAGAAAGAAAACACCAGCTGTACAATCTCGACAGGTCGACAGCGATAATGACGACACTACTGATAGTGGAGGCAATGGAGCTACACTCGCTGCTGGTGCTGACAATACTAATGAATATGAAAGTCCTGGAGATCAGTCTCATGAATACTCTGAAGACTGGCCAAGTGATTATCAACCTAGAGAGCACCGCATGGATGATACATATGCTGGAGGATCTAGCCATCATGATGTACCTACTCCTTCAGACAATTACAACAATACATATGATAGTTCATACACAAGTTATTATCCATACAACACTCCAGAGGCGGAACAACATTCAACATTTGAATCATTTGATGGCCTCATGACAAATTTTTTTCATAATACAGATATCAGTCACTACTACCCTCATAACCAAGAACCATATCAGGACGATCATGATAATTATGATCAATTTTAGTGATATATTTGTAATTTTTGTATTTGTATACAAATTATAGTTTTTGTATTTGTATACAAATTTTTGTATTTGTATTTGTATTTGTTCATGCACAAGTTTTTGTATACAAATTGTATTTGATAGTTCATACACAACTTTTTTTTGTGTATAGAAATTGTAGTTCGTAGTTATTGTAAAAAGACTATTATTCATGAAATTTAAATGAAGGGATAGGCCAGAGTCCCGATGAATTTTTTTGGCCAAGTGATTTTTTGTCGTACTTTTATATTTAAACATGTAAATCTTGTTGCTAATTTTATTTCGATATATTATGAAAAAAAATAATTGGTGTCATAGATAACATTGTAACAATTTATAACTACTCACTTATACTAAATTTCTGAATACAATTAAATATTTATTTATTTACAAAAATTTACAAAAAATTCTCGATTCCTCGACAAATATAATTATGGGTCTTGTCACTTGTCTCATTATCTCATCCTGCCATTTGCATTGTTTATTTGCTTCTAATCTCTTGTGCCTCCCTCTATGCGCCTTTATTCGTCAAAATTGAAACCTACAGAACAATACAAGATTCAATTAGTACGAATATAATGACATAGTAAGATTGTAACTAAAAATATGTAAAGGAAGAAAACGTATATATCGCAGGTAAACCATTCAACAAGGATGACTATTGTTTTATTCAATTCTAATTAAAAAAAACATGAAAAACACTTAAATAATGCATAAATATGTAAATTATATTTTTCTATTTTTTTTACTAATTAATTAATAATTATTTAAATTGTCGATACATCCGATACCAACATATCCGATACTCCGATCCGATACCGCCGATACTGCCGATACTGCCGATACCGATACTCATACAAACTGTCCGATACCGATACCGATACCGAGTTCTTGAACCTTGAATGAAACAACAAATGCATGAAAAGATGATGAAGCATGGTGTAATTAAACATAGTTAGAAATGTGATGCTTATTCTTTGTGGTACAAAGGCGGCGTCTTTTTCTGAGAGCAATAGGAAGATCATCTGGATCTGTGGTGATGGGAGCATAAACCTCAGGCACGGAAGATGATTGGTTGAAGGCTGAATTTTGCAGAACCACTGGCCTGTCTTTGGATCTCTGATAAACCTGTAAATGGGGAATGGAGACAGAAATTGATTCAGGAATGACCGGAAGTGGTATAGAAGATATCAAATCTGTTGTAAAAGGAATACAACGGTCTCCTGAAGGAAAGAAAGGGGTAGACTCAAAGAATGTAACATCCGCACTGACATAATATTTGCGTGACTGTGGACTGTAACAACGATAACCTTTTTGAGTACGGGGATAACCAAGAAAGACACACTTTAGAGATCTAGGAGCCAACTTATCTCGATTAGGTTCCAAGTTATGAATAAAAGCGACACAGCCAAACACTCGAGGAGATAAGGAAAATGGTGCGACATCTGTATGTAATATAGTAAATGGAACTTTGTTATTTAATACAGATGATGGCATGCGATTAATAAGATAACATGTAGTAAGAACGGCATCTGCCCAATACTGTTTGGGGACATGCATATTGAACATGAGAGTTCGAGCCACATCTAAAATGTGTCGATGTTTGCGTTCGGCTATACCATTTTGTTGAGAGGTGTGGACACAACTGGTTTGATGAATCATACCACGATCAACACAGAAACTGTTCACAGAAGATTGAGTATACTCCAAAGCATTATCAGAACGCAGAATTTTGATACGTTTATTAAACTGAACATAGACTTCATTATAAAAGACAGATAACACATTTGGAAACTCAGATCTTTCTTTCATTAAATAACACCAAGTCATTCTGGAATAATCATCAATAAAAATAACAAAATACTGAAATCCTTTCGGACTTTTGACTCTAGACGGACCCCAAATATCAGAATGAACAAGATCAAAAGACTCTAATTGACGACTCTCACTACGATGAGGAAAGGAACTACAGTGATGCTTGCCTAACTGACAAGCCTCACATTCAAGACTAGAAACATGACTCAAAGTAGGAACAACTTGACGCAACTTAGCCAAAGACGGATGTCCCAAACGATAATGCCACTGCAACGGAGAAGTAGAAACAGAAGTGAAGGCCTTTCCAGGTAGATCCAAGTAGTATAGTCCATCTTTTTCATGCCCCGAACCAATCGTCTTCTTCGTCCCGAGGTCCTGAAAAATACACGAATTGGGAGAAAATGTCACAGAACATTGAAGAGATTTGGTTAACTGGCTCACAGATAACAAATTAAATGGAAAATTAGGCACATATAATGAATCAAATAATGATAGTGATTGAGTAGGGTGAATGACACCTTTCCCAAGCACAGGACGAGTAGACCCATCAGCCAAGATAATATTATGTTTCATGGAACTACGATTATGAAAGATAGATGTTATACAAGACATGTGAGAGCTTGCTCCTGAGTCGATGACCCAAGAGGTGGATGGTGACTGGGTTGCCACAAAAGCAGGATTACCTATATGTGCCATGGTTGCAGTAGGTTGGGAGGTGGTACTAGCAAGCGCGTTCAACTTCTGGAGGATCTGTTGAAATGGAGATGAGGTATCGGACGTTGAAGTCTGATTGAAACCCGAAGTATCATCTCTGGGAGCAGAAGTGGTGTCCTGGGACTGCATATTTTCATCATGCACTTGATGTGCATATTCTGGTTTGCCCCATTTGTCCCAACAATAGTCTTCTACATGACCGAGCATTCCACAATAGTTACACTTTCGTGGTTGACCACGACCACCACCACCGTCACCGCGGCCACCACCACCACCGCGACCACCACCACGACCATTGTCTCTACCACCACGGCCTCCTCCTCGACCAAAACTACGACCACCATCTCTACCGCCACGTCCAATACCACGTCCACCACCACGACCAACAGCACTAGAAACTAGGGCAGAAGAGTCAGTACTCGGCACCACAGAACTCTGTCCCAGAAAGGAACGATTGAGACGGGAGAAAGTATCTGCCACCGTAGGTAACTGCTCTCCAGCAAGGATTTGAGCTTTATAAGGTTCGAGAGCAGGATCCAAGCCGGCTAGGATGAGTGAAACATGAAACTCTTCCTTCTGTCTCCGAGCTTCCTTCAAATCAGTAGTAACATGATGATATTGAAGCAGTTCCTCCCACAAAGCCTTCTTTAAAGCCAGATATTCATTCACAGGCTTCCCATTTTGCTTTGTATTGAACAATAACTCGTACAACTCATAGATACGGGCAACGTTTCGCTTCTGCGAATAAGATTCTTCCAGAGATGCCCAAATCTGTTTGCTTGATTCACACCACTGAACATTAGCCGCGATATGTGGTTCCATACTATGCCACAACCACGACATAACGTATGCATCTGCACTCATCCAATCTTCATACTCAGCGGACGTTTCAGGCAAGGGTTCTTCGGTCAAAAACTTCAACTTCTTCTTCGCCCTTAACACCACTTTGATAGACTTGGACCAGGCAAAATATTTCGCACCATTGAGTTTCACCGCTGTAATCGACTTTCCCAATTCATCATTATGAATAACAGTAAAAGGAGAACCACCTCCGCTTCCACCACCACTATTAACCTCACTAGAAGATTCGGTCCCCACCATACTTGCAGATGCAACAGAAAGACGAGATATGTGAAACCCTAGATCTCACAACGAACCTCAACCGATGACGAATAACCAACGGAGATCTGTAGAAACCCTAGATCTCATAAACGAACCACGAACGACCACGAACAACGAACGACGAACGGCAAATCATGAAAAGTAGACGAAAAACAGCCGAAATTTTTTTAGAGAGAGAGGAGAAGAGGAAGTAGGGGAAGAGAGAATATGAGAAAGGAGATTGCAAGGGCCCTTCAACCCTAGGTTGCATCTCATGTCTATTTATATTGATATGCAATACACCCACAATTACTATTATACCCTCATATGATAAATAACAAAATAAAATAACTCTAACAATCTATTTGGCATATTTTATGATTCTCAAATATAGTCTAAACCATATAACAATTAAATCTAGGGCTGTAGTGTAAATGAACAGAGTAGCTCCATAAAAGCTCAACTTGACTCATATTTGTTAATGAGAGCCCATCTTGAACATGGATACAAGATTGATTTTTTCTTCCCCCTTGAACATGGACTTTCATAGAATTCTCCACATCCCAAAGAGCTCAACTTGACTCAAAGTGATCATTGGTTGAGTCATGAGGCCAACACCACAAGAGCACCATAAAGCATAGACCCGAAAGCCTAATTATTGCTGACACATGTATATCACATCTGTGTAGAAAGAGTATATTCCCAACCAAGATAATGCTACAAAATAGATTGTCATCCAATTTGATTTGTTTAAAAAAATAAAAAATACTAGTTTATGTACGATTCAGCACACACAATATTGAATGAATGCATCAGGCCACCAACCAGAATGTCTGGTGGTTGAAAACTCGGATATTGATACCATTGATTGTGTTGTCTCACTTGTGAGTTGTGACCAAATATTTAAGGCGTTTAACAAATCACTTGTGGTGATTATTGTCGTTGAGTGAGCTAGTTGTTTGTTTTTACAAGTAGATACAACCTAAGCTTCTTGGCTCTGTTGTTGTCCTTGCAATGTTTGAAGTCATCACTTGTGGTGATTCTTGTCGTTGAGTGAGCTTGTTGTTTTTTTTCTTTTTCTTGGCTCTGTTCTTGTTCTTGTCCTTGCAAATCGAAGGATCAACAGTTGCCAAAAAAAAAGGTGAAGCAATTTCGTGCAAGTCGAAGGACAGTTCCTCCGGGCTTGCTATCTGCCTCTTACGATGCCGCTGACAATGCCGTTGAGGTAGATGAGTCTTTCCCAAACCCACTTCTCTTCCTCCTCTGAAATATTTCTCAAGAGGAATTGGATTTTTCTTCTTCTAATGCCAGTTAAATGCTCTCAATTTTATTACTTATGTGTGATTAAAAGTGTTCTTTTGTACATAATTAGGGAAGACTTGGTTGGACCTGGTAGAATATCAGTTGATGAGATAAACCAAACTGCAGGCTTGGATAACCATGGTATCGTTGGGCTACAAAGGCAGATTCTGAAAGGTACTTTTCTAATTTGCTACTTTCTTAGCGTAATAAATCTAGTTCTCGTTTGATTTAACATGCTGTAATTTATAATATAGAGCATGACAAGACCATGGACTTGAGAAGCTGGAGGAGACGGTTTTGAGTACAAAGCATATCACATTAGCAGTTAATTGGACTTGCTCCTATGTTTGAAATTTCATGCTCCTATACTTCTTTTGGTTGTTTACATATGCTTTATCATCTACTTTTGCAGGATAACTTGGACCAACATGTGGATGGAACAGACTCTAGGCCTCAGGTACTTCCATTTCCTCAATTGACTAGCGCAATCTAGCTGGATCATGCATAAAGAACATATACCTTAAATACATATTTGGCACAGTGTCCTTAGGCATCAATGGTGTGCAGGACTGCTAAAGTATGCAGCAACAGCATTTGCAGCAGCTCCTTCATCAGCAGCAGTATACAGCAGCACCTCCTGCAAAGTTCCTGCAGTGCAGCAGCAAGCTGCAGCAGTTCACTGCCCAGGTGAGGATCAGCCAGAGTGGGGGTGTGTCTAGATTGGATCATGCATAAAGAACATATACCTTAAATACATATTTGGCACAGTGTCCTTAGGCATCAATGGTGTGCAGGACTGCTAAAGTCAAAACTAACCTCGCATTGTAGGTGGTGTCTTACTGGTACCCCTCTACAGGTAAGTAGCTATCTTGCTCTTTCTTATTACTCTACACTTTATTGCCACATAGCATGCGAACTGGCTTACATTTTGTTATTTATATAGTTATCATATTGCCCTTAGTATTTTTTAGTATCTGGAAGCATATGATCAGAATATTATCTGAATGCCTATAGTCGTAATTCAAAAATTCAATTAATAATGTGATGATTGATGAATTTTACAACTGCAGAATAATTTGGAAGACCTTTACAACCTCCTTTGCTTTTACATGTTGAGCCATGGTGCAACTGGGCGTGGTAAGCACAAATTGTTTTCCCAGTACAATCCACAAATCATACCACTTTTAGATGCTTACTCATTTACATCTCTAGTATATTTGAGTGAACAAAATAAAATAACTCTACAAATTTGTTTTGGATGTAACTCGAAGAAAACTATGTTAACTTCTCTGATAGCTAACATATGTGAATTGTAAGCTGTTATTATAATTTGTCTGATATATTAAAGTGGACAACTATTTGTAGTTTGTCATAAGTTGTTTCTTATATAACCAATAAGAGAATTTTGATAGATGAAACCTTCTCCTAAAAATGAGTCTAATTTTCTTACAGAAGTAGTAATGCATATCCTAAATTGTGTGGAAGGACTGTAGAACAACTGCAACTTTACTTGACACTCTTGTCTGCTTATCTTGGTATTACCTCCACGTCCAATTCCTTTTCTTTCCTTCCCTTCCCTTCCCTTCCCTTCCCTTCCCTTCAGTTGGCATAAATTGATTCAGAGACCTTATGAGAATGGCGATGAGAGATGACGAATACTGGTTAAGGCTATTCTTGGACCAATGATGCTGAGGAGAACAAAAGATACAAAGGATAAAGACGGAACACAAGTTTTCTTATTATCTGTTCATCACATGACTTATCGCAGAGTTTTCGTGTTCTGTAAAACTTGTAGAATTTGGTCTCATTCAGGTGGCATTTTTTCATGATTTTAGGCCTAGTCCTTCCTCCAGCCAATGTCCAGATCATTGAATGCGAACACTCTGAAGCCGTACGTGATTTCTATGAGGCTCTTTTCAAAATATCTAAGGTTAGTTTTGACTTTGATGCAATGGCTAATGGAATATCTTTAACTAGTGACAATCTCCAGTCGTTAGCCATCGTTAGCCAAATAGATTTAATTGACTTATTGGAGATTAAATTTGTCCGCAATGAATAATCAATCCCGAAGTCATTGGCACTGATCTTTTATGAATGAAAAAAATACAGGTTAGGTCATGAGATGCCTTGAAGACATCCGGACGTCAGGGTCAGGCGAGAAGAGCATTGTGTTTAGCCAATGGACCTCATCCTTGGATCTCCTTGAATTACCTCTAAAGAGTAAAGAGGATTGGGTATTTAAGGTTTGATGGGAAGCTGTCCCAGAAGAATAGAGAAAGGGTCTTGAAGGAGTTCATCTGAGTGCACGGGTAAGTGATGGTGTCTGTTTCTGCACATTGCCAACATGTTTGTTGCTCCTGTTTTAACAATGTTGCTATATTTGGATCATCAGGTCTTGTTGATTTCACTAAAGGCAGGGGGAGTAGGGCTAAACCTGACTGTTGCCTCTAATATTTTTCTATGGTAAGTCTTATATGCCAACGTGACTGTAAACATATTATAGTCTACCTTCTCTCTATATATAATGACTCCTGATTGCATGTATCCTAAAATATAGGATCCGTGGTGGAATCCTGCAGTGAGCAAGCAATCATGAGAATTCATCGAATCGGGCAGAAGAGGCAGGTACGAGTGAGAAGGTTCATTGTTAAGGTAGGAAAAACAAACTTGATTTTGTTAGCACTGTGTCCTTTTTACGAGTCTCCTCTCTTGCCATTCCAAACATCTCTCTTCATGATTCAGGACAGTCGAGGAGAGAATGCAACAGGTGCAAGCAAGGAAGCAGAAGAAGATTGTAGGAGCCCTCACTGATGAGGAAGTCAGGTTGCCATTCCAACCATTTATCATCTTTTGGTGTGCAAATCGATTGATGAGTTCGGATTAGGTTGGAGTTTGATGCTGGATGGAGTTTGATGCTGGAAAGAGTTGGGCGTTAGGTAGTACTAGTAGGAATCTTATCTGTTATGTAATAGACATTGTTGTTGCTCTCAATATTACTTTTTATTGAGACTTTGTATGAATTTGAGATATTTTAATATATGTTATTGTTGGTACATAAAAGTTTTATTATCTGTTAAATTGGTTTTGGTTAATTATATGAAAATAAATATACAAATAAAATTAATTTATATTTTTATATATTTTGATGATATTTTGAAGGTATTAAAAATGTGTCCTGGTAAAGATTTTACATGGCATTTTTTCGTGTCGTTGAAAGTCAAAAAAGAAAAAATTTATGAAGACACTTATCAGCTGTCATTGAAGCACATTAAGATGACACAAGTAGTATGATGCCATGAAATAAGCATGGCACGACATTCAGAAAGTACCGTAATAAATTTATTACATTACATGGCACTTTTGATGTGTCGTTGAAAGTAAGAAAACATTCTATGACATCCCCAATAGACAACACTTAAAAAGTGTCATGAAAAGTCATTAACAACACTTTTCAGGTGTCGTTAAAACACTTTTTTTTGTTGTAGTAGACCTAACAATTGGCAGTATTGATCAAACCTATTATTTTTGGAATAATTTTTTGTAACTTCTTCTGCCACCGAATTATTCTATTTGTGACTAAAGACTTTTTGGTTGGCGGAATTTTTTTCCGCTAAACTTGTTGCCACTAAAATAATAGTCATCTAAAAATATTTAACCTCACTAAAAATTTGGTGAAAAATTTAGTATTACCGCTCTAATTGAGGCGAGAACGTTTTACTTAGTCGACTTTGATTTTTTTTTGCAACGAAATTATTGGTCGGCCCAAATTAATTAATAGTCGCTAGAGAGTGCACACTTGTTTTTGTCTTTATCAATTTGGAGAACTTTAGGCGACAACTGCATTTTTTACTCGCTAAACATCAGTTTGAGCGACTAAGTTTTTTTGGTCATCCAAAATTTTGTGGCCTAAAGCCCTTATCCTAGTAGTGGAGGAAGATTCATAGTTTCGGAGATTGTTTAAAAGACAAGTCGTTTTGACGGGTTCAGCATTTGGTTTATTCCTTGTCATCTAGTGTTCATGAGTAATCTCTTTTGTATTCAAATATTGTAATCAATTTTCATCTGATTATGTTTTGCGGTGATCCTTCGGTGGAGGAGTTTGTAAAAGAGTGATGTATTTTCTTTATTTCATTGTTGGAGGGTGTTTTCAGTTGGACTTTAATCGTCCCGTAGTTTTTTTTTCGTCAGATTTTTTCACGTAAAAATCTTGGTGTTTGTATTTGGCTTTTACTATAATTTTGTCATATTAGTTTGTGCGTTCTTTTCCCTCACAAGTTCTCTTGATTTGGGAAACGTTTTTTGCGTTTCTTTTCGAACAAATTTTGCTGACGAATGATCTTCTATGATAGCTTATTTCATATAATGTTTACAATTATTAGCATGCTCATATGATAAGGAGCCTATAGTTGGTTTACTGTTAAAGATTCTTGATGATCCTAATAGAAACAAGTGTAACACATAAAGTGAAGCTGATAATGTAATTTCCGTTTAAAAAATTTAGACTATTTGCCAACAGTTTATCAAAATATATTCTTATTCTTTTGACAGAAAAGAATCACATCCCCAAATGCATTTCTGGTGTGGATAATGCTCACTACTAGCACCTGGGTCACTTGTTACTTTGTATAATTATCATGTCAAGGGAGTTGACAGGTCTCCTTTAGGTTACATTATGTCAGGTTGCTCCAAGCATTTGTTATAATAAAGTATGACGTTTAAACACCAAGAATCCTTAACATCTCAGTCGCAGAAATTTGAGAACAGAAAGTTAAGAATACTCCCAAGGCACCATGCTAACTCAACGTGATTTCATAAATTCAACTAACAGAAATTCCAAAGCACTTCTATATAGCCTATGTGATTAATACCTCCTTAAGGCAGTTATCTACTTCTATATACATCTATGTGAACTTGAGGTTTCAGTGTGCTTACAACACATCCAAGAAGAAGGTAAATCATTAGCATATGGTTAAGAACATGCAAGAATATGAATACTCCTACCAGGTTATTGGACTGCTGTGACGATGTAGTGGAACCATAAGTACTACTACTGAGAACCTTAGGTGACCAACAAAATACTGATCCCTCAATCTTATATAGAAAAACTTGAATCCACTTTCTTCTTGCCTAAGTTATAGGTCAAGCATGCAAGGACATGTAGGAGGCTCTTTTAAACACTTCAATCCACTCTCCTTGCCTAGGCTATAGGTCAAGCATGCAAGGACACATATAGGAGGGAGGCTCCTGGCTCTTTTAACTTCAGTCCAATGATCTTTCTTTCCTTCCCCTGCCATTCCAATTTATTAAGGAAAAGCTAATTGGATTCTTATCAACCTTTATGCCCCAAACCACAATCATCCATGTGGCACTTAACTTTTTGAAAGCAAAAAATAAATTGCACATACTTCTGTGTGTCGATACTACCATCATCAGAAAGAAGATTGCACTTGAAGCCTCCCCATAGTGGGGAGCTGTCAATAGCGAGGAGAATGACTACTACATAGTTAAAAGCAAAGGGAAATGGGAGACATGATAAAAGTTCCAACAAACAGAAAAATATATATGCAGTTTATGATATAACTAAGGTAGGAAAGAGAATGTGCGACAAGTGCAACTTGGAAAACATGACCCACCAGTTTGCATTAACATTGTTCGGTAAATTATTCCATGGCTTTGCAGGCACCTCTATATGAAGCCCAGGAAAAGACATTATTGTCGTAAAAGAGAGAGGGAGCAACAGCCCAGAGTGGTGCAACAGCCTCGAAGCTAGTCCAAACTAGTGGGAGGTTGTGTGCGGAGATGGCACGAGGGAAAGTGCAAATGAGGAGAATCGAGAACCAAGTGCACCGCCAGGTAACCTTTTGCAAGCGTCGAGCAGGACTGCTTAAGAAGGCCAAGGAGTTGTCGATTTTGTGCGACGCTGATGTAGGGATAATCATTTTCTCCAGCCATGGAAAGCTCTATGAGCTCGCCACCAACGGGTATGTGAAATTTTGTAAGAAATACTACGGTTCATCTATGATATTTGTTAAGGATACTACGGTTCAACTTGAGCTTTTCTTTCTCTACCAAAGCACTTCTATATATGTCGATTATGTTCTTAATTGGCTTTCTCAAATTCTCTTAGAATTGTTTTATATTATACATTCTTCTAATAGTTCACAAATTCAATTATTTTCTTTGTTAATTTGAACCAAAATTTCTAGGCTAAAATGTTCTAAAATGCAATTCGTTTCTAAATTTCTTGGCTTTTCTTATCTACCTTTTGAAGATTAAGCAAAATTTTCTGGGGCGCTTGTTTCTTATTGTTCCAAAAGTCTTGGTCAAATTGTTTCCAAAAGCTGAAACTACAACTGTTCCTAATAATGAAGATTGTGCAAGAAGAATCCTCTTAGTTTCGTAAATAGAAGTTCTTAATGTACGGGTTTTTTTTTAAGGAGCATGCAAGGTTTGATTGAGAAGTACAATAAAACATTTGGTGAAGCTGAATCCGGAGGAGCTGACGGACACCAACCTCAGGTATGTTCACGGATTTCCTCTTCCAGTTATATGAACTGTCCAATAGGTCCATAACTGAATCAGTTCCCAAAATTTTGATGAACAAATGCAACAATGAGTTTGTGCACTCTGTTGGGAACGAAATGGAAAAACCATTCCGCCAAATCAAGAGACTACAAAGAGAACCGAAGTAAATCTCACAAAAACCAACTTACCAAAATTACAGACATAGTACAATGGAAACACAAACGATTTTGACGTAGAAAATTCTTGCGAATAAAAACTACGTGGCAATCGGAGTTCAATCATGTAGAAGTCTTCAATAATGAGTTAGAAGGATACACCCTCTACAAACTTCTCTACCGATCCAACCGAATCACCGTAACTACTCAAAGTAATAAAAATGGATTACAGAGGTTACCGAAGAACGAAGATGAAGAGAACAATCACCCAAAACGATCTTCCTTCGAAATAGCCACAAATTCTTCTTTTTGTTCTTTCAAAGTTGCAAACTTGAGAACTCTTTCCCTATGATATCTCTTTCTGGTAGATGTGATGATACGAATTAGGGTTAGGAACAATCGATTTAAAGTCCCCTAAATCCCGCAACAATATAGACAGTTGATAAGATCTAACATTGTAAATAAACATCCAATTTCATCCACAACGTCTGACATCGGTATATCTGCGGTATACTGAATCGGCAAGTCAGAAAGATTCTAGAACGAACAGCATAATTTTTACCATTTTCGGCATACCAATGGTATACCGGTAATGGCTGTTATTTTTCGAAAGTTGATGGCCGCTGAATTTGCATCTTTTACTGCCTTTCGACTACTTTAGCTTCTCCGACACACTGATGTGCAAACTTGAGAACTCTTTCCCTATGATATCTCTTTCTGGTAGATGTGATGATACGAATTAGGGTTAGGAACAATCGATTTAAAGTCCCCTAAATCCCGCAACAATATAGACAGTTGATAAGATCTAACATTGCAAATAAACATCCAATTTCATCCACAGCGTCTGACATCAGTATATTTGCGGTATACTGAATTGGCAAGTTAGAAAGATTCTGGAACGAACAACATAATTTTTACCATTTTCGGCATACCAATGGTATACCGGTAATGGCTCTTATTTTTCGAAAGTTGATGGCCGCTGAATTTGCATATTTTACTGCATTTCGACTACTTTAGCTTCTCCGACACACTGATGGCGCTCATCGCATTCCAGACCCAATACCAACATTTCTCTCCCTTCACAATTAGGTGGAGGAGCTCGTCAGTTCGATGATCCTCTTGCAGTACTCAAACCTTTTTCTTGGAAGAACCTTCATGAGCATATGTCACAACCCGCACCCGGTTTAGGGGCACGAGTGCGCGGGAACGTCCAGCCTACGCCGCAGCATCGGCGGTAGAACGCTGTCTAGATCAAGTACTATCTAAACGATCTCGCACTAGTATCCAACTCCATAAGGAGACACGGATAACAATAAAAAAATAACATACTCAATCACATAACTACAGCACGATAAGAAATCGAAGAAATAAAATGAAATACAACACAAGTCTAATGTAAAAAATCTAACTCAACAATAAATCCAAGTCTCAACAAAATGCCGGAGACAAATCCGGTACCAAAATAGACAATTAAGAAACTAACTAGATAACTAGTGATTCCGGCTAAACCTCCCGAAATCACGACTACACTACTAAGTCCAAGACTGCAGCTACTCACCCTGTGGTCCACAAGTGTCAAATACCAGTCCTCTAGGCATAGTCTGGAAAATGTTTTCCAGTCAGGAAGGAGCAAAGTACATTTCTAAATAGCAGTTCTATATCAATGATATAAACTATGTAGCAGTATATAGATGGAAATATACAAGATGCATGTATATGTACGAGAAATATACAATAAAGAATATACTGGAAATACTGTAAGTAAATGCAGGAAAGGAAACAATATGTCAATGAGTAAGAATTCTATGACTAAGTGTGTGAGTACTAGCTTTAACATGTGATCGGCTTGGGAACTTGATCAGGCTGGTTACATATGATTAGCTATGATTCATGTAAGGTCAGGCTAACCGTTGGTTAGCTATGATGCATGTAGAGGTCAGGCTAATCACATGTAACAGCTATGAAGCATGTAAATGGTCAGGCCGCACCCGACATGAGATGTGGGGTGAGCTATGATGCATGTAGAGTTGGGTATGATCACATATCTACACTAAAATACTCCCCACCCCCGACTGGTATAGTAGATCCAACCATGATACGCTATGGCACGGGATTCCCTAGGGAGGTAGCAAATCTTCCCGAAATCAGTGTCTGCACATGCACAAGATAACAAGGAAACAAGTCTTGTACAAGCTACACCATGAACAAGGAATAACATCTCATGACGAGATTCGTGTATACCAATCCGTGTAACCAGCGTGTCGAGAATATGGATATTTACACTAGATACAATGAACATAGGGGATATCATAAATAAGAAGCTAATCAGAGAATGTACTCGTCTTGGGTCCTTAGCTGGTAATGTCAATGTCCTGTTCCAGAGTATCGTCTGGAGGAACCAACAGTCCTTTCTGGAAGCCGAGCACTTGAAATTTGGCCAACGGGAGAAGATTCAATTTCATCAGCTGAAAATATGTCTCCTACTGTATCACATTTTGCTTCTAACCGTGACTCGATCTCTTGAACAATGGACCTATGATATTCCAGCATGTCCACATTCATAGCAGGCTGTTCTTGTTGTACTTGTCGTAAGAAACTAGATGTTACTCCAAGAAAACAATTTGGTATGCCACCTACTCCCGGTTCAGATGCATCAGCATTATTTGGTGGAAGAGTAATATGACTCATATCAGCACTGTTACTCGTAAAGCTATTATTGTAACTTGTTGAATTTGAGCTCAGGCTGGGGGTAATGCTGGTAGCTGTATTGTCCAGAGAGTTCTTTGACATCATACTGCACTTCTCTATCTCTTCTTCATGAATTTCTCCATCTTTAGAAATAAGAGGAAGCCTCAACCTTTGAGCTGCCTCAGCAACAACTAATCGATGCTCAAGGGATTCGTATACCTGGGGAGAGCAGCTCAGTCCGTGGGAGTAGAGCCCCTGGTGGTCTCTGAACCCCCCACCGAGATGCGAGGCGGCCACCGCCTGCTGGTACTCCTCCAACACCGCCATCGCCTCAGCGTACACCACCATGGCTTCCAAGTAGCGGGTCCTCTCCCGGGACATCTCCTCCTTCGCCTGGAGGAGATCGGAGTAGGCAGATTTGGAGAGGTAGGATCCTACCGGGGCGAGACAGTGGCGCTCGAGCTGCTCGACGAGGTTGGAGACATCAGACGGGAGGTTCTCCGACTGCGCGTGCTTCGCCATTGATGATACCGACGAGGTCACGAGGAGGAGGAAGAAGAAGAGTAGAAGAAGAATAAGAAAAAAAAGAAAATGAAAATTTGGTTGGCTGTGTGTGTAGGGAGGGAGGAGGAGAGAGAGAGAGTGAGGTTTTCAATGCTCCTTGAAATTAGGGCTGCATTAGGAAATGAGGAGAAGGAGACACTTTATAGGAGAAGTGATGGGAGATGTGTGGTGATGATGAGCCCCCATTTTGAATGGGTGGCCAGGATTCGATATAAAGAAAAATGAGGGGGTTGTTTTCTTCATTTGGCTAAACCAATAGGATGGTGACACCTCGTTGAAATTTTGCAATTAAGCCCCTAACAATTTGAAAATTGCACAAGAGTGGGTCACTAGATTTAATTAATTAAAATTAGATACGATTGGCGTTCTAAAATTAATTAGGAGCACGTGGGGCCAAAATCAGGTCGAGTCATCAATATCATTAATGAAGAATACTCAGAACAGAATATTGCCCTAATTTGGGTCGTACGAAAAATAGGTCAAGATTGCCTCCAATTTCGATTGGAACGCACAACGATACAAAATTGAAATTTATTTTGAATTTAAATAAACGTCCGCGACGATTTTTGGTGCGGCTAAAATGAAGCACAAGAGAGCATAATTATGAGTTACAAAAAATGGCAGAATGGAAGGCGGGCACGTCTAGGGCAAAGTTGTGAAATTTGTTGGAAGGCAAAAGCTAGGGTAGCGCTCCAAATATCGAAGCAACGACAGCGCACAACAATTAAATAAATTATGGTAATTAATTACGACCTCCAATAATTAAAATTCTAATTAATACAATTAAATACATAATCCCCATAATTCTGTCAGGTGTTCGTCTAGTGGGCTTCTAGGTCAAGTCTACCAGCTCAAACATTAATGCACACTGTAAATAATAATATATTTAATTACACATCTCACGAAATTATTTAAATTAAATACACCGATCGAGAAATAATTTAATATAAATACTATAATATTAATAATACATCAAAAGTCGAAAATACTCCTGTTTTCAGAATGTGGTAAGTGACAAGTCTACCCTCCTTAAAAAAATTTCGTCCTCAAAATTTAAAATCCTCATAGTAGTGTTTGTTCATTGTATTATTTTCCATCAATGGTTAAATTCACCAACCCACATAATCCTGAAATAATCTACCTTGTCATTTCACGATTTTCAAAAATTCTGAAATTTATCGTATCCCTAAAAAATCCTCGAATTAAAATCAGTCTCCATTTTCCTCACAATTTCCTCCGAATTTTTAAGTTAATTAAATACTCGAAATTTGATATCTACTCCTCAAATTTAATTTCAATCAATGCATATATACAAATTGAATCTCGTCCCAAAAAGTCTGAATCTAAACAATAATCCATCAATGATCTTATTCTTCGGTTTCCTTTTTCCTCAAAATACTCAACAATGCGACACTTATAGATCCTTCAATGCAACGTCCACAATATAAAATTTTAAAATTCATAACTTGCGGTCAAATAAATATAATGACAATCTCCTAAATTTCCTCAAGTTTTTTTTTTGATAGATATATCATAATCAATAATCATCAATCCTACCATATTAAATTCTTTACCTCTCATTTAAATTAATGTTTATCCTCGAATTTTAATGGTAATTTAATCATATCTCAATCTTGACAAAATCAATGATTCATCAAATCTGCCATATTAAATCCTTAACTCTTTATGCTTATCTTCCAAAATTTTAGCATCTCGTTTCTCTTGTCAAGTCATAACCTCTTCATAAATCTACTATGGTTAAACCCCAATAATCATGGTTTAAGAAAATTCTACCTACAGCCATGCAATCTAAGAAAATATGTAGGTCATGTGTCTTTTGTCATGGTATTGCAGTCTCTGTCAGGGTGTACTACTAGCTATATTCTAACAAGAAAATCATGAATACAAGCCACGGTACTAGGGAATCAATCAATCAAAAGACGAAAACAAACATGAGGAAAAGAAAAGAAGGAACCTGCTAACATATTTCTTGTAGTATCTTCTATCTCTAACATATACTTAACTCTGGCACATTCACTAACTAATTCCTATTCCTGTACACTGATATCCCTATCAACTAATCATTAGTCCACAAGACATCCATGATTACATCCTCATTGCATACACCTGCTTATTGATACCTAAATCTGATACCTAGAATCTTTAATACAATCCTAGGTCAATGATGCATACAAGTTGATACCTGTGTCTCTTTAGTACCATAGTTTTTACTACAAGCACACTCACTGCTAGTTCTCGTTCCTACTACATCTGTTCATACTAGTTGTTATTATCACTCAAGTGCATGTCAAGTGCAACACCATACTAAGTGATGTTCTCCCTAATACAACTCTAGATGGACACCCAAGTCAGTCTGCAGTGCCCTCTTAATCATGCTCTAGTCAACAGATCCTTACACATATATATCATCTACTCATATACTAATATATATTTTTCTTCCACCATAAAATTTTATCCTCATAATAAAATCATGAAAATTTAACCTTTGAACAACAAAATGTATACTTCCTCAAGGGTCAAATATTCAATATTGAAATCAAATTTTAATCACGTCTAAAATCTTTATAGCCTTGACCCTGTTTATTGAATCAAATTTGGAATCCTCAAAATTTTATTGACACAATCTCAACTCCTCAATAGTTCTCAAAATTAAAATTCATTTCCACTCTTTAATTTATAAATCCATAAATATACATATAAGTGCTCACGGTCTCTAATACTCGAGGTGCACTCAATACATCTATTGTCTACAACTTCCAACTGGGTACTAAAATTGTACTGCCCGAATTAATTGCACTATTACTCCCAATGATTTAAGTTATCATCACACATATTTTCTTCCATGATTTTCAATCTATATCAACTGGTATATCATCTAATTATCATCACGCAGAGTGCTTACTGTTATCAGCATCATTCTCGACTAATCCTCCATATAGAATCATTAGTACTCTTGGTATGATATCACTAGCTTCATTATTGGATCATCTCATCAAACTTATTAGAACTCATGATTATCTGTACATTCTATAACACTCATGTTTCTTTACTCTCATGGGCAAGTATATGGTTCTCATCTCGATTGATGTATATGCATTTCTCTTTAATCTTTTACAGCCTGTTTAAACTAATTTGTGATACGCTTCACCACTTTTATTACCAATCCTAATATGACATCTCATTATAGCTCTTTATGCATATATATTTTCTTACCTTTAACACTCCCGATATCGATTATCAAATTGAACATCATGCTCCATTAATCCTTAATACCATTCTTGGATACTTAATTGTTTACATAGATCATCCAGTTACATATTCATGATTATCCAGGACGGGTATGTTGGCTCTGATACTAACTCTTGGAACTATCACTGATACTCTATACTCTCCTTTATGCACAGTGCTATAATGACACCTATCCTAGAACTATTGCTACAAGGTACTATGCTATGGGCTAACTCTAGATTAAGGCCTACTGCTCACATGTCCAACTAGGAAACACTTACAACTCATAAGCAACACTCAGTCAATACTAATACTCAAGACGCAGACTTAATTACAAGTCACTAATTACCATACTTAACAAGGAATCCTCAAAGAATAGGAGCTCAAAAAGACTGGATTGAGGACTGAAGGTGTTTCTACTGCTAGCAGCAAAAGAACGATGGAATAAATTCCTGTATTAACAGAAATAGATAAGTATTGAGGTGATACTTTAAGAACCAATTTTAAGATACAACCTGATAATCATACACGTCGGTCAAAAATCATGACGCTGAGAATCCTCGCCACGCCAGTAAGCATAGGTGCGATAAACGACAGGTTCCGTAACTAAAGTATGCAACCTTATAATCATGTCATCTAGAATCTTTGCCACGCCAACCGTTATGGCTGCGATAAACTCCAGGTTCCATGACCAAAGTAGACGTTTTACCTTTCTCACTGTTCTCATCAATATACGTCATCAGATAATATCTTAAAGTTTAGTCCATAAAATTCATCTCGATAAGAAATCAAACTCTATAATGAAACCAAGATCCTAATTTAATAACTGATCAACAAGAATCAAACTCAATATCAATGAGTGAGGACGGACGGGAACAAGGGCGAAGGATTTAAATTGGAAATTATAATAAGATTCTCAAGAAGTCGTCCCAGGAATCTCTCAAGAATTGGTGATTGAGTATCCTCTCTCATCCTAGTATCCTATGTCCTATATTCTGTAGCAAGCACGCAGTAGTACAACTAATACGTCGCACTACCACGACATTGCACAACTTGCGAAGTCTGACCTGTATGGGCCACCACTAAAAATGTGTCACGATCTGCACCCCGTTTAGGGGCACGAGTGCGCGGGAACGTCCAGTCTACGCCGCAGCATCGGCGGTAGAACGCTGTCTAGATCAAGTACTATCTAAACAATCTCGCACTAGTATCCAACTCCATAAGGAGACACGGATAACAATAAAAAAAATAACATACTCAATCACATAACTACAGCACGATAAGAAATCGAAGAAATAAAATAAAATACAACACAAGTCTAATGTAAAAAATCTAACTCAACAATAAATCCAAGTCTCAACAAAATGCCGGAGACAAATCCGGTACCAAAATAGACAATTGAGAAACTAACTAGATAACTAGTGATTCCGGCTAAACCTCCCGGAATCATGACTACACTACTAAGTCCAAGACTGCAGCTACTCACCCTGTGGTCCACAAGTGTCAGATACCAGTCCTCTAGGCATAGTCTGGAAAATGTTTTCCAGTCAGGAAGGAGCAAAGTACATTTCTAAATAGCAGTTCTATATAAATGATATAAACTATGTAGCAGTATATAGATGGAAATATAAAAGATGCATGTATATGTATGAGAAATATACAATAAAGAATATACTGGAAATACTGTAAGTAAATGTAGGAAAGGAAATAATATGTCAATGAGCAAAAATTCTATGACTAAGTGTGTGAGTACTAGCTTTAACATATAATCGGCTTGGGAACTTGATCAGGCTGGTTACATATAATTAGCTATGATTCATGTAAGGTCAGGCTAACCGTTGGTTAGCTATGATGCATGTAGAGATCAGGCTAATCACATGTAACAGCTATGAAGAATGTAAATGGTCAGGCCGCACCCGACGTGAGATGTGGGGTGAGCTATGATGCATGTAGAGTTGGGTATGATCACATATCTACACTAAAATACTCCCCACCCCGACTGGTATAGTAGATCCAACCATGGTACGCTATGGCACGAGATTCCCTAGGGAGGTAGCAAATCTCCCCGAAAATCAGTGTCTGCACATGCACAAGATAACAAGAAAACAAGTCTTGTACAAGCTACACCATGAACAAGGAATAACATCTCATGATGAGATCCGTGTATACCAATCCGTATAACCAGCGTGTCGAGAATATAGATATTTACACTAGATACAATGAACATAGGAGATATCATAAATAAGAAGCTAATCAGAGAATGTACTCGCCTTGGGTCCTTAGCTGGTAATGTCAATGTCCGGTTCCAGAGTATCGTCTGGAGGAACCAACAGTCCTTTCTGGAAGCCGAGCACTTGAAATTTGGCCAACGGGAGAAGATTCAATTTCATCAGCTGAAAATATGTCTCCTACTGTATCACATTTTGCTTCTAACCGTGACTCGATCTTTTGAACAATGGACCTTTGATATTCCAGCATGTCCACATTCGTAGCAGGCTATTTTTGTTGTACTTATCGTAAGAAACTAGATGTTACTCCAAGAAAACAATTTGGTACGCCACCTACTCCCGGTTCAGATGCATCAGCATTATTTGGTGGAAGAGTAATATGACTCATATCAGCACTGTTACTCGTAAAGCTATTATTGTAACTTGTTGAATTTGAGCTCAGGCTGGGGGTAATGCTGGTAGTTGTACTGTCCAGAGAGTTCCTTGACATCATAGTGTACTTCTCTATCTCTTCTTCATAAATTTCTCCATCTTTAGAAATAAGAGGAAGCCTCAACCTTTGAGCTGCCTCAGCAACAACTAATCGATGCTCAAGGGATTCGTATACCTGGGGAGAGCAGCTCAGTCCGTGGGAGTAGAGCCCCTGGTGGTCTCTGAACCCCCCACCGAGATGCGAGGCGGCCACCGCCTGCTGGTACTCCTCCACCACCGCTATCGCCTCAGCGTACACCACCATGGCTTCCAAGTAGCGGGTCCTCTCCCGGGATATCTCCTCCTCATATCTCCTCCTTCGCCTGGAGGAGATCAGAGTAGGCAGATTTGGAGAGGTAGGATCCGTCCGGGGCGAGACAGTGGCGCTCGAGCTGCTCGACGAGGTTGGAGACATCAGACGGGAGGTTCTCCGACTGCGTGCGCTTTGCCGTTGATGATACCGACGAGGTCACGAGGAGGAGAAAGAAGAAGAGTAGAAGAAGTAGAAGAAAAAAAAGAAAATAAAATTTTGGTTGGCTGTATGTGTAGGGAGGGAGGAGGAGAGAGAGTGTGAGGTTTTCAATGCTCCTTGAAATTAGGGCTGCATTGGGAAATGGGGAGAAGGAGATACTTTATAGGAGAAGTGATGGGAGATGTGTGGTGATGATGAGCCCCCATTTTGAATGGGTGGCCAGGATTCGATATGAAGAAAATGAGGGGGTTGTTTTCTTCATTTGGCTAAACCAATAGGATGGTGACACCTCGTTGAAATTTTGCAATTAAGCCCCCAACAATTAAAAAATTGCACAGGAGTGGGTCACTGGATTTAATTAATTAAAATTAAACACGATTGGCGTTCTAAAATTAATTAGGAGCACGTAGGGCCAAAATCAGGTCGGGTCATCAATATCATTAATGAAGAAGACTCAGAATAGAATATTACCCTAATTTGGGTCATACGAAAAATAGGTCAAGATTGCCTCCAATTTCGATTGGAACGCGCAACGATACAAAATTAGAATTTATTTAGAACTTAAATAAACGTCCACGACGATTTTTGGTACGGCTAAAATGAAGCACAAGAGAGCATAATTATGAGTTACAAAAATGGCAGAATGGAAGGCGGGCACGTCTAGGGCAATGTTGTGAAATTTGTTGGAAGGCAAAAGCTAGGGTAGCGCTCCAAATATCGAAGCAACGGCAGCGCACAACAATTAAATAAATTACGGTAATTAATTACGACCTCCAATAATTAAAATTCTAATTAATACAATTAAATACATAATCCCCATAATTCTGTCAGGTGTTCGTCTAGTGGGCTTCTAGGTCAAGTCTACCAGCTCAAACATTAATGCACACTGTAAATAATAATATATTTAATTACACATCTCACGAAATTATTTAATTTAAATACACCTATCGAGAAATCATTTAATATAAATACCATAATATTAATAATACATAAAAAGTCAAAAATACCCCTGTTTTCATAATGTGGTAGTGACAGCATATCATATCCATTGTACTCCATATTTCTCTTCTCAAGCGTCGCATCCTTCGCTTTAAGCAAATTTAGTATCCAATGATACTGAGTTGTAATATGCTTGGACCGACTATGAAACGTTGGGTTCTTTCCAATAAGAATCGTACTCTGGCTATCGCAAAGCAAAATATATTGCTCTTGCTTAAGCCTCATTTCCTACAAAAAAGATTTCATCCATAATAACTAATAACTTCTTGCAAGTCTCTGTCGTCGCAATAAAACCTTTGAAACACTTTGGTATTTCTCCTGTATCAAAATACAAATAATGAATCAGTGCACATGGAACCATCTCATTATCCTCTTATTTTCCTGTAAAGATAAAATATGGTGGGATTTGCCCCGTAAGCAGGACCACCACCCAATAGCATATTGCCGGGAATTGAAACCAGACCAGATGCATGATAGCGAGGAGCGGGAAAGTAGAACGATTTTCGTCCACCTTTTGATATGGTCTTCAATCCATTAGGAGTACCCTCATGAATGAATGTGGGTCAGGTTATGGAATGCATAGAGGATGAGATGTAGGCTCAAACTCACTCTCAAGAAGAACCTCCTAGCCAAGATGATGGCACCACTGCTGCTAGGGTAGCCAAGTCAAAGTCTAAGAAGCACAAAATAAATCAAACAAAAACAAATCCCATGGGGAAACCACCTCAGAGTTTTTATCTCTATTGGGCATCGGCTTGATGCACTGAGCTCGCTCTCTACCAGCTTCGCCTTCCACCCTAACCTTGACCTTCCCCCTCAGATTTTGATTCATGACTTCGGAACCCTGTCTCAATCGGTCGAGGTCCTGTATCGGTAGAAAGTCTACCAATCGGTCTGGTCTGATCTTTCTATTCCCGCTCGCATCTGGTCAATCAGTACACACGTGCTGCCTATATAATAGAGAAGGCATCATACTTTTGCAATCGCGACTGCCATAAATCTGCTCTATCAACAAACATCATAACATAGTCCAAAGTCGATCTACTACTATCCACATGCCCAGCCATATCAGATCGGTATACCCAACCTACTTTGGCTTGTCACTCCCAAATGGAAACTTACAATCAGAAGTACTATGAAGGAGTCGAATAATCCACTTGACCGTACTCCAATGTACCCCCCTGGATTAGAAAGATGTATGCTAACTACACCAACCACGTAAGCAATATCTGGCCTTGTACACACCATAGCATATATGAGACTCTCCAATGCTAAAGCATATGGAACTCGCTTTATATCTTTCTTTTTGTTATCGGCAGATGGGCACTGCTCTGCAGTAAGCTTAAAGTGAGTTGCAAGAGGGTTGCTCACTTTCTATGACCTGTACATCCCGAAATGCTGAAGTAGTCGGTGACTCTACTTCTTTTGAGACAACCACAATAATTTGGACTCTCTCTTGGTTGATCTCCATCCCAAGAATAGTCTTCGATACGCCCAAATTCTTCATAGAGAAGGTCGTGTCTAGCTGGTGCTTCAACTTTGCTTCCTGGTGGTATTTCAATCTACTAATAGCATATCATCAATATAGATCAATAAAATAATAAAATTATCCTCGAAAAAATGCTTCACAAATATGCAACGGTCTGATGTCGTACGTGCATAACCTTGTTCCTCCATAAATGACTCAAACTTTTTATACTACAGTTACGGAGCTTGCTTCAGACCATACAAACTCTTCATCAATTGACATACTAAAGGTGATGTACTAGTTCACAGAATCCTTCAGGCTCCTCTATGTATAATTTCTCCTCTAAATCATCGTGAAGAAATATCGTCTTCACGTCCATCTACTAAACCTCTAACTTGAAACGGGCTTCTTCTGCTAGTACCATCCGAATAGATAACAACTTAATGATAAGCAAGAAACTTTTATCGAAATATATAACTTTTCACTGGTTGTAGTCTTTAACTATCATCCTTGCTTTGTACGAGGGCGAGTAGCAACTTTGGTTTCTTCACTCTAAACATCGATTGTTCTTCAAAGTCTTCTCACCCTTTGGCAACTGTACATGTCACATCCCGACTCTGCAGAGTCGATAATTGTTCCCCGAGCATGATGCCATGTGAATCTAGATTGCACTCGTACAAGGTAAGAAGATAAAACATAATAGTTATCATCGTTCGATCATGTCGCAGCGAAAGAAATATAAATCATAAGAGGAAACACATAGAGTATACGAAACAAAGCTCTTTATTGATAATTGTAACGATTACAAAGGCTCTGAATGGCCCATTGAATATGCCAAGTTGGCTTACAACACTCATTGATCTATCTTGCTCATAAAGGATCCCACCATTCCATACATCATGTCTTCTTATATCCAAGCACGCATCCCGGCCTAACACCTGTATATTGCTAATCTGAGCTTCCAACGCCTTTGGTACGTCCAACCGATCCTTCGTACCTGGGAGGTTGGGTATCAATACTCATCTTGTACTGGTGGACGAGTTAACCCATTTGCCTAAACCGACACTAAATAATCATGTGAAACATACAGTTTTATATAGTAGTGTTGCTATTAGAACTTAGATGAATTTTAGTTCATATTCATGGCACGTTACTAAAGCAGGAAAGCATGTACAAATATAAGCAGTGTAATCACATAAACATGTATGCATGTAAGAATTGAATCCACTAAAGCATGTAAACATGTTATACTCGACAGGTTATACTTGAATTACATATGTAACACATGAAACACTCTGAGCCGCCTTGCTCAATGGCGACTCAAATCATAGTCGATGTGCAAACTCTTGCTCAAGGCAAGGCGGACACTAACCGATGCGCCCACCCTTGTACAAGACAAAGTAACTCTCTCCTTTCTGCTTGAAGCGTTCGATAGCATACCGACTCTTATCTATATGAAGGTCACTGGCGACACAACTGTCATATTTTACTATGGCATTCCGCGCAGCCCTTTTAGCACGGATTACGAGTCTTGCTGGAGGTCCGCAATGCTACGACATTAGTGGTCCATCCTCTCAGTTCGAGTCGACCTGAGTTCCCCAATAACGTCGTACCGAAGCACGTTTTCAAGATATGCGATGTTCCATTCCATCTCTAAGAAGTAAGACCGACTAGAAGTCTTGCTATAACGTGTTGTGAAAGTACTTCCAAATTCCTCCTAAGTTGAACAGACCCGGAGCCCCGGTGCGCCCGTTCGAGGAATACTGCATGTGCACAGGTTGTCCGTGACTATGCAACGCGTAATAGCTAACTATAAAATGCAAGCATGATATCGAATATAAGTACGACGAGGTACGTATCTACTCGCCCTACTATACCGTAATCTTGATATCAATTGATCGATGTTTCGGTTGGGTGACCTATAGGTCCCAACATACCGAGTAACCATGCCACTTCTCGACACAGTATTCTGTAGGCACCATGACCCTTTTCGATATAGTTGCACATTTTTTAACTGCAACTGTGCGCTTCGCTTGACGAAGCATTCTTCCTGATACTTGTGCACGGATGCACGCTTCCACCTTTCGAATACTGGCAGTTCTGTGGCATTGTGCCACAACTGCATCACTTCGCTGATGAAGCATTCTCGTTTGATACTCATGTACTTGATGCACGTTTCGATATACTTGATCAATGTTCTATCTTAGTGTTCAACATATGTTACGACTTCTGTTCGAACCACGCACATTGAATCTATGATATCGCTAGAATGCAAAGGGTGAAATTTATTAAGGCATGAAGGAGTAGAGGAAAAGTGTCAAAGCCTGCCCACCTTTACTTATCTGCCTATCGTTCTACCGAGCTGACACGATCTATTACTCCGATTACACGCTCTAATGTGATGCACGATCTCTCATGCATTATTCTGAACTAACCCGCTGATTCCATCCACGAGGACAACATCGTTCTTCTGCCGGCAACGGGGCTAAATATCGATCTCAGAAAGTTCTGTATAAAGCCTGCACATGAAACCAAACTCAAATCAATACCTCTTCTAAATTCTGACTCATTATAATGCACCGTGCGAAGCGGGACCTTACATAATATACCACTCAAAACAAAGTTCGTCCTCGAACCTAAACACATACTTATTCCTTCTTGATATTATCGAACCTTTCTTTCAAACACTGCCTCCAATTTACTTTCTTTGTTTTGTGTGCAACGCTCGTGCAAATTCCTTAACACCTTATCGTCCTCCCTACAGCTCCATTTGAATTCAGCATATTACTTTGATTGGATTGTACACATATTTTAGGCATCCCTAAAATATATGTATTTCAACCAATCTTAGCGATAGCAAAATCGGACAAGCTATATGTGCGACTTTGTTTCCGAACACCAACCGTTTTATACCCCCGACTGAACTGGTCTTAGCGTCTATTCCTGTAACTCATTCGCATGTGCACTATTTTTGAATACCTGATTTTCTGCCACGAATCACTACGCACAATATGATTCATACCGCATTCCATCTTTAAATATTTCACACTAACAATCCGACATGTGTGTTGCATCAAGTCATTGCGTAACCGAACACAACGAGTCTCTGCAATGCCTTCTCCTCCTCGAATCTTTCGTATCGATAATTCTACGTACGCATTGCATCAAGCCCTTGCGCATACGATCGCAATAAGTTTTTCGCAAAGCTCTCTAGTTCAACTGTTATCCACCTCTTGTACATCCACGTCTCGTCCAGCTATTTCCAAAGTCTTGCTTCATACAGACTAAATCCAACATATCCAAGAATTCTCTGCCTCTGTTCATACTATCGCTCGCACAAATATATTTCTCACAATCATCATTTTCTGAACTGCCGACGCATCAATATATAGGATCACCCCCACTAGGAGACTTACCCAGACACCGTACTAAGCCCTCCTGATGCAAGGGACTAACTTAAATCGACCGTACCTACATTCACCAAATCCACAATGCGGTTCCCTTCCTCAATAAACTTTTCGTCCATCCCGTCTCTCAAAAATTCTCTGATATACTATCACACCATCTCGACACATCCCGCTAGCATTGATTGAATCGATAACCAATGCCAACTATCCTTCGTTTCTCTACGTCAAATTCAAAGCCATAACTCATTCGATAATTTCTCAACGTTTCCCATCGCTCGCTTTGAATCACTATAACTTTTCATGGAATTAAATCTCACCGAGTTTCCTCCCAAGTTATATTTCGGTCCTCGCTACAAATTGACGTTGCACAAAGGAAATAATTCATCCAACAACAAAATTTTATCACATATAATGTTACATCCTCTATCGAGTATAAAATCACCAACCATCAAAATTCTGCTATGTTATTTTCAGCCGAAGGCTTTTCTATCGAATTCTGAAATCAATATTCGATCATATAGACTATCATCAACATGCATCATTTAATATTTATCCTCGACGCAATTACTTATGCGACAATATTAGGGTCATCCTAAGGGTCTCCAACGGTCATTCCGATTCTGCGGTCAAGTATCTAGGATCAACTGCCCCGAAGCTACGCTTGATAATTGTGGATCATCAACGATGGACAGTTGTTAAGAACCATGTTATATCTTATCCCGAAGACAAACCTTCATCCGACAAGTTTTATGGGACTCTATCCCAAATTCGAGAATACGTTTCTAACTCTGAACAACGTATGCACTATCGCCAACATATTCGCTAACCCAGGAAATATCTAGCCATCTAGGGTTCGTGTCTATCTACCCTTTGATCAATTTCTGAGACGTTATACTCAGCGAAACCATCCTCAATTGAATTGCCATTCCCACTAGCTATCCCACTAATGCTATCGTTCTATCCTGATTCCATCATGTAAATTTTTGATCGACCGGTACGGCTTTTCGTATTGTTACTTACAATTTTTTTTTGAATCATAAACTTGCTCCGTTTTGTATCCTAAAATTCCTTTTAAGTTTTCCTTCGCATCCAACTTGTTCATGCTATATGGTAAATTATTTCGATATCACCATTCTGGTCAATTACCTTTAGCAGTCCATCCCTTACGATCCTTGCTCCCGTTTCAATTCTTCCATCTCTATGTCAAATTTCTTGCGTTACGCTGTGTTTGTGCAGTCCCGTCGACTTGCGCACTATCTTAAGGTAAGTTATTTCTCAAAGTATATTGCCTCGAGTCTTACTTCTGCCTATCTCGTTCTGGTACGTCATATTCGTTTCGATACCGTAAGGGTCAACTTCGAATTTGCCTTAACATCAACTTACGCTCATCACGTCCATTAAGGTTTCGTAGGGAACTTGCCCACATTAGCTGCACCATCTCGCAAATATTCGTATCCGCTATATCTCGATCACGTAACCTAGTTACTGATTATACGTCCTCAAAGAACAACGATCATGTCCTCGAAGTATACGTGACACAAATTTTACAAATATTTCATCCTCGAACGAGTCCTCTGTTCAACCAACAATTTCTTGGCGATTACAAATTTCTATAGTTCGTGCTTGTTAATCTTTGATATGCACCAATCCCTTGCGCATGTGTGTGTACATGCCCACTATCGATTTCCTTAGGCTTAACTCTTCGCATCGGCAACCGTTTCATTGAACTTCCAATTCGTATGACCAGATTATGACATTCCAAATTTCTATCCAACCGATCCTATCATCCTTCCTTATTTGGTTCATATCCTTATCCCAATATGTTTCGCTTAGTAAAATTCGACCATCTATTCTGATTCGAACTTTTATTCAACTGATTCAGTCACTGCCTCGACATATAATCCCCTTCATTATTGTCAGCCAATCGTCCGTCTTACACTTTTTGAATTATCGTCTGACATAGCATTCGTTGACATGAGTCTGTTCCCGGTCGTTCAAACATAATGCATTGAAGAATACTTGAATCATACACTGTCCTACAAATTTTCAAACAAATCTCGGCACTACCCTATTCGTTGCGAGCAGGTCTATCGTTATCCAAGAAAACGTTCTGACTCACGCATCACTTTGTGATATGGCATATACCACTCAAAAATATATTCACTCCTCGCATCACATCTCCTCTGCATCGATCCAACATCTATTCTGAATTATTCATCCCGTGGTGATCCTACCGAGCACGAACTTGATGTTCGCTTACTCAAAGTCTGGCACGAAACTCAGCCAACACACCATCACTTACTATTCTCGTTGATCCTGTCTGTTGCAACTCGTGCAACGTTTCCTTCTCGATATTCCAAGCTGATACTCGTATATGTTCAACACATTTATTAGCCTTTCGATGTTCCTATATGCCACATTCCCACATACATGATATCGTCCGACAAATCGACTTACTGCACTAATGCAACAAACATCCCCCAGATCGACTTGCTGCATATGATACAAAAATGTCTCGCATTGTTAGTCGGTATTACTATCGATAGAAATATATATATATAGCAAATACACACAACAGTTAAGTTTATATAGGCTTATTGTATGAAAATCCAGTGTAGCATCGAGTAGAGTCAAGAGTCATTCGATCGCAGAAGCAAATTTAGAATTTTGATGAAATAAATGTCTAAGGAAGTAAAATCGGGCGCTCTGATACCACTTCACGTCCTACCTCCGCAAAGTCGATAATCGTCTCTCGAATGTGATTTCATGCGAGTCTAGATTGCACTCGCGATAAAACATAATGGTTATCATCGTTTGACCGTGTCGCAACAGAAAAATATAGTCATAAGATAAAATACAGAGTATACGAAGCGAAGCTCTTTATTGATAATTACAACGATTACAAAGGCTCTGATTGACCCCATTGTATATGCTAAGTTAGCTTACAACACCCATTGATCTCTCTTGCTCACAAAGGATTCCATCGTTCCATACATCATGTCTTCTTATATCCAAGCACGCATTTTGGTCGAACACCTACATGTTTCTAATCCGAGCTTTCAACGCCTTTGGTACGTCCGAGCGATCCTTCGTACCTGGGGGTTGGGTATCAGTACACATATTGTACTGGTGAGCGAGTTTACCCACTTGCCTACCGATACTAAATAATCATATGAAGCATACAATTTATACGGTTGTCTTGCTATTATAACTTAGATTAATTTCAGTTCATATTCATGGCACGTTACGAAAGCAGGAAAGCATGTACACATGTTAGCAGTGTAATCACGTAAACATATATGCATGTAAGCATTGAATCGAATAAAGCATGTAAGCATGTTATACTTGATCGCATAGGTAATTATGCATTCTTGCAGGTTATACTTGAATCACATATGTAGCACATAAAACACGCTGAGCCTTCTTGCTCAATGGCGATTCAAATCATACCCGATGTGCATACTCTTGCTCAAGGCAAGGTGGATACTAACCGATGCACCCTCCCGTGCACAAGGCAAAGTAACACTCTCCCTCATGCCTGAAGCGTTGGATAGCATACCGACTCTTATCTACATGATGGTTACTGGCAAAACGAGCACCATATTGGACTATGGCATTGCGCATAGCCCTTTCAGTCTGGATTGTGAGTCTCGCTGGAGGTCTGTAATGCCATGGCATTAGTGGTGCATCCTCTCAGTCCGCGTCGACCTGAGGTTCCCAATGTCGTCACGACAAAACACATTTCTAAGGTATGCGATGTGCCATTCTAGCTCTAGGTAGCAAGTCCGACTGAAAGTCTCACTATATCGTGCTTTGAAAGCACTTCCAAATTCCTCCTAGGCCGAACGGTCCCGCTGCCCTGGTGCACCCGTTCGAGGAATACCGCTTATGTATAGGCTGTCCATGACCATGCAACGCATAATAGCTAACTATAAAATGAAAGAATGGTATCGAATGTAAGTACGGCGAGGTACGGGTCTACTCGCTCCACTATATCATACTCATGGCATCAACCGATCGATATTCCTTATAGGTGATCCGAAGGTCCCAACATACCGAGTGACCATGCTGCTTCTCAACACAGTGTTCCGTAGGCACCATGCCCCTTTTCGATACAGTTGCACATTTTTAAATTGCAATTGTGTACTTCGCTTGACGAAAAGTTCTGCCTGATACTCGTGCACGGTTGCATGCTTCCACCTTTTGCATACTGGCAGTTCCGTGGCATTACGCCAAAACTGCATCACTTTGTTGATGAAGCATTATCGTTCGATACTCGTGCACTTGATGCACGCTTCGATATACATGATCAATGTTCTATCTTAGTGTACAACATATGTTACAATTTCTGTTCTCCGAACCATATACGTTGAATCTATGATATCGCTAGGACCAAAGGGTTTATTTTGTTAAGGCATGAAGGAGTAGAGAAGAAGGGTCGGAGCCCGCCTACCTTTACTTATATGCCTATCATTCTGCCGTGCCGATACAGTCTATTACTTCGATTACACGCTCTGATGCGATGCACAATCTCTTGCGCACTGTTCTGGACTAACCCGCTGGTTCCATCAACGAGGCCAACACCGTGGTCAACACCGTGCTTCTGTCCGCAACGGGGCTAAATATCGACCTCAGAAAGTTTTGCGTAAATCCTGCACATGAAACCAAACTCAAATCAATACCTTTTCCAAATTTTGACTCATCGTAGTGCATCTTGCGGAGCAGGGCATTATAGTACCAACTCATAAGTGGAGTTTACCTACAATGAACTCATCTTTACTTACATAGTCTGCATCCACTCCTTCCTGTATTCGTCTTCCATCCCCTCTGCGAAGCTTTTAGGTTATCTTCCATCAGTCAATAGCATATACTCATTTGGTGAGTAACTCGTGGGCTGTCAACGCTCTCTCATGCTTCTCTTTAATAGGACCTCTATTGATGTTTATGTACCGCCAGCCTTATTCCCTTCAAGAACTACCTCATCAACATGCTCATCAGCCTGAGGCTCACCCAAATCATTATTGGCAAGATGATGACAAAGGATGGGAGCATCTCCATATACTGGCTCTCCCATAAGTGGATTCTTTGTAGTATCTTCTAGAAATAGCTCGAAGCATAATGACTCTAACTCAGGTAATTCCTCAGCCTCAGAAGGTATCTCAGAATCTCAGTGTTGGTCATGGCTTGATCCTCAAAGAATACCATGTCCCTAATTCTATAGAGCTTTCCCTCTATTAGGTTATAGTGTCTACACCCAAACTCATCATGTCCATATCCGAAAAAATATACTGCATCATCTTTGGCTCAAGTTTGGATCTATTGTCCTTCAGTACATATACGAATGCCTTACAACCAAACACTCGAAAGTAACTTTATGATGTCTCCTTGTCGTACCATACTCTATTAGGCACATCATCCTACAAAGGAGCACTAGGAGATAAATTAATAACATACACAATAGTATTGAGAGTCCTACCTCAATATTTCTCGGTAGGTTTACTTCTAACAACAAATATCGCACCCGCTCTATTATTGTCCTATTCATCAACTCGCTATACCATTGAGCTGAGATGTCTTTGGCAGAATCATCTTCTGGTGTCAAATTCCTTGTTCTTTATGTTATGCATCAAATGGGCCAATGTATTCGTTGCTATTGTCGGACTTAACATACTTTAATTTCTTGTTCGTCTCCCTTTCAACAGAGGCCAGAAACTATTTAAAAGTATTCAATACCTTATCCGTGATATTTAAAGCATAGACCCAAACTTTCTTGGAATAATTATCAAAGAAAGTTGTAAAAAGAAGTGCCACCAATAGTTTTTACCTTCATTCAATCGCAGATTTCCAAGTGAACTATTGCGAGCATTGCCGGCTTACTTGAAGTTGGATAACTTTGGAAAGACACCCTATTTTGCTTTTCAGCCATGTAGTACGTGCATCTCTCCAATTTTGTATACTTTAACATCGGAATCACTTTCATATTCAACAAGTAGCTTATGTCTTATTTTGCTGATATGGCTAAGCCGTCTGTACCAAAACTCTGTAGATGCATTATTGATTGTGTTTACCTCATGTGCCCCTTGTACGCTCTCTTACATATAATAGAGTCGAGAATTATTTCTTCCTCTGAAAATCACTAGCGAACCTTTGGAATATTTCTACTGACTGTTCACAAAGAGATTGTAGAATCTTTAATTGTCCAACCTTCCAATAGACACTAGGTTGAAACGAATATTGGGGATATGACGGACACATTTGAGGACAAAAGTTGCTTATATATTTGTCCTTAAATGAACATCTCCAATACTAGTAGTCTTTGACACATCATGTTGTCTATCTTCAATACTCTATAGTCATCTGTTATGTATGTGATAAATAATGCCATGTTGAGATATATGTGAACTAAAGCGCCTGAGTCCACTAGCCAAGAATTATTATTGTATGCGAGGTTCATAACCACCCTATCAGATACAATAATCATATCGTCTTCATGTGCTAAGATGACTATTGTTGTGTTATCACCCTGCTTCCCATTGTCGTCCTTCTTCTCTCTCTTCCAAACGAAATAACTTTATTTGATGTGGCCCTTCTTGCCACAATAGTAGAACTCAGAGTCCTTGTACTGACTTTTGGACTTGTCTTTGCTCCTGTCTCAGCCACCGTTTGGACCCTTACTTTTATTCATGTCTTGGTACTCTGAAACAAGTAACTCTAAGTAGGATGTGGGTGACATTTCCTGATATTTTCTTCGCATCTCTTCAGTCAATACCCCACTCATGGCGATGTCCAGACTAACCATGCCTTCTGGAGCAAAAATGATCATATACACTCATACGATCTTCCATGAGTCTGGCAATATAAATAGCAACTACAGTCCCTGTAACTCGTCGAACTTCATCCCATAGAGGATACTTAATTAAATATGCCTTGAAACTCACTCAAGTGATCCGTAATGGATGAACCATCCTTGTACCTCTGATCCATCATTTTTTGGATCAGGAACAATTTATTTACCCCAATCTTCTTCGCATACAAGGATTCCAACCTCTATGCGTGCTCAATATTAGTAATATGATTGTACACAATAATATCCTTGCGTGCTCAATATTGGTGATGTGATTGTACATATTCTCATAACCGGATATATACCCATACACCTATATATGCTCAAACTTTCAGTCATTATCAGATTTATCATTGGACTTCTCAGAAACAAACACAGAAAGATGCAGCTTTTGACGAATATCAAATCCTTCATCTTGCTCTACCAATCATGATAATTGAAATCGTTTAGCTTTACATTGCACATCGACTTCACATCCATCTCTTCTATTTGGTTTGATTGTCAACTATGACACATGGCAACTTCTACTTTGAAAACCCAAAGCTCAGATACCACTATGTTATAAACAAGACATGAAAACCATATATCCAAACCAAGAGACTACAAAAGAACGAAAATAAATTGCCCAAAACCCAACTTGCCAAAATCACAAATACTACACAACGTAAATACATACGATTTTGATATGAAAAATTCTTATGAAAAAATCATAGGAGGATCAGAGTCCAACCCTGCAAAAGTCTTCATTAATGAATTAGAAGAAGACACCCTCTACAAACTTCTCCCCGATCCAAATAGATCACCACAACTACTCATATTACACTGAAGAACGAGATGACAAGTGAAATCATCTGAAGCATCTTCCTTCGAAATAGCCACCAATTTCTCAACAATTTGGACCGTTGATTAATTAGATCCAATGGTGGAAATAAAACACTTAATTTTAACTCAGCCCTCGATATCGGTATACTAATGGTATACTGAATCGGTGAGTCAGAAATTTCCTTAAACGAACAACTTTTTACCATTTTCGGTATACCGACGGTATACCGAAAAGCGGTATACCGGTTATGGATGCTATTTTCCAAAAGATTATGGTTTTGACGCTGTTAAAATTTGCCTCCTTTGTCGCCTTCGACTCTCCGTGCTTCTCCGACACACTGATGGACCTCGTCGTACTCTAGAGTGTTCTCCACATAGGTTGGTAATCCCACCCAATACTAATACGCTCTACAAATTTTTATTAATTTGCTGTGTAAGAAAACCTTCTGAATGTAGAAAAAGAAAAGCTCGTTATCTATATAATGATTAACAATCATGACAAAATAATGACATAAAAATCTTTTTTTCATTTTGTTTCTCCTCGTTAGCTAGACAAGTTTATTATGATCTAAAATTGAGCAAGTAGCACCTACGTGCTTCAAATATCTATAATCCATGAAAGAAAACCTGACAACCAACCCATCTCAATCTTCTTCTTTTTTTGGACACTACCAACAATATGACTCATAGAGAGGTCCCTACATATCCTTTAGCTTCATAATGTATTATCCAATCATACAAATCTACATACTTTTACTTCAATTTTCCTTCATAAGTCTATACTAAGGTTCAAAAGCTCAGTTTTAGGCCCGTTATATTCTAAGTTGGTAAATTTTGGTGTGTTCTTCTCTAACTGGAGGCTACAATATATATGAATTACAAAGTGTATAAAAAGAAAAAAGGATTCCTAAAATTACTCCTAACAAATTTAACTAAATCAAATCAAATATTGACATATTCTACAGAACTATATAAAGAAGAAATAATTATGGTAAAAAATTACAAAGATTTAACACTCCCCCCGCAAACTCGGCAGTACAGTATAGACGATTTTGGACCACGATAAAGTAAACTTGTATTTGTAAAGCCCTTTCATAAAAATTTCAACAAGTTGATCTAGGGACAGTACAAGAGCACACAATGAGAACCGAAGAGGTCTTTTCTTGATGAAGTAGTAGTCAAGCTCAATATTTTAGTACGAGAATGGAAGAGAGGATTGGAGGTCATGTCGTTATGAGGTTATCATACAACATAGTGACGGGTTTGAGTGGAAGGAAGTTAAGTTTACCAAGGAGATAGGATATCCATGTAGTCTTTGTACAAATATGAGCAAGTGAGTGGTATTCAACTTTTGTACTAGGGCAAAAGACTGTAGGTTGTTAATTAGAAGTTCAAGAGATGAGATTGGACCCTAAGAAGATGCAAAAACTAGTAATCGAGTGGCGAGAATGGCCCAACCTGCCTAGTCTATGTTGGAAAGGCAGTAACGATGAATGAACTAGTTGTGCAGCAGAAGATTAGGCCAAAATCAGGAGATCCTTTGAAATACCAAATGATCCATTTGGCAGCAATGAGGTAAAGAGAGTGGGTTTTGCTCTTGTACCGAGCCACGTGATAAAGTGTATGAGAAATGTCCGGGAGGATAAAGGTATGGTACTACAGAGAACCAACCAGTTAACGGTACACAGTAGCATATAGAAGAATATCACTAATATTTGATGAGAGCAGAGATTTGCCACTAACTAGGGTAGAACATGACTTACACTGTCATGGATAACTTTTGAAGGAGGTCAAGGGTACATTTAGTTAGGAAAATGTGTAGAGAGTCCTGAGAATGGGTTGCCTAAAGACCAGTAAAGAAGGACAAAGAGCCAAGGTTACTAAGCTAAAATTCATTCCCAAGGGTAGTGTTGAAAAAGGTAAGTAGAATAGGTGTATTACCCGTGAGAATGATGCCATCTACAAAAAGAAGCACAAGTAGAATCATAGAGTCTGGACGGTAGATGAATTAAGGGTGATCTACTTTGTTTTGCATCAACCTAAACTGGAGGAAAAAACTGTTGAGGCACTGAAACCAGACTGGAGAAGCTTGTTTAAGACCATATATGGCTTTTCGTAGAAGACATACGATAAGGATGAGAAGAAACTGGGAAACAAGACGGTTGACTCATGTAGATTATTTCATATAGGATGCCATGAAGAAAGGCATTCTTTATATCTAGTTAGTGTAATGGCCACCTCATGAATACAACAATGCTAAGAATATTGTGGACAGTAGTTGGCTTGATTACTAGACTAGAGGTCTCATTAAAATCAATGCCATCTTGCCGATTAAATTGTTTTGCAACTAGATGAGCTTTGTGACGTTCAATGGAACCATTGGCATATCATTTGAGTTTGAAGGCCCATTTGCATCCAATGACATACGCCTGAGGAGTAGAAATAAGGACCCAAGTACCATTTTTTAGTAAGGTATTAATTTCAAAAGTTATGACCTGATGCCATTCAGGAATCTAAGCAGCTTGATAGTAACCGGTAGGTTATGTAGTAGCAAAGTGGGCATAAGCGAGTAAGGCTCTAAGAGGGGATACTTGATTGTGCCATATGTATAGTTAAGAGATTTGCTGGACCTATCTTATTGTCGGGTTATTATGAGATGTTTGGAGGAAATGGTTAGGGGAGGTTAATGTATAGTTGACTTGGGTTATGAGGGAGGGGTAGGTGGTAGTTGAAAGTGGTATAGATAAGGTTCATGGAGACGTAGTGCTGATGTAGGAGACGGTGCCTCTGTGGAGGAGAAGGATGAGGATATGGGAGATAAGGATGGAGATATAACTAAGATATATATACAGGTGGATTGAGGGGAGAGACTTGTGGTTTTGGAGAATAAAATACATTCATTAAAAAATATGGATGGAAATATAGATGTGGCCAGTTCCTCTATTCAGACATTAATACCCCTTGTCTTTTAAGCTGTAACCTATAAACACAAATTCAATAATTATTGGCAACAACTTGTTATTGAGTTAAGCACCTAATGTGGGTAACATGCACACCAAAGACTCGAAAAACAAAGTAAGAGGGAGGCATGCCATAAAGGGGAGAGAAGGGTAAAGACCAATTGAGGATGGGAGAAGGAAGGCAATTAATAAGACGTATAATAGTGGATACAACATCACGCTTTTAGCACGAAAGAACATGATTATAGACAAGTAGATTATGGGTCATTTCATAAATATGGCGATGTTTGCGTTCTTTAAGGCTATTTTGTTCGGTTGTGTAGGGACATAAGAGGCATTGACGAATAACAAGAGAAGTATAAAGATCTATGAATAGAACACCATCGTATTCACCGCTACCGTCACTTTAAAACTATTTGACATTAATAGAAAATTGAGTACAGATATAAGTGACAAAGTTTTAAAATGTGTAATTACTTCACATTTGCATTTCATAAAGTAAAGTCATGAATAATGCATAAAATGATCAGTAAATAACACATGATACTTGTAGCCCAAAACAAAAAGAACAAGAGATAGCCAGACATTAGAATGCATCAAAAGAAAACAATCACTTTTTATTTAGTTTGATAGAGGAAAGGGGAGGTGTGTTGATTTTCCTAATGCACGCCCTTGATAGAAGGAAGAGCTATTCTTCAAGGATGACAAATATTTGTTAGGTCCTACATAAGAGATGACATTGGCAGATTGATGACCAAGCCGTTGATACCACAAGGATGAAGAGTTGTGTGAAGCAGAGAGTACCTGAAACTTAGATAGAAAAGAATTTTATAGAGACCATCTTTACATAGGCCTTGATAAAGAAGAGACCCATTGGTTAGATTAAAGATATAAAAATGATGGACATCAAAGGCGTAAAAAACTTTGTTATCATGATAGAATTGAGCAATAGATAATAAGTTCTTACGCAAAGAGGGAATGTTGGTATATTAGAATATTCTTGGTATATTTGTTGGTATATTAGAATATTCTTGGTATATATGTTGGGATATTAGAATATTCTACAAAAGATTTTAATGGGCTATTAATGTAAGATGAAGGGTTGTAAGACTATAAATAGCCAAGAGATTATCAATAAAAAATATAATAATTACTCCAAAATATTCTACATGGTATCAGAGCCCAAACCCTAACCACCACCTCCCAAACCCTAGCCGCCACCACCGCCATCGCTGCCACACCGCCCGCCACCACCGATGCCGCGCCGCCCGCCACCACCACTGCCGCATAGCTCGTCCGCCACCACCGTCGCCGCTCGTCAGCCACCACCACCACCGCGAAGCCGCGACTTCCGCGGAGCCTTTTGTCGCGGTTCCTGGCATCTCCCGCGGGTCATTCCAGAAGTTGACATCGAAGGCCTAGATCTGATGGAGAGAGACATGATCGGGTTTAGGAGAGAACGAAGAGGGCAAAAGTGAATCGTGGGACGGGTGTGAGGTGATCAGAGAAGAGGAGGATCAATGGAGTATATCATCAAGAAGTTGGACTCTTCGGAGGTCGTAACATTGATGAAGCTGATAAAACTGTCGGCTGGTGAGAGCGCGACACGAACATTGGCGAAGTTGGAGCATTTGTGGTTGGATTATGATCACTTCTCAGATCGGATGAGCTGCGAGGACCCGAAGTGTAAGGAGAGACATGTGTGTCTGTAGGAGAGGAAGATAAAATTTCTTAAGGGACTGGCCGCAGTGTTTACTCAGAGGATAGTACTACTTCTAGTGCAACCGAAGATTCCTACACTTGTGGAGGCTATCTCGGCCATGATCTAGGAGGAGACTCGTATCAAGCTACACGCAGGGACATGTGGTCCTTCTGAAGTGAAGACAGCACTGGCAGTTGCCAATTCAGGTGGCATAGGACCCAAGGGAGACCCCCGATAGTGTTACAACTACGGGAAGGTGGGCCATCTGAGGTATGCTTTGCATCAAACCACCTAAGAAGGGAGATTCAGGTGGCGGATGTGGACAGTTTGGAGGACGTGGCCGTGGTCGTGGGGGTCGACGGGGTGGTCGAGGAGGTTATCAGACGAACCTGCTGATAGTAGAAGGCGAGGAGGGAGCTAATGGTGCATATACTGAGGAGGATCAGGCACTACTTGGTATGCTGAAAGTACTCAGGAGAAAACAGAGAGCGTCAAGCGATGGAGACAAAAGGAGTGGGACTGAGGAGGCGTCTACCTCAGTCTTCGCCAGAGGCAACGATGTTATGTATGCCCATCCATCGGAAGGTACTGATGACTCACTCGCCCTTGCATCTATGTCTTCCTTTAGATCGTTGGACTGGATTGTCAATTCGGGTGCATCTCGATACGTGACAGGGAATGCTAGTAAGTTCTCTTCCTACACTCATCTAGCATCTGCAAACAACATTCAAACAGCCGATGGTACTTTCCAGCTAGTGGTCGATAAGGGTACTCTCGATTGTACATGTTCAATATGATTATCCAATATTTTATATGCTCCTTCTTTTTCAATCAGTCTTTTGTCCATTAGTTCTATAATCCTCCAACTAAAATGTATTATCTCTTTTGATATTCCTAAGGTGATCTTCCAAGAGAAGGAGACGAGACAAAGACTTGGAACTGACATTTGGCATGATGGACTGTGGTACCTGGATCGGGAAGGACTGGATTCGACATTGGTGTCTGTGGCAGAAAGGACATGAATGGGAGGACTAAAGATGAGTGCCGAGGATACACTGATACTCTATCACAGGCGGTTGGGGCACTCCTCTTTTGGTATTTTGAGTATGTTGTATCCATCTATTTATAAGAATGCAAATAAGGAGAAACTAGTATGTGATGCATGTAATTTAGACAAACTTACTAGGAGCTCATATGTTAGTGCGGGCCATAGTTGCTCTTCTGTTTTCGATATTATGCATTCTAATGTCTGGGGGCCGTGCGCCATAACTACTATGAATGGTTACAAGTATTTCGTCTCTTTTATTGATTGTTCCTCTCGTGTCACCTGACTGTATTTGATGAAGAATAAGAATGTAATCTTTGCCTATTTTCGTGACTTTCATAAATATGTCCAAACTCAGTACAGAGCAGTGGTGAAGGTACTAAGGTCTGACAATGGAACATAATATACCAATAAAGCACTTAAGGAATACCTGTCAGCCTAAGAGATACAGCATCAGACCACCGGTGCATACACACCAGCACATAATAGAGTGGCAGAAAGGAAGAACAAACACCTTCTAGAGGTAGCAAGGAGCATGGTGGTCGCCATGAATATCCAACAAAGTCTGTAGGGGAATGCAGTATTAACAGCAGCTCGATTGATCAACAGGATACTCCAACTAAAGGTGTTTGACTGCGTATATTTTGTGAAGGACAACAGACCGTATGTTGGGAAACTTGACCCCAGAGCAGTCAAGTGTGTATTCGTGGGCTATTCGGTGACTCAAAAGGGGTACGTGTGCTGGAGCACAGTAAAGAAGAAGTTTATGAGCATGTATGTTCACTTCAGGGAGTTTGAGCCATACTACCATCAGGAGGGAACCTCATCCATGAGCAACTCACCTGATACTGAGAGTATGAGGCGAGAGAGGGAGGTTGGTAAGAGTGTGGTGACCGATTTAGGAGTATGGCATGGAAAAACGTTTGAGGAGGGGCAAGAGAGTGAAGAGGAACAGAAGGAGGCGATGAAAGGTGTTAGGCCCACGACTCAGGGGGAGTTACTTACCTATAGCAGGAAAGGAAAGCAAACTGTAGGACCAGTACCTATAGTGCCAATGTCAAGTCTCTTGCCTGCGTTCGTCTCAACTCCTGAGACACCTACACTACCACCACCAGATTCTCCTTCTGGTGATATTATTCTTTCTACTCCTTCCACACCATTATCAGTTCGGAGGACCACTCGCAGTAATATGGGAAATCCTCCTGATAGATATTGTTGGGACCTTGCTTAGTTTATTTCATATTATAACATCTCTTCTTCTCATGCAGCATTCATTGCATCTTTGGATAGTAATACTGTACCTAACAATTGGCAGGTTTCCAAGAACGATCCAAAGTGGAAAGCGGCGATGCACGAGGAGGTAGGCGCTTTTGAGAAGAACTACACTTGAGAACTGGTAAAACTGTCAGAGGGGTAGAGGGCATTCAGATGTAAGTGAGTCTTTACTATGAAGCAGAACCCAGATGGAAAAGTAGAGCGCTATAAGGCTCGACTGGTGGCAAAATGATACAGTCAGACGTACGACATTGACTATGATGAGACCTTTGCACCAGTGGCGAAGATGAGCATTGTCAGGACCCTTATTTCTTTGGCAACAAATGGTGGATGGAAGCTACACCAACTGGATGTGAAGAATATATTTCTTCATGGAGATCTAGTGGAGGAAGTGTACATGGAGATACCACCAGGATTCTGCATCGATAAGACATTAGGCAAGGTCTGCAGGTTGAAGAAGTCCCTCTATGGACTGAAGCAGTCTCCTCGAGCGTGGTTTGACAGATTCAGGAGGACGATGATAGGGATGTGATATCAGCAGATCAATGCTGATTATACTGTGTTCTTCCGTCGGAGTGTAGGCCACATCACCATGCTTATGGTGTATGTGGATGATATGATTATCACAAGAGATGATAAGCAGGAGATTGCTTGACTCAAGAGAAAGCTTGGCAAAGAGTTCGAGGTGAAGGACCTTGGCCTTCTTCGGTACTTCCTTGGGATTGAGATTGCTCAAGAAGCAGAGAGGATTATTCTTTCTCAAAGGAAGTATGCGATGGACCTTCTCACAGAGACATGGATGTTGGGATGCAGACCTGCAGCGATGCCGATTAACCAGGGGTTCAAGCTGTGTGCTGAGGCTAGAGAACCAGTTGACTGAGACAAATACCAGAGACTGGTGGACAAGTTGATCTATTTGAGCCATACACGTCCTGATATCTGCTTTGCAGTAAGTGTGGTGAGCCGCTACATGCATGACCCAAAGAAGGTTCATATGGACGCAGTGTACCGGATTTTGAGATACTTGAAGGGTACCCCCAGAAAGGGGTTAATATTCAGAAAGAATGATCACTTGCGAATCGAGGGCTACTGTGACTCTGAATAGGCTAGCTATATTGATGACATGAGGTCTACCTCGGGCTATTGCATATTTGTAGGAGGCAACTTGGTCTCTTGGAGGAGTAAGAAGCAGTCGGTGGTGGCCAGATCGACAGTTGAAGCGGAGTATAGAGCTATGACCTTGGGAGTTGCAGAGCTGCTATGGCTGAAGAGTATGCTGATGGAGCTTAAGCTAGATCAAAAAGCTAAGATGAAGCTGTGGTGTGACAACCAGTCAGCCATCAATATCGCTAATAATCCAGTATAGCATGACCAGACCAAACACATCGAGATCGATAGGTTCTTCATCAAAGAGAAGTTGGACCGTGGACTAATGGAGCTAGGTCATGTTCCAACCAATGAGAAGGTAGCATACAGTATGACCAATGGACTTAGCTATACAGATATGATTAGAGGATGTGACAAGATGGGCTTAGTGAATATCTTTCGTCCATCTTGAGGAGGAGTGCTGGTATATTAGAATATTCTTGGTATATTTATTGGGATATTAGAATATTCTACAGGGGATTTTAATGGGCTATTAATGTAAGATGAAGGGTTGTAAGGCTATAAATAGCTAAGACATTATCAATAAAAATATAACAATTACTCCAAAATATTCTACATGGAATAACATAAATATTATCGAGAAGGAAGGAAAAGGAGCCTAGAGAGAGTATCGTGTTACCAACATTTAGGTGATTATCTCACTAATAAGTTGTTGCCACAAACTATTGAATGCATGTTTCTAGGTTACAACTTACAAAACATTCAAGGGGTATTTTTATTTAGATAGAAGAACTAGCTGCTCTATATTTCTTGCTATGTTTACTTTAACGAACAAGGGATATCGTTGCTCTATTACTATGTGATGAGGTCCTTTTCCTAAAAGGCCTTGTAGTATAGCAGAGGTATTGACATTAGCCATTACAGAGGAATTTGAGATCACAAGTAGAAGAAATAAAGCGAATTGGGGATATGGAACATTAGGGTTTATTGAGGAGAAAAACAGAAGAGAAGTACAATCAAGAAACAAAGATCAAATCACAACCCTCTGTTTCCTCCCCCTTCTCCCTTATTTATAGTTAGAGGCTACTTCAATACAATGCAAGAAAGTAAAGAAAGAATCCGTAACAAACTTGGCTGACGTGGCTAACTGACTACTGATGTGGCCAGGCAATGATGGATTGGTTGGCAATGATGAGAAGGAATTGGGCTCTCAAATTGACTCTCTGTTGATACTGAGCTTCACTGTTACTACTGATACTGAGCTGATACTCATGATAATAACCTGTTGTGCTAAAAATCTTTATTCTACCTGATCCCCATATTGAGCCTTGCCACAATAAGCAACAATTGCAGGTACTTTCATCCGGGTTCCTCACAATATGTCCCTTATTTTGACCTTGCCTCAAGGTCAAAGTAAGGAATTTTTTTTATAAATTTCTCATAAGGTTCCCATGTTGCAGTGTCCTCACTTCCTTCCTTCCACCGAATGAGAAGATCAACAGCTGCTCTGCCCTTCCTTTGTACTAATCTTCTCTGTAAAACCCAATCAGGTTCATGAAATATCCATGTATCCTGCTGAGGAGTCCCTTCTTGAACTATAACCTTGTTGCTAAGATATTTTTTTAGTTGTGACACATGAAACACTGGATGAAGTTGAGCTTCCTCAGGCAATTCCAACCTATAAGCCACTGACCCTATCCTCTCAATTATCCTGTAAGGACCATAATACTTGGGTGAAAGCTTTTGTGTTCTTCTTTGAGCCAATGTAATCTGTCTGTAAGGTTGAACCCTCAAGTAGACCATATCCCCTAATTCAAATTATCTCTCAGTTCTGTGTTGATCAACATACCTCTTCATCCTTTCCCTAGCCAATTTCAGATTATTGTTTAAGAGATGTAAATAATTGTCTCTTGAGGCTATAGCTTCTGCTACTAAATTGTCCTTAGCAGTATCAGGAAGATAGGTAAGAAGATCAGGGGGTTTTCTACCATACACAGCTTCAAATGGTGTCATCCTGGTAGAAGAATGCCAGTTAGTATTGAACCAAAATTCTGCCCATGCCAAGTGCCTACTCCACTATTTTGGTTTATGATTGCAAAAGCATCTGAGATAGGCCTCTATGCATCTATTTGTGACCTCAGTTTGGCCATCAAATTCAGGGTGGTATGCTGTACTATAATGTAGCTTAGTTCCCTGCAATTTGAAAATCTCCTTCCAGAAATTGCTAGTAAAAATAGGGTCCCTGTCTGAAACAATTGTTTTGGGTTAACCATGTAGTTTACAAATCCCTTCCATGAAAACTTGGGCTACAACTTCTGCAGTATAAGGATGGGTTAATGCAAACAAGTGGATATATTTGGTTAGCCTATCCACCACTACTAATATAGTAGTTTTGTGGAAGCTAATGGGTAGGCCTTCAATGAAATCCATTGATAGGTCCTCCCAAATTCTTTTAGGTAGGGGTAAAGGTTGGAGAAGACTAGCTGGAGATGAAGTTTCAGCCTTGTTTTGCTGACAAACTTCACAATTTCTCATATAATCCTTGACTGTCTTCTTCATACCTTTCCAATAACATGTCCTTTTCAACCTGTGGAGTATTTTGCTATATCCAGAATGGCCTCCATTGGGAGAGTCATGGTGCTCCTCTAGCATAGTAGTGATGAAAGAAGATTGAGGGTCCAAGAATAATTTTCCTTTGTAATATAACATCCCATCCTTAACAGTATACTTGTTGCCATCTAACTGTCCTTGAGCCCATTCTTCCAGTTTCTTTTGATAGAAAATTAATCCACTCATTTGTGTCTTGAAGTCCAAGATCCAACTGGGAGCAACAATGGTAATTGCAGCTAATTCACCTTTACCTCTTCTGGATAAACTGTCAGCAGTCTGGTTATTCTTTCCTTTCTTATACTCCACTCTGAAATGGTAGCCATGCAACTTGAGCACCTACTTATACTGAGCATCAGTAGAGATCCTTTGATCTAACATATATTTTAGTGATCTATGATCTGCTTTTATAATAAACTATTTGCCCCACAGATATTGTTTCCACTTTTTAATAGCCAATAGTATTGCAAGCATTTCCTTTTCATATGTAGATAGCAGTCTAGAACTTTCCTTCAGACCTTGACTTAGATAGGCTATGGGTTTTCCCTCCTGCATTAAAACTGCTTCTATTCCCTCCCCAGATGCATCACATTCAAGGACAATTTTTTTTTTTGAAAATCTAGCATTCTCAGAACTGGAGGCTCTGTTAGTGCAGTCTTCAATTCTTCAAAGGCTTGATAAGCTTTATCATTCCAGCCAAAGGCATTTTTCTTTAATAGTTCAGTTAAGGGTTTGGCTATGGACCCATAACTCTTAACAAATCTTCTGTAGTACCCAGTAAGTCCAAGGAACCCTCTCAACTCCTTCACAGATTTAGGAGGAGGCCATTGTTTGACAGCTTGGATTTTTCTATGGTCCACTTCCACCCCTCTAGCAGATATTACATGTCCCAAATAATCCACCCGATGTTGGAAGAAATAGCATTTACTTCTTTTTATTCTCAATTGATGTTCTGCAAGCTTGAGGAATACCTGCTCCACATTAATGAAATGATCCTCTAACTTGGTGCTATATATCAGTATATCATCAAAGAAAACTAAGACAAATCTTCTCATGTATGCCTTAAAAATATCATTCATCATAGCTTGGAAGGTAGAGGGAGCATTTGCAAGCCCAAATGGCATTACTAAAAACTCATAATGCCCCTCATGAGTTTTAAATAATGTTTTAGAGATGTCTTCCTCAGCCATCCTAACTTGATGATACCTAGACCTTAAGTCTAGTTTAGTGAAATATTTTGAACCATTAAGTTCATCAAACAACTCTTCTATAAAAGGAATAAGGAACTTATCTTTGACAGTAGATTGATTGAGCATCCTATAGTGAATGCACATTCTCCAGCTGCCATCAGACTTTTTCACCAATATAACAGGTAAAGAGTAAGGACTAGTGCTAGGTCTGATAACCCCAGTACTTAACAACTCCTGCACTTGTCTTTCTATCTTATTTTTGTGCACATATGGATGCCTATAGGGCCTACTACAGACTGGTAAGACCCCAGATAGGAGTGGAATCATGTGATTATATCTCCTTTGTGGTGGAAGTCCCCTAGGTTCTTCAAAAAGATAATTAAACTTCTCTAACAACTGACTAACTGGTGGTGGTAAAGCTTCAGTCTCCTCTTTGACTTCAGTGAAAGAACACAATTATACAAAGAACATTTGAGATTTCTGCCTCCACTCTTTACTTCCAGGCTCTGTCAAGTTTTCCCCTGGCAGTTGGATGCCTCTGAGTTAATGAGGTACACCCTTAAGCTCATATGTCATAGTAAGGTTTTTGAAATTCTATATTATATCTCCTAATGTGCTCAACCAATTTGCACCCAAGACTAAACGACAGCCAGTTATAGGAAGATGCAATAAATCTGCCACTAACTTCTTGCCTTGACATCAATGACTACATCTAGGCTTAAGCCTTGACTTTTCAGTTTCTCTCCATTTGCCACCATCACCTCAAAGGTATTTTTATTACACAATGGTAGGCCAATTCTAGTACTGAATGTAATGTCTATAAAACTATGAGTTGACCCAGAGTCTACCTATATGAGCACTGGTTTGTTGCTTACTGTTCCTCTCAGTTTCATGGTTGAATGGTTAAGATTCCCTGATTGTTCTTGTAAAGAGATGGCAAAAGATCCAGGAATAATGTTCTGATTTGTTGCTTCTTCCCTTTCCTCTTCAAGAATGTTGTTTCCTGAGTCATTTTCATCCTCATTCAGTATCATATACAGCCTTTTTTCCTTGCACCTATCACCTCTGAACCATTTTTCATCACATGAGAAACAAAGTCCTAGGTTCTTCCTCCAGGCTATTTCACTTTCAGTGATCTTAGTAGCAGATTGGGTAACTGAAGCCTGAGAACTTTTGGCAAAATGATATGTATTGGTAGATGTACTTGATTTCTTTGTATCTTCAGAATTCTGCAAGCTTCCTTGGAACCCTTGCAGACCAACTGAGGTCAGGATCTTGGAACATGAAAAACTGAATTTAGTTGATTTCCTCATGGCCACCAACTTAGCTCCATACATCCTAGCCAGTTGCATGGCTTCAGACAGAGTCATTGGATGAGCTATCTGCACTTCAAATCTGATTTCATCTTTAAGACACCCATACACTGACTGATCAGGCAGACTTCATCAATTCCCCTTATTCTTTTGGCTAATTTTTGGAATGCAAAGTTGTTGAGGATTTTGAGCTCAATTACATAGTCTGTAAATTGAGATTGACCAAATTCAAGCTTAATACCTTGAAGAAAATTATCCCAACTCACATACACATCTCTGAAACTGATAAACCAGCCATACCAATAAGCAACTCTTTCCTTCATCTGCATTGAACAAATCTGGACTCTATCCCTAACTGGAATATTGTAGTAATCAAAATAGTGATCTACTCGTAAGAGCTATTCTTCAACTTCAGTAGTGCCATCATATTCAGGGATTTTCAACCTAGGTGCAGCAGGTTGTCAATTCTTTCCCTAATAATTATTTCCTGCTTGGTGATCATTTCTAAGTGCAGACTGATGACCAAGTTGATTTTGCTGTAGGTTTAGCCTAGTGCATGTGTTGTTAACACCTCTAATTCCAGAATTGTACTGATAATTAGGGTTTTGATTCACTCTTTGGTGAGGAGTGTGAACTGCTTCATTGTTGTTATTAACACATACTGGCTGGTTGAAATTTGAAGCTTGTGTTGGTATTTCTCAAGAACCCGTGGAATTAGCATTTACAGCTCTCTTAATTTGAAACAATTCATCCATTACTCTTTCAAATTTAGAGCTGAGTTGATCGAATCTACCTTCCAAAGCTTGAACCCTAGCTTCTCCAAGCAATGGTGCTCATCTTGGTGGAGATCCATGGAGAGATCCATGGCAACTCATGCTTGGATCCTCGTCTGCTTCTATGTATGGATCGATGAAGTGCTCTGATACCAATTGATAAGGTCCTTTTCCTAAAAGGTCTTGTACTGTAGCGGAGGTATTGACATTAGCCATTACAAAGGAATTTGAGATCACAAGTAGAAGAAATAGAGAGAATTGGGAATCTGGAACATTAGGGTTTATTGAGGAGAAGAAGAGAAGTACAATCAAGAAACAATAATCAAATCATAACCCTCTGTTTCCTCCCCCTTCTCCCTTATTTATAGTTGGAAGCTACTCCAATACAATGAAAGAAAGTAAAGAAAGAATCCATAATAAACTTGGCTGACGTGGCTAATTGACTACTGATGTGGCCAGGCAATGATGGATTGGTTGGCAATGATGAGAATGAATTGGGCTCTCGAATTGACTCTCTGTTGATACTGAGCTTCACTGTTACTACTGATACTGAGCTGATACTCTTGATAATAACCTGTTGTGCTGAAAATCTTCATTCTACCTGAGCCCCCATACTGAACCTTACCACAATAAGCCACAATTGCAAGTACTTTCAGCCGGGTTCCTAAGACTATGTTAGTTGATATTTATGTGTGTTCTTCTCCAACTTGAGGCCCTAATATATAGGGATTACAAAGAGTATAAAAGCAAACAAGGATTCCTAAAATCTCTCCTAACAAGTCAAACTAAATCAAATCAAATCAAATCTTGACCTATTCTGCATAACTATGTATAGCAGGAAATAATTATATATGGACTGAAATCACAAAGGTTTAATACATATGAGTATCAGTTTTGAATCGAACAATTTTGCTAGTTTTGGCTGATACTTAAAACTTAGTCTATAGACACCTCAATGATGAATAACATATGCCAACACCGAAAGGAACTCATCATTTTTAGATGTTTTATATGAACTCATATGAACTGCTAGATAGTTGTTCGATATATTTTTTTAATTCCAAAAAACTAACCATGGCTTGAGTATAGAAGAAATAGAGGGTAACAAATTATGATGCACAAAAATATCTAACATGACAAAGTACATTTGTACGTCTTAACACAAATATCACAAAAGGCAATGATTTGGCTGATAAGAAATATGAAGGATCATAATATCATTATATTTGGGGAAAAATGCATCCTAATAAAGCAAAAGAGGGTAAGAAAAGCTAGAAAATTAGCTACCATGATTGCCAAAATCTACAAATTCACGTATATTAACCTTGTATACGGTCTGCCACTTTATATATTCCAGTTCTTAATAGGATTAGAACAACTACTAATAACTTAACTTTATGGCTCTACGTCAAAATTAAATAATTCACAGAAACTATCTTGTAAACATGTTACATATCTCATTATTTTTTTGGTTAAAATGTCACAACAATAGAACAGAAGTCAATTGAGAAAATATTTTTGGCAAAAAATGTTGTAAAAATGATACCGACGCACCTGAAGATAACGAACCCATGTCTCACAGAAGCACCAAGATAGATCAAACACAGTATATATTCCAAGACTATGTTTCCTGGATAAATCTTAATATATATATCTCAATAATATAAGATTGATTATAATATACGTAAACCCTTTGTCCCCTAAGTTCAACCCTATAAAAGCAAAGAAAAATGCTAAGAACTAAAGCTACTCTTAAGTATAAAAGAGTGTCAATCTTGAATATCGAGCATTTCCGTACATAGTGCTTCCGCCTGAAATTCTAAGATGCTACTTATGTTGAGGAATTCGTCGACTACAAAGCTCCTTCCCTACTTAGCCATGCTACAACTCAACACTACAATGCCCTGCATTGAGAAGATTTTCCAGGTGACAAATATTGATGGTTGCAGTGTTAACTGTTCAACAATAAACTAAAGAAGTTATCATTTTAGGACTACAATAGTCTGTGTTGAAAAGTTGTATAGGGAAGAATCTTTATGTGGAAGATAGGATGAGCAACAACGCCGACGTGTCAAGCCTTGAATGTCCCAGACTATCTAGTTTCCAGTAATACAATTCTCAACGCTCAGAATATTACACACTATGCTACTAAGCTTAAGCACAACAGTGCTCTACGTGGAGAAGCTACTTCATATTCTCTAATGAAGATAGGAAATTAATTACTGACGTTTCAAATTCTGAAGCATGTATTGATTTTAATAGAATTTGTTACACAATTCAAAGTGATTGCCATGATTACGTCTCCATCATAATAGGAATTAGTGTTATTCTTATTAACTGATGACACGTAGTGCAGATAGTGATTTACGCGTGCATTAACATATATTCAAATTTGGAATTTATGCTTAGTGAAGGCAGCAAATTTTAACGCTAGGGCCTTTTACGCAAAATGAGAAAAATAATACATATTTGCTTATTTTTGTACACGAGAACCAACAATTAGCTATTACAGTACGAATATGATATAAATACTTCAGTTTTAGTTCTGCCAAGGCATCAAAAAGCATCGATTCTTGATCCCAAAGCTATCTTAATGTTGCTATCTGCCCTCCACAGAGTTTGTGAGCAAGAGCACTTAGAAAATTCTCATCTTTATATCAGATAGTCAATGAAGCATTGCGATCATGCGCCGATTAAGATCTCCATATCTACAAATCTCTAGAATTTCAACTTGTACTTAGAATCCTTGTGTAATTGTATTCATTTTAACGTCGACACTAACTGCCGTACGTAGTACCTCCTAAAGGACTAAGATCTTGTCGACATCAATAATTCGACCAAGATCGAAGTCTCTGACCATCAGCCCCACCATAAGTCTTGGCTACCTGTTCTCAACTTCCATTTTCCACCGGAATATGCTCCCATTTTATCGAGCTTTCTTACCCTAGGCTGGCACAATGAAATAGATGGTACAATTCCCTCAAGATTCAAGCTCCCAAACTCGTCCATCTTCGCGTCCGACACTGAATCTCCCTGTACACCTACATTTTGTAGGAAGAGTGTTATGCATTGTGTATACTATCGATGACCCAATACTCTTCTTGAATTATGCAAATAGAGATGAACCCATCTTAGCTTTAGTTTGCTGTATTCCTTGATCTCCTCTCTGGATTTGAACTGCTGAAATTGATGTCATAACGTTAAGCTTTGGCATATCACCTATAGCCAAAATCGGATTTATAGAACAACCCCAACTAGAGACTGACTAGTTGTCACATGATTGACAGACTGACACTCATTCTTTGACATACCTCCATTTATTGCTTTGTCCCGACGAACTGAATCCTTCATATCCTTAAAATTATCTCAAAGACTCTCTTCAGCAAGTTCTCCACAATCCACAAACTTCTATCAAATATCCCTCAAGCCTCCATCCGATGTTTGTGGCCTGTCTTTACATCTCCGTAGTTTGATCCTATACATACTATAACATATATATCTCCTTGAGCCACCAGTTCGGAAGCTTCCAATCTTTGTCTCCAAACATAATGCAACAACCATCATCCGTCTTATGACACAAATTCGGTACATGACGACACTGCTTGAGAATGAGCCTCTCGCCAAACCCTGTTGTCAAGTGCATGTCACCTATGTCCACAACTGTAGTCGTCTTCATGACACCCATCTTTACACATCTAAACCTACAGCTTCGGTATGACATAAAGATTCTCCTCTGTGGATTAGCATGATATGATGCTCCCGTGTCTAAGATTCAATCGCCATCATGACATGTGCCATAAAGTTCCTCTGTGTTAGTTAATACAATGATGAGATATCCCATAGCTATAAAATCTACCCTATCGTCCTTGCCTTTAACTTTCTTGAACTTCATATTGTTCGGTTTAAAATGACCCTATTGCCATAGTGATAGCAGCCCACCTTAGCGGTCTATCCTCGCAAGATCCCGAGAACTCTAGTATATTCTCGTTTGTGACATGAGCCTTCCCTTCCAGTAGGAAGCAACTAGAGCAGAATCCTATGACGATTATAATTGTTTATGCCAGATCTCCTTATTCAATAAACTACTTTTGACTGCCTCTATCGTAACAACTCTACACCACCACGTCTTCCAAGTTTTTCGGCAAAGAACTCAAAAACAACAAGGCCTAGTGCTTATACTCAATCACCATCTTCATCGTGGATAATTGATTGATGATGTCCTGAACCTCGTTCAGATGTTGTCTCACCATGGCATGTTCAGTATACTTCGAATTGACGAGTTAGTGAATAAGAAATGCCTTGTTGCCAAATGTCTTTCGTTCGTATAAATAATGTATTTTCTTCCATAATGCTTTTGCCGAACTCTCAATAGACACGTGATGAAATACCGAATCATCCAACTACTGATGGATGAATCTAATAACCTTTATATCCGACCTTTTCCATTCATTAGTAGATTTTTCTGATGGCTTAGTGATGTCATCCTCTAATGGACCATGTAAATCTTTGACCAGAGTATATCCTCCATGTTTGGTTTGCAGATTGCCTAGGTTTCCTCTATAAGGATACCCATACATGTGTTTATCTGCTTCGGAGATATTGTTGCAACTTTCCTCCTAAAAATCTGAGAGCTCTGATACAAATTGTTGGCAGAAAAATACTGCAAAAATGACACCAAACCACCCGAAGATAATGAAATCTCGTCTTATCAAGCATGGTATATATTTGGTGACTATATTACCTAGTTAAATATTAATCGGTATATCTCAATAATATACGATTGATTATGTTGAATTTAGTTCCATATCGGATAGACTAATAGGGAGAGGGGTTAGCCTCTCCTATATAATGTACTCCTCTCCCTTCTTAATGTATCAATCTATTATTCATATTCTACATGGTATTAGATCCATAACCCATCTACCTCTCTCTTCCCACAAATTTTTTTTTACCCTAAACCCTAGCCGCCAACCCCAACCCCCTTCAGCTCCCCCGCCTCCTGCCACCTGCCCCCCTGCCCGCTTCTCTAGCTCCCCCCTGCCTCCCTGCCGCCAGCACCCCCCCCCGCCCCCTTCCGGCCCCCAGGCCCCCCACTGTTGCCCCAGACCGCACTATGCAGCCCAAAAATCCTAAACCCTAACCCTCTGCCGCCGCCCCTCCTTCCTGTCTGAACTCTAATTTCCAAAAAAATATATCGTATATCGACGCCAGAGGGTAGACAATAATTTGTTTGCACAATCTCTGTTCCTAGATTATGACTTAAGTAGCATATATCAAAGCCAAATGGTAGACAATGGTTTGTTTGCACAACCTCTGTTCCTAGATTACGGCTCCAAGAGTTAACAAAGAGTAGACAAGTTGCTTATTTACGTGGATCTTTGTTTTTATGCTACCCCGATATCCACATCAGGATCTATACAGAGAGTGACCTGGGTTACCTCTGTGACCTGGCTTGTGTGATCCAATACGATCTATACTTTCCATGCGCGTGCCGGTTCTGGCCACATTGATAGTGCATCGGTAAAGTGAATGTGATTATTGGGGTTGGAAAGATCCAGCGACAGTCGAATCAAGTGAAAGATGAATAACACTGATGCAACTAGCAGTGCTACTACTACCGGTGTCGAGAACGCACTAGCGGGACCAACGGGCACTGGCACGACGATTTTTTTGATTCGACTCGTCGATCGGCCGTTGGACGGACCAGATGGCTACTCAATATGGCGGAAGAAGGTTGAGAAAATACTTCGGAGAATGCGGTTGTCTAAGCATCTAACTGACAACCCTCCGGAGACGACTAATCCTACATTTGAGCAGTGGAAGACAAATGATAGTCGACTGTTTACACAGTTGATGAACTCAATGGAACCATCGATGGAGGACATGGTTCAGAACACGGACACGATAAAAGAGTTATGTGAGGTCTTATCGACGGTGTTTGATGAAAAATATGACTTGTCTCGTATCTACGACTCGGTCATCGGCGTCTACCGGCGGAACAGGGCGACAAGTCTCCTAAGGATCACTTCTGGGCCTTTAAGGCTATGGTCGATGAAGTTGACCATGTATTACCTCCGACGACGGATATCAATGAAACAAGGGCTCAATGGGAGCAGCTTCATGTCATGGCATATCTTGCCTCTTTCCGTCCTGATGCAAACTCAGCTCGCTTTCAGATCATTGCTGGAGCTGAGCTTCCATCTCTAATGGAAGCTCATTTTCGTATCCTACGGGCAACAAAGGTCGTCGAGACCTCTCCAAGTGATGCTCCCGTTGATCGATCTGTTCTGGAAGCCGCTCGTACTAAATTTTGTGGTGGACGACGTGGTGGCCGAAATGTTGGCCGTGATGGTAGACGAGGCATTGACAGTCGTGGTGGAGGTCGACTGCGCACTTGCTTCAACTGTGGTCTACAGGGTCATTTCTAGTGGCAGTGTACTAAAACTCCTGCCGCCAATATCACCTCAGATAGTTATGATCTTGGCGGCCGATCCGTACAAATGACTGATGAAGGATATGCAGACTTTATTGAGTTTCAAGCTCAATGTCAATGTGAGCTTCTACTTCTAGGTCCACCGCAGGGTACTCAGCGATATGTGTGGTACAATCGAAGTAGTGGGTCCTTAATTCTGGTGCGTCTGCTCACTTGACAGGCGACGAAGGTATGATATGAAATTATATACCGGTTTTTCCTATGTCTAATATTACTTGTGCCAACGGTGGTTCGCTAACAGTCCATGGAAAAGGATTTTTTTTCGTCATTCTTCAGGTTTGTCACTACATTCTGTATGACATACACTTGGAAATCCATTCAGCTTACTCTCAATTAGTCGAATTACTCGTGATATGCATTGCTCGGTAACATTCTTTCCTGATGGTTGTATTTTTCAGGACCTAAAGGCTGGAAAGACTATCGATAAGGGGCATGTGGCTGAAAGCTTGTACCGATTTGACGAACCTTCCTCTATTGTCTGTGCTGGTGTGAAACTTGATCATTTTGAGTTATACTGCCGGTTAGGACATCCTTCTGTCCAACCACTCCAGAAAATATACCTATCTTTAGATGCTTCATATTCTTTTTATTGTGAGTCCTATAGTTTGGTTAAGCATCACCGGATTTCCTATTCGGTCAGTCAAAATAAAGTTGCTTCCGCTCCTTTCGAGTTGGTGTATTCCGATATATGTGGACCTTGTCCGGTTGAATCTGTGATGGGATTCAATTACTTTATTACCTTTGTTGATGACTACTCGCGTGTAACTCTTGTTTATCTCATAAAAATTGCTCCGAATTATTTAACGTTTGGTATAATTTTTATGCGAAAATTAAAACATAATTTGGTGTTCCGATGAAATACGTTTGTAGTGACAATGGTCGTGAGTATATGTCTCGTGAGTTTGTTTCACATCTGTCTCAGAATGACATCATCCACCAAACTTCATGTCCTTACACACCATAACAGAATGGTATGACTGAACGCTAGAATCGTCACCTCTTATAAACAATGCGTGCTCTTATGTTCCAAGTACGTACTCCAAAATTTTTTTGGTCGGATGCCATTTTCATGGCTTGCTATCTAATTAATCGTATGTCGTCGTCTGTTCTTAATGGAGATACTTCCTTCTCTCGGTTATATCCCAAACGAGAGCCGTTTTCTTTATCTCTTCGAATCTTTGGTTGCTTGTGTTATGTTAGGGATACCCGACCAACTCTTTCTAAACTAGATCCAAAGGCTATCCAATATATTTTTCTTGAGTATCCTAAGGATCAGAAAGGGTATCGATATTTTTTTTCTGTCTTGAAGCGGTATTTTTTCTCTCGGGATGTTACCTTTGTTGAAACTGAGTTTCCTCCACTTCCACAAACTACTAATCTAGCTCCACAAGTTTACCCAGAAGAAGATTTTTTGTTGTTTCCTGTTCAAATAACAGCCCCCCGTAAGGGTGCCCTCTCCTACCGAGCCAGTCTCCCCGTCCGATGGTCCGTACACACCGGCTCCGTCGGTACCAGCATCGTCGGGACTAGTTTCGCCGATAGTGTTTGTGGACATAGCACCTTCATCCTCCTATAGCTCCACTGATTTGCTTTCGCCTGATCCGCCAACTCGACCTCGTCGTACATGTCGTGATCATCTATTATACGTTCACAATTACAAAGGACTTACGAGCCACACACAATCATTGGTGGCGACTATTGATGGAATTCAGATTTCCAATTCTGTAGAGGAGGGTCTTAAACATCCTGGCTGGCGTGCTGCTATGGAGGAGAAAATAAAAGCACTTCGGAAAAACCATACATGAAACTTGGTTGATTTACCTCATGGTAAGAAGGCAGTGGGTTGCAAATGGGTGTTCAATATTAAGGTAAAACCGGGTGGCACTCTTGATCGTGGCAAAATATTATTCTCATACCTATGGTGAGAATTATTTTAAGACATTCTTCCCAGTTGCTCGAATGACCTCTTTGCGCATCCTCTTGGCCTTAGCTGTTTGCTATGACTGGCCGTTGCGAATGTATTTCTTCATGGAGATCTTGACGAAGAATTATATGTGGTGCAACCTCCCAGGTTTGTTGCAAGGGAGGGTAAAGTGTGTCATTTGCAGAAGGCCCTTTATGGTCTCAAACAATCCCCTCGTACATGGTTTGGTCGTTTCATAAATGTGGTTACCCAGTTTGGCATGTGCCAATCAAAGAAGGATCATTCAGTATTTTACCATCAGATATTAGCTGGAAGGATACTACTCGGTGTCTATGTGGGCGATATTATGATCACAGGAGACGGCAGTCAGGGTATTGCAGAACTAAAGAAGTTTCTAGTAGAACAATTTTAAACCAAATATTTCGGATCGTTGAGCTATTTTTTGGACGTAAAAATTATACGGTATAAGCAGAACATTGTAATGTCTTAGAGAAAATATGTGCTTGACATCCTAAATGATGCAGGAATGATGCAAGCTAAGGGAGCAACCTCGCCCATGGACCCAGGGATAAAGTTATATCCCGACGAGGAGACACTAATGACCGATCTGGATCAATATGGTTGAGTAGTTGGAACACTCAACTACTTGGCCATTATGACTCGTCCAGACATTTCCTTTGTCGTCAGTGTTGCAAGTAGATTCATGTCTTCACCACGAGTTTCACATTGGGTGGCAGTTCTCAGAATTCTGCGCTATCTAGTTTAGAATCCGGGAAAATAAATTCGGATGGAGAATAAGGAGCATACTTATGTTGAGTGCTTTACTGATGCTGATTAGGGTGCCAGTCTTACGGATAGACGGTTTACATCTGGCTATTCGATCTTTATTGGCGGAAACTTGGTATCATGGAAGAGCAAGAAGTAGAGTGTGATCGCACGATCAAGCTCGAAAGCGGAATATCGAAAAATTGCTCATGGCACAACAGAGGTGCATTATCTGCAACATTTTATACAGGAACTGGAAGAAGAAGCATGATATAAAGCAGCAGATATGTGGTGTGATAACCAGTCTGCTATTTATATTGCTACTAACCCTGTATTTCATGAAAGGATAAAGCACATTGAAATCGACATTCACTTTGTTCGTGATGAGTATCAGAAAGGGATGATAAAGTTTCACCATGTGAGGACTGGCAATCAGATAGCTGATATATTTATAAAATCTCTTCTAGGTCCTCGGGTTCAATTTCTCTGTAACAAGCTGGACATGATTGACATCTATGCTCCAGTTTGAGGGAGGGCATTGAGTTATGTGTTAAGTTGAGTTTAGTCCCACATCGGGTAGACTAATAGGGAGAGGGGTTAGCCTCTCCTACATAATGGACTCCCCTCTTCTCTTAATGTATCAATCTATCATTCCTATTCTACAGATTACAATATACATTGAACCCTTTATCCCCAAGTTCAATCCCTCACTAATCTCAAGAAATAAGAAGAAGATTACAATTGAAATCACTCATCCAACCCTGTGATGATCTCCCTGAATGAAGTAGACGACTCTTCGAACATATATTTCTTTAGTATGTTTCAAAATGCAAGCCCTATAAGTAAAGTACGAACTTTCTCTTAAATTCTTGTGAACTTCCTCTCTTGAATCTCTCCTGTGAGCTTCTCCATAGAAACTTCCATTAGCCTCTTTATATAGGTTAAGAAACCCTTAGGAAAACCCTATAGTCTAGCAATAATCTGAGCCGTCTATATTAGGTCATATGGTAAAAATATATGTTGATTTGGAATCGCACCTGAACCGAATCCCGACTGGCGGTATACCGTTAGTATACTACGGTGTACCGCTAGACCCTCAGAATAGGTTATGGATAGAAATATCCAAAACTTGGTATACCGCTGATATATAGCAATATACCTCCACTGTTGTTTTGGCTCTGTTTCGAATTCCAATTTAGCCATTGATCATCCGTCATCTTCACCGCATCTCCTATTGATGCTTCATGCCCCCCCGGCAATGCTTTTACACACCTCGAATGGAGGTTGGAACTCAACAATGTTACGGTATAGATACATACCATTAAAAACTGGTCCAAAGAGAAAAATATAGTGATATGCTGAATCTTGGTTTAGAATTGCAGTTGCTTTTCAAAAGCAGCAATAGTAACAACTTCTGGAAAGCAGACTCCAAGCTGCTTTCCAAATCGTCCCAACATTTTAGGTAGCTCTCCAAAAAAGCCTGTTGTTATCAAATAGTTTGGTTCAACTTTTCGTAAAAAATTCATAAGTAGTAATGATAAGCATTCACAAACCCAGCCGAAGAAATCATATATCATGAACATAGTCTAGCATAGACCTTCGTGAGTGTTTACCACAAACTTAAAGCACTAGCATAATTTAAAACCTGACTACTATAAGTGTGTATCATTAGAATATGGTGAGGTGAGATGATAGTGGAGTTGATAAATGGATGCAGGAAAATTCAAATTTCTCGAGTCACAGCACAATTTTAAAGTCATACTAAAACTATGCATGTAGGTACCTTCCTTGTCTTCTTGCACCAGGAGGGAAAAAGGAAAGTCCTAAAAATTGCATTCAATCCTAAAAATGAGGATATACGATCCAATTTAAGTCTATTAACCTAATATACACATAGAAATAAACAGTACTCAATTGACTAGATCATAGTGTGACGACCATATTATGGAATCTGAGCATTGACTGAAAAAAGCATCGTCTCAAATATATAAAACTAGGAGGAACGATTCGATTGTTTAACATACTCTTTATTTATGCAGGAACCACAAGAGATAGCCATGCTGAAGCAAGAAATTGGCCTACTTCAGAAAGGTCTAAGGTAAAACTACTATACTGGTACACAAAAAAATGTTGTAAATATTGCAAAATATATGTAGTATCAATTTATAAGATGAGAGTTCAAATTGTTGAACATTTTGATGGATATAGCAGGAAAAACAATATTGCACGTCTAACTCTTCCCAAAAAAAGAACTGAATTCTCTTTAAGAAAGTTTAGCCATTTAAACATATCACTTCAAGTAAATGGATGATTTTGTTTCTTATCAAACATAATTTAATAGGCTATCGATGGTTCCTTTCTGTTCAATTTCATGAAGTGAACAATTTAAAATCTTAACTTAATCGATATTATAGAAACCTTATCAATCAAAATATCCTAAGAAATTCAGGAAAACTTTATACAAAATTTCCTGGGCAAATACCACCCTTTCAAACTTCACCTAGTAAATATGTAACTTCATACCACCAGTTCATAATTAACAAAATTGTTTTTTTTTTTGTCTATAGGAATTTTCATGCTTTAATGGAACTTGCAAGCAAATAGCAAGTGTACATCCCATCACCTCTCTCTCCTTTCAACAGAAAATAAATAAGGTTGAGACATTAAGAAATACAAAAACTTGTATTTGCTATTAGTAACTAAAACAATAGTAGCAGTGACCTTCACACCAATTTTTAGGTTGGCTACATTAGTCTTTATCATCCATTTATCTGTCAATGCTATCTCCCACAAAAATGGTAACTTCATGGTAACTTCCATATCCGTTAATGCCTCCATCTGTGTTTTCTATATTATACCCTAGTTCTAGGAACTCATTTAACTTATGTTGCATATATACAACTCAACAAAGAAAACACATGGTGACACAGACGCGGCACCATGTCATTGATAGTCTCTGTGCAAACTACGTAAAAGAATGTGACAGGAAGATGAACCAGCACACAAAGGGAGAGAGGATTTTAGTAGCTCGGATGAAGTTTCTACATTTATTCATTTGCTTTTATAAGCATAACAAAGCATAACCACATTTCCTACAAACATGGATAGCCAAGAGTTCCCCTTGAGAATTGGTCTACTAACAGCACACCTTGAGAATTGGTCTGAAATGAGCACACAGTTTAAGCAATAATCGTTCCCTAAACTTTTGCGATTACTTGATGATGATCATCTCGATCTTGGAGCGAAGCTCCTGGAACCTGACCCGGCACAGGGCATTGGTTAGTATGTCGGCGAGCTGCTCATCTATTCGAATATACTCTACCTCAGCTGTCCCGTCCTTGATGCAGTCACGAATGAAGTGGTACCTCGTCTGGATGTGTTTGCTGCGATCATGAAACACCGGATTTTTGCTGAGTGAGATTGCTGATTTGTTGTCGATGCGCAGCTTTACACATCTGATATCGTCGCCCTTCATGTCCGCCAGCAGCTGTGCGAGCCAGATGCCTTGGCAGGCGGCAGTGGTTGCTGCGACATACTCGGCTTCGCAGGATGACAGTGCCACCACCTTCTGCTTCTGTGATTGCCAACTGATAGCGCTGTTGCTGAGGAAGAATAGTACGCCTGACGTGCTCTTGCGGTCGTCAACATCCCCGGCCATGTCGCTGTCGCAGTAGCCGACCAGCCGGGGCTCCTCTGTTCCTCGTTCGTAGTAGCAGCCGTAACCCCGCGTACCAGCAAAGTACCGGAGTATGTGTTTGACCGCCGCTAGGTGCTCAGTCGTCGGCTTCTCCATGAAGCGGCTCACATACCCGACTGCGAATGACAAGTCGGGCCGGGTGTGCACGAGGTACCGCAAGCTTCCTACTATGCTCCGGTACTCCGTGGCATCTGTCGGCGGTGCAGCACTATCCTTGCTGAGCTTCAAACGTGGCTCCATAGGTACATGCAAGGGTTGCAGTCACCCATGCCACTCTTCTCCAGTATCTTGGCCGCGTACGCAGACTGGTTCACTATGATACCGTCTGCGTTCTGCTGTACAGTAATGCCAAGGTAGAAAGAAAGCAAGCCGAGATCGCTCATCTTAAATGAGCTGCTCATCTCGCGCTTGAACTTGTCGATCCCGCCCGCATTGTTTTCCGTGATGATGAGGTCGTCGACATAGACACCCACGAGCAGCCTTGCCTCGCCATGGCCACGCACCTAGATGGCATACTCCGAGGGACTCCGGCTGAATCTGAGTGTGGACATGCACTTGTCCAGCTTCGCGTTCCAGACCCTCGGCGCTTGCTTCAGGCCGTAGAGTGCCTTGTGTAGGCGAAAGACTTTCTGCTCCTCGCCGTGGCTGCAAAACCGGGTGGCTGCGTGACGTAGACCTCTTCGTCGAGCTCCCCGTTCAAGAATGCCGTTTTCACATCCATGTGATGGACAACCCAACCTGCATGACCGGCAAACGCCAGTAGCAACCTGACGGACTCAAGTCTGGCTACTGGTGCGAAAACCTCATCGTAGTCGATCCCGTGCCTCTGCACATACCCCTTCGGGACGAGCCGGGCCTTGTGCTTGATGACGACGCCGTGCTCATCCTTCTTCGCCTTGTAGACCCATTTGAGTCCAATGGGGCGGTGACCAGCGGGCAGGTCCACGAGCTGCCAGGTGTTGTTCTCCTCAATGGATGCGAGTTCATCCAGCATCGCTCGGCGCCAGCACTCGTGTTGCTCCGCTTCTGAAAACACAGAGGGTTCGTCATCCATTGCGAGGAGGAGGTCCTCAGAGTCGTGGTGGTGCACCGACTCAACTTCATAGATGTCTTGCAGAGAGCGGTATCGGCGCGGCGGTTCATTTGGTGGATCGGGCGTCGCTCCTGACGGCGGTGAGACGAATTGGATCGGAGCCGTACCCGTCGTCTCAGGCGTCGAAACCGCTGGCGTCGTCGCGGCTAATATCGTGGTTGTGCGAGCGGGCGTCACGGCCGGTGGTGGGGACGCGTGACCGGGTCCTGCCTGCTCTGGTGGTGGCAGCATCTGCGTCGATGCGGGTGTGGCTGCGCCCACAGCCTCTGGCGATGGACCTCCGTTCCCGGCCGAAATGAACGTGCCGGGAATGAGCTCGTGGGAAAATTCAACAGTGAATGCCTCGCCGATCTCGACGAGGCTGGCGTCGATGTCGGTGTGCGTCCAGTCACACTGTCCCGCCTCGTCAAAGATGATGTCTCGGGTGACATACAAGCGACGACCGACTGGATCGTAGGCCCTGTAAGCCTTGGACCCTGCCTCGTAGCCAACAAACACCATTTGCTTGCTCCGATCGTCAACTTTCTTCAAGTTTGGCTGTACCATCTTTACATGAGCAATGCAACCGAAAGTACGTAAGAAACTTACATCGGGGCGCTTATCATGCCACGCCTCATATGGCGTCTTTTCCTTCACTGCGGCTGTTGGCGCCATGTTTAGCAGGTACACCGCCGTGGTCACCGCCTCGCCCCAGAATGCCGCCGGCATGCTCTTCGCCTTGAGCAAGCTTCGGGCCATAGCTACCACAGTCTGGTTCCGGCGCTCGACGACACCGTTTTGCTGAGGCGAGTAAGGCGCGGTGAGGTGGCGCTTGATGTCATGGCGCTCGCAGTAGTCGTTGAAATCGTTCGACGTGAACTCGCCGCCACGGTCTGTGCGTAGTACACGAAGCTTGCACTTTGACTCGACCTCCGCCGCAACCTGAATGCGTTTGATCGCCTCGCTCGCCTCGTCCTTGGATCTCAGCAGCTTGATCCACATGAACCTGCTGTAGTCGTCGACGAGGAGAAGGAAGTAGCGCTTCCCGCCAGGTGTCGCCGGTGAGATGGGACCACACAAGTCCGCGTGCACCAAGTAGAGAGGGTCGGTGGCGCGATAGTTGGCGTGCCGGAAAAATGAAGTGCGTCGCTGCTTCTCGGCCAGATAGCTATCGCACAACTGATCGACATGATCAATGTGCGGAAGGCCATCCACCATTTTTTCCCTGCTCAGGCGACGAAGATCGTCGAAGTGTAGATGGCCGTAGCGCGCATGCCAGCGCCACGCCATGTCCGAGCACTGTACCGCGAGGCATACCGGTTGTGCGATCCGCAATGGAAGGATATATAGACGATTTGAAGTGCGTGATACCTTAGCAAGAAGGCGGCGCTATTTGTCGCGGATTCGAAGCATTCCATCCTCGATTAGCGTGGAGCAGCCGGTCTCGTCCAATTGCCCGATGCTGACGATGTTGCTACGTAACCGGGGAATGTAGTAGACGTTGGTGAGGGCTCGATGTTCTCTTCCTTGGCCCATGAACACCACCGTGCCCCGGCCTTGGATGTCAACGACGGAGCAGTCGCCAAATTTGACGCTGCCCCGCACGCCGGTGTCGAGCTCGGAGAAGACTGCCCGCACGTCCGTCATGTGGTTAGACGCTCCCGTGTCGCAGTACCAGGTCACATTGTCGGTGTCCTCCCGCTCCCCAAGATTTACCATGGTGCACTCCTCGTTGAGCATCACTTGCTCGATCACCTCGACGTGGGTGTCGAGCGTCTCGGCGATTGTGCACACCTGCGCCATCAGAAGCGCCGGTTCGTCCTCCTCCACCTGCACCAAAAGGGCCTAGTCCTTCTTCTTCTTGCGGCATTCACGAGCCCAGTGGCCCAGTTTTCCGCAATAACGGCACTTTTTGTCGCGAGTTGCACCGGAGCCGCTCCTTTCGCCGCTCGGCTTGGGATTGCGCGCTCCCGAGTCCCTCTCCGGTTCGCGCCACTTCTTCTTCTAGCCGCCGTTTTCGGCGCCCCTGCTGGACGAGCCGCCTCTCTGATGTTTCTTACGAGCAGCCCACTCCTCCTCTGTAAGCAGTAACTTACCGCCCGAGGTGTTGCCACTCTCGATCTCGTCCCTGATCTCCGCTGCTTTAAGCCTCCCCGTTAGATCCTCAATGGTGAGTTCATCGAGATCCAAAAGAGTCTCGATAGCCAGGGCGATCTGGCTGTACTTCTTGGGAACCGCCGCCAGCATCTTGAGGACGAGCTTGTCCTCGGAGATCGTTTCACCGAGTGCGGCGATAGCGCTCGACAGAGTAGTGAGACGCATGGCGAAAGAGTCCGTGCCCTCACCGTCTCGGAATGCCAGCTATTCGTACTGTTTGCGCAGCGACTGCGCCTTCGCTTTCTTGACGCGATTGCTGCCGACGTGCACATTCTTCAAAGACTGCCATGCCTCCCGCGCCGTCGCCTTGATCGCCAGTGATGATATCATCGCTGGCGGGACAGAACGTAGGAGAGCCTTCATTGCTTTCCTATCCAGCTCCTGCTCCGTCGTCCCGGTGTGCATTGCCGCCCAGAGGCCTCTTGCCTCTAGCATACACTGCATCACCAGGGCCCACTCATCGTAGTTTTTGCGCGTGAGTTACGGATACTGCGTCCCGCCGGACTCCTGAAACACCTTCGGGATCACCAGGGTGCCTGCCACGCTCGAGCCGCTCGCTGGACTCGACGCCGACACTGATGAAGGTGTGAGTGGATTCCCGTCCGCATCAGACGACATGGCTCTGATACCACTTGATAGTCTCTGTGCAAACTACGTAAAAGAATGTGACAGGAAGATGAACCAGCACACAAAGGGAGAGAGGATTTTAGTAGCTCGGATAAAGTTTCTACATTTATTCATTTGCTTTTATAAGCATAACAAAGCATAACCACATTTCCTACAAACATGGATAGCCAAGAGTTCCCCTTGAGAATTGGTCTACTAACAGCATACCTTAAGAATTGGTCTGAAATGAGCACACAGTTTAAGCAATGGTCATAGAGTGTTATGTCCAATATATGTTTGCGCCCAATACATGTCTGTGTCGACATGACAGGAAAAGCAAATCTATCAGTCTATTTCACATCTTCAACCATCTAGGACAACTTCTCATCTTATACCTCTTGCCTACAACTAGTCTTTCCAAGTTCTACTTTTATATTGGTCTTATAGAATTCACCTTGTTGGAAATCGGACATGTCCTACAAGTGTTCCGACATCGTGTCTGAGACTGACCGCAGCAGAAACTTTAGGCCAACCCACCTGAGATAACCAACCTCCGTCTAACGGATACCAAGCACAAATAAAGACAAGTATATGGCGGTGACTATGTCACCTGGACAAATCCCAAACTTTATAACTCAGGTGAAATTACAAGATTGATAAAACTAATGTTGAACCCTTTGCCCTAATATGTTCAATCCCCTCACCACTCTCAAGAAGAAAAGAAAGAGATTACAATTGAAATCGCTCACCAACCCGTAGCAATTTTTCTAACCGAAGTTGATGACTCATCGATTAGATCTCTTTTTTCTTCTGTCTTGAATGGCGAAGTCATAAGAGCAAAGCACGGACTTTCTCTTAGATTTTCTATAGACGAGCACTCTGAATTTCTACATTGTGCTATCTTGTGCCTCCACCCCCTCCTATATTTATAGGATGAGAAATCATATTTTAGGTCATAATAAGATTTTCTAAATAGAAAACCTTAAAATAAGATTCATATTCCACCTAAAATAGCCCAACACCAATTATGGACGTCCAAAGATGGTCAAATTAAATATTTGATACAAATTTGAAATCTAATCAAATCTTACATTTAATGTAGATTTTTAAATTATATCAAATCAAATCTTTTATCATATTTGGACTCCAAAATTCACCAAATCCAGGCTGGACTCTAACAATCTCCCCTCCAGTCGGATGAGAGGGTGTTGATCCCATGGCTTCTCAACTGGACTCTATGTATGTCGTCCCGCGACAGAGTTCCTGCTCTCCCATGCCACTGATCTCCGATCCCCCGAGTTGCTTTGTATCTTCCTTCGTCTCCAGCTCCTAGACCTTCACGTCAACGCTAGTCGCCATGTGTAGCACCTTCAGTACCACTGGGATCCAGTAGACATCAATGACACGGCTGAGACCAAAGTCTCTGACTATCATCCTCACCGTGAGTCTTGGCTGTCTGTCCACGACTTCCGTCTTCCACCGAAACGTGTTAACGTTCCGACAAGCTTCCTGAATCTGCACACCTTCGTGTCTGAACTTGAAGCTCCCCATACACATGCGTCCTCGAGCAGAACATCACGCACTGTGCATATCGTCGATGACCCACAGCTCCCCCGAAATTGTGTGAATTGTGACGCTTCCGCCTCAGATTGAGTTTGCTGCAAACCTTTATCTCCTCCCGGGCCTCGAACTGCTGAAACCAATGTCGCTCCGTGAAGCTTTGGCAAACCACCTGTCACTAAAATTGGATCCGTGAAGCATTCCTCAACTGGAGACCGACCAGCTGTCATGGGACCGACATACTAACCCTCAATCTTTGGCTTATCACCATTCCTCGCTTTGTCTCGACGAACCGAATCCTGCGTAATCCTCAAAGTATCTCGAAGCCCCTCCTCAGCAAGTTTCCGACGATCCAACTACTGTCGAATACTCCTCGAGCCTCCATTCGATGTTTGTGGCCTGCCTGTACAACTCAGCAGCTTTAGCTTGTACATAACACAACATAAATCTCCTCGAGCCAACTGTTGGAAATCCATCGTAAGCATCCAATCATTGTCCCCAAACAAACTGCGTCAGCCATCATCCGCCAGCCTCCCTACCGAAATTAAGTTATAGCGCAAACTTGGTACATATCGTACATCCTTGAGAACGAGCTTCTCCCCAAGCTTCGTAGTCAAGTGCACGTCACTGATGCCTACAATTGCAGCCGTCCCTTTGTTGCCCATCTTCACACGTCCAAACCTGTCGTCATGGTATGGCGTAAAGATCCTCCTATATGGAGTTACGTGATACGACATCCCCGTATCCATGACCCAATCGCCATCATGACATATGCCACAAGGTTCCTCTGCGTCGGTTGTTGCGATGATGAGATCTCCCATAGCGGTGAGATCCTCCCGATTATCCTTGCCTTTGGCCTTCTCAGCTTTGAGCTTCATGCAGTTCCTCTTGATATGATCCCTTTTGCCACAGTGGCAGCAGCCCACCTTGCGGTCCACAGTCGCAAGATCCCGAGAACTCTCCCCTATCCTCGTCTGTGACTTGGGTCTTCCCTTCTCGTAGGAATCTACCAGAGCGGACTCCTGCGACGATTACACTTGCTTATGCCGGTTCTACTCGTTCAACAAGCTGCTTTTGACTGCCTCCATCGTGACAACTCCACCAGGTGCAGAGTTGCTCACCGACACCATCAACATCTCCCAGCTTTCCAGCAGAGAACTCCAAAGCAAAAGGGCCTGAAGCTCAACATCAATCACCATCTTCATCGCATACAACTGATTGATAATACCCTGAACCTCGTTCAGATGTTGAGCCACTGGGGCACCCTTCATGTACTTCGAGTTGACGAGTTGGCGAATCAGAAATGCCTTGTTGCCAGCCGTCTTCCTTTCGTACAGTGAATGTAGCTTCTCCCAAAATGCTTTTGCCGAACTCTCTATGGACACGTGGTGAAACACCGAGTCGTCCAGCCATTGGTGGATGAATCCAACAACCTTCCGATCCAGTCATTTTCAGTCTTCAGCAGCTTTGTCCGATGGCTTAGCGTTGTCGCCCTCCAACGGACCATGCAAGTCCTTGCACCAAAGTAGATCCTCCATCCTTGGTTTCCAAATTTTCCAATTCCCCCATGTGAGGGTGATCATACGAGTGTTCATCTGCTCCGTAGACATAGTTGCCAGAACCAAAACCAGTAGCTCTGATACCAGATGTTGGGAATCGGATACGCCCTGCAAGCGTTCCGACACCGTGTCTGAGACTGACCGCAGCAAAAACTTTATGCCAACCCACCTGAGATAACCATCCTCCGTCTAACGGACACCAAGCATAAATAAAGACAAGTATATGGCGGTGACTATGTCACCTGGACAAGTCCCAACCTTTATAACTCAGGTGAAATTACAAGATTGATAAAACTAATGTTGAATCCTTTGCCCTAATAGGTTCAACCCCCTCACCACTCACCACTCTCAAGAAGAAAAGAAAGAGATTACAATTGAAATCGCTCACCAACCCGTAGCAATTTTTCTAACCAAAGTTGACGACTCATCGATTAGATCTCTTCTTCCTTCTATCTTAGATGGCGAAGTCCTAAGAGCAAAGCACGAGCTTTCTCTTAGATTTTCTTTGGATGAGCACCCTGAATCTCTATATTGTGCTATCTTGTGCCTCCACCCCCTCCTATATTTATAGGATGAGAAATCATATTTTAGGTCATAATAGGATTTTCTAAATAGAAAACCTTAAAATAAGAATCATATTCCACCTAAAATAGCCCAACACCAATTATGGACGTCCAAATATGGTCAAATTAAATATTTGATATAAATTTAAAATCTAATCAAATCTTAATTTAAAATCTAATCAAATCTTACATTTAATGTAGATTTTCAAATTATATCAAATCAAATCTTTGATCATATTTGGGCTCCAAAATTCACCAAATCCAGACTGGACCCAACACACCTTTCAATTTCAAAATCATTCTATGTCCAAAGAAATCTAGATGGACTTCTCCACTTTATCCATCCTACTTAAATTTAATGAGCAATATCCTAAACTTGTCATTATTTTGAACGATTTATCCTATGAAAAACTATAGTTGTAGGTTTATCGTTGCCATTGTGTGAATTCCATTTAATCTAGCACTTCTATTGAAACTACATTTCATACATTACATTTATCCTATAACTTCTAAAATCCTCTAGATCCTAAAGGTTCTTTGAACATTTCTTATTTAGAAATTAACCCTCTATTCCCATGAACTACATAGCAAAATTGAAAAATATACACCATCCAACCTCACCTTGAACTTGACGTTCTGTTTTAGAAATTAACCCTCTAGTCCATGAAATAACATAGCAAAATTGCAAAATAAACACCTTGTAACCTCAAACTTGAACATTACTAGGAACTTCATCCATACCCAAAACAAAGGGGTTAGTACTTGAATTGACCTTGACATAAGCCTAGGTGATAAAAATGGACCAATATCTTTTATTGATCTCATGTGATACATGTTCTAAAACCCAACTTTTTTCTTTCTAAAACTCAAGTGTGAAGATTTTAGACCTAAATATTTGGGCGGTTTGAGGCAAGTTTATATGGGTTTGGGTCATAAAAAGGAATTTCCTAAGGGGCCTAATAAATCGATCAAATCCTAGAAAGCACGTATATTCCAAAATTATGAGATGTTTCATGTCAGACACATATAGGACACATATCAGACACTCTAAAAATATACTAGAGCACACCAAAATAAGTGCGGCATACATGTCTCTGTCTCATATCCCTGTCCATGCATCATAAATAATTTAAATCCTTGTTTATAAGTATGTTCTAGGATGACCGTTAGAAGTAGACGTAGTTAGCAACTCATTTAAAATCAAGGCCGACTCCAGAATTTTGGAGGACCTATACAAGTTCCAAAAATGAGGCCATCATCCCTCTATACCAGGTAAAAGCAATAAAAATAATAATTCATATACTTTATAATACTTCATAGCATTATAAGTGATACCATCAATCATATTCCGGCTAGCCATTGAGTAGTAAAATCATAAAAAGCAAATTTGTCAATAACAACATCACTCAAGGACCAGGCGCCCAGGCTCCCCAGTTCCCACTACCACTGGTGCCGACTATGGATAACTAAATAAAAAAATAATTATAAAAATAAGAGTAATTGTAAAAAGAAAGTCCAATCTCACTCAAGCAAGGACCAGGCTCCTTGTCGTGACTCGTGAAATAGCTTCAGGTCCAGCCGTCGGAATGAAGCAAAAAAAAAATAAAGAGAAAGAGACTAAGAGATAGAGAGATGATATTAACTTAGTAAATAACTTAATTTATATAAACTAAGAAGACATTTCACAAGAGAAAAAAAGACGTTAGATACTAGAAAGGAAAAAAAAAAATTCCATTGGCACGTCTGTTGAGGGAGAGACATACTGTTTCATTTTTTTCTGTAGGAGAGAGATTTTCCGTTGGAGAGAGAGAGAGAGAGAGGGGGGGGGGAGAGAGAGATGAGATGAAGAGGCGGCTTAGAAACAGGGTGTCGTTTCATTTCTTTTCTATGTTTTATATGATTCTTCTCCAGGCAGCCATGGGCTTCTCCAGGCCCTTAGTTTCTTTCTTTTTTTGCCCTGAGCTAGAAAAAATTGATGCTTCAAAAAACTTTATTTTGAAAAAAAATGGAGGCCCCCCGAGAGGAGGTCTTAGGCGGCTGCCTAGACCATCTCCCCCGAAGCCCTCTATGTTTAAAATAGACAACGAAAAAGATAGGTATAGACAACGAAAAAGATAGGTAGATGTTGAACCTTACCTAATAGATCATTTTGCCACCGCTTAAAAAGTTAGACAACACCAGTATGTCTAAAATACGTGAAGTAATGTTTGGTTTCACAAATCAGATTGTCCTGTCACATAAATGATTAAGATCAATTTCAGGTTGACCCACTTATTTCCTGGCCTGGTTCAGGCTTCATTTAGACAAGTCAAAAATTACAGGTTGAGGATTCCAGATGAGCATTTTCAGTTAACCAGAAACCAACCTGTGTTTCCTGCCATTAAAACCAACTCGAGCAATTACCCAGACTTGTCATAATTTTCATTATGTGTGTTTGTCCCACATATATATGTTTTTCATGCATTTGATGTGTGCATTTTCCTATGTGCCCTCCTTTGTTTAGCTTCCCTACTTAATCCTATGGAAACATATCTTGCTAAACAAGCAAAAAATGCGGTCAGTAAAATTATTGTAAAAAAAAAAGACTTCAGAAACTTGGAAAGAATATAATTTGGGAACCATTTGAGCATACTGTAAATAACATAAGATAATAACATTACCAACATAGAACATCATCCCCACTAGTAAATATTCGACAAACGAGTTTCAATTATCTCTGGTAAATAATACTAGGGCAATCAGTAGATTTTAATGTAGCTTGTGAATATTGTGATACTAAACTTGATAAGAAAGTTCACAAAATAAAAATCCTGAAAAAAAATGAATACTTCACTAACACAAAATGTGACAGGTACATGTGTGGAGAGGGCGCATCAGGAAACATGACACTGGATGAATTGCTTGCCTTGGAAAGGTTTCTTGAGATGTGGATGTATCAGATACGCACCACTAAGGTAAGGAGGCTATTTTCCTTGCTAACTTTCACACGTCTATGTGACTGAACAAACTCATGTTTCTACTGAATCTTCTACAAACAGATGAAGATCATGTTTCAGGAGATTCAATTGCTGAAAAACAAGGTTAGCTGCACATCATAAACATTTTATTTTGGATTCTCCAACAACCATATTTGTTTTGAAGGCTATACATACTAAGGCATGATACTTCAAAACAATGAATAATCCTTTATTGTTAATGAAGAAAGGTAACATATGGCAAAAAAAAAATCATTACAACTGAGTTGGTGTTTCTCAAGATGCCTTGATTTCCTGTTTAACAGCAAGTGTTTATCAAATTTAATGGCACTAGTAAAGAAAAGTGAACAGGAAGTTTGAACCCTTCCAAGGAGCAACCAAATATGAAAATAATACAAGATATTTCTCCACTCATAACTTAGACTCGCTACTCCAAGGTCTTCAAGAGATTATAGGAAGTAGACAAAGTCCGGATAATCTGCCTAATAGACGGACCTAGTTTACGTCATAACAAAATCCCAGTTCTAGGAATAGCGAGCAGGAACTGGCATTGCACCTTGAAAAAACAGAAGAGGTATATAATATGGATGCAATAAAAATCAGAGATGAAAAAGACAGAACAAAGTGCACAATGGGCAAAAGATGGTGTCATTTAAGATTATCATGTTTTTAGCTAGAAACTCTAAACTCTCAAAGCCTCTGAAAGTCAAAGGTAAATCCACATACAAGCTTAAACTGCTATTCTGCTCCTTAAAGTTGTAATGATATAAATTCCAGCATTGCAGCACGCACAATATGTTACCAATGTACTTAAACTAGAACATAAGTAGGTTTTACCTTAATGCCTGAGAAACTTCCAAGTCCTTGCTAGGATCTTGGTCTTACCCACTACATGATGTTAACAACTTAAGGACCATTATCAAAAGTAATCAGAAACTAACATATAATGAAGTTCGTTCATGAATGCATGACTAGACTGCCCAACATCAGGAGAATCCTGAATCCTACGTAAAGTGGAGGAATAAATCATGACTATAAGACATTATTATACCTAGTGTAAATTGGTCTTTATATATATACTTCTAAGTTTCTTTTGCCATGCAGGAGGGCATACTGAAAGCTGCGAATGAACTCCTTCAAGAAAAGGTATATCTACAATGAACCAGTCAGGTACTTACACACTTGTATTGTCGCCATTGTCGCATTAATAATCAATTTCTTGCCTGTGTGTGCAGATCGTAGAGCAAAATGGGCTCTTTGATATAGCCCCACTGATCGTACAACAGAACGGGTATTTTAGTGGAGCCCCGATGACAGCTAACTTTCCTTACCCACTAACCATAATGAATGAAATTATTCCAATTTAGGAGCTCCTGATTTGGTTAGAGGTTGCTCCTACTAATGAAAATAAAGCTGGAAGGCCTTTGTGAAATACTTTATTTCAGGTTGCATCCTCGAACTTATATGTACAGATAGACATCCTATGTACTAGTAGTTCCAAAACTTGTTATGATGGAATAGTATGCCCTTCCTTGGGAAATGGAGTTTGATGCTCTGTGTTGGCTCTCTATCAACATTTTTATATGTTAATAATGAAATATTCTCTAGAAAAATAGTCTGAGTTGTACTTGTATTATATTCTGCATTAATCGTGACAGCAATTTTCTGCCATAAGCCTACTAATGCTTTTCCCTGGTTCAGACTATTTTTCTAATAAAACAAAACCTTGACATTTACTCCCTTTTAATTGAGACTAGACTAAGTGACTAATAAATATGTTCTCCTAGACAACAACTAGCCTTCTTAATTTATTGGAGGGCACCTCTTCCGCCTCTAATTGGCTCAGCCTTTGAGAGCTTAACATCCTATCGAACATCATTTAAGCAATGTCAATATCTACATAAAGTATTCACAAGTTCTAGTACTAAATACTAAGCAAGTAAACAATATTAGATATAATAGCATTGGGCGAGGATCATGTTAAATATCTTCTTCCTTCTCTTTACTGCTTACTTGATCCTGGAAGGTTAACCTAACTAAAAGATTAAAAGAAACTCATTGAAATTGTCAACAAGTGACAAAATAGGTAAATTAGCCTCAGAGCTGGAATAGTACCAAAAATCTTCATAATCTTTAAAATTTGACAAGTCTCACCTCTTCTTCAATTGATCCCTTGAGAGCAACCAAAAAAGTCGAATATGGCCATACAAAATCAAGTCTGATATCAAACATGTCAAAAAAATACATACGAGCCAAATTCGGTGTCTTGCCTACGGCAATGTGTTTCCTTTCGTGTTGTGACATGACCATCTCCATGCAACATAGACAAAAGGAAAATGAGAAAAGCATACATTGGTATCAAAGCACTTGGAAAATCATACAAGTCTAGCAAATCACACTTTTAGTACAATTAAGAACCAACTAGCAATTAGAATTCCATAATAACTTGAGAACAGGAAATTACATTATTGTGAGGACTTAAATATCAAGAACACCAAATAGGGACCTCAAAGCCCACATACAACCAAAATAAATCTCCCTGAACCATCAATAACACCAAATAGCTGACCTCAATGCGCACGTACAACCAAAATGAATCTCCCGAACCAAGAAAACCACACATCCAACAGAATAGGAAATGTATTTTCTGGCTATACCGCCTTAAAAAAATCTATTTGAAAAATCAACCGCCAACATCACCTTTTTGCCCAAAAGATAATAAAAGAAAAGGTATTAACTCCGACATCTTTTTAGGGAGAAATTATATAGAATGCCAAGAAAATATGAAATATGACATGGATACTTCTCATTTACAAATGACAAGAAGTTGAAAGCTTAAAAAAACACGGAAGACATTTGATAAGCCTTATTCCATTAATTTGGGAGAAAGTGAAAGAGCACGTCCACAGATTGTTGGCCCAGCAAACTAACCAAATGCAGAATATAGAGTAGAAGAGAGACTAAATATAACAAAAAAAAAAACAAGTAGTTGGAGAAAACCCACACCACAGAAGCTGGGAGAAAATTCGTACCAGTTTTACTGGACATGTAGTTTTATCCTGAAGAAACTGAACTAGAAGGTGTATTACACATTTCAGCTCCATTCTTACTGATTCACTGATTCCAAAGACGAACATCCTTACTGATCTCACTTTTATAAGGCAACAAACAATTATTGGTTGAATCCTGTAAAGTTATAGAGATATTTGTTAGTGAAAATAAACTAAGAATTACCATTATAAAACAAGGCTAATTTGCACTTAATGCAGTTTTTTGCAGATATATTTAATATAGACTTGAGTATCCTACTTTTATTTTGCACTTAAAAAGCCTAAACTACAATAATTTTGCACTTGGTGGCTAATGGCAAGTATCAAAAGACAAGTTTGTCCCTCTGCAAAATTCTAATTTTATCAAATTTCCTAATCCTATAACCTAGTTTCTTCTTGTTCCCCACCCACCCCTATCCATCGATGCACCACCACCCTTGTCGCCTCCTTGCCTCGATGTTTCCTTTCGTGTTGCCTATAGAGGCAATCACTGCTGTCTGCATCCACAATAGCGGCATTGAGGAGGTCATGGTTAGGATTAAGGTTTAATTTTGGGAAAGAAGATGATGATTTAAAAAAATAATCTCTTTTAAGTTTAGGGGCAAAAAAAATAATAATCCAATAATCATGTGCCTTTCTTGTGACTGTTAAGTGGGACGAAAGACCAATAAAGGATAGTAAGTTGCAAAAGTCATGATAGTCCAGGGTATATAAGGTATATGACCCACAAAACGGCTGATAAATTTCAACATAAATGGGAAGGTCCGTTCATTATGGACTAACAAACCTCTTTCTAGAACCAAATCTAGGGCTAGGGCTTGGGCTAGGGCTCGGCCAAAGGGGAGCTCTTGAGGGAAGGAGGAAGAGGAAAGAAGAAAGTGTTGATATGGTATGTTGGGTGTCATATTTAAGTATAGTATAAGCACATGGGAATATCCTGAGGACATATTTGGGATGCCAGAATATGTCACAGGATATTCCATTATGAGATTATTGTCATAATGATTGAGATCATTGTATTAATGACTGTAAGGCTATATAATGCCAATGAGACAATCAATAAAACAATCAACTAATTTCAACATGGTATCAGAGCAAAGTTTCCACAAACCCTAGTCGTCACCAAGCTTCCACAAACCCACAGGAGGATTTCCTAGATCTCCTCTACCGAACTCTTCCACGCCCCCCCTTCTCCGCCCTTCGCAGGCCGTCCTTCGCTGTTACTGCCCCATCCCGCTACTGCTGCGGCTACTACTGCTGCTGCGACTGCTGCTGCTGCTGCGACGGCGGCTGTGACATGCGTGCTGCCGCCTCCTCCGCACCAGCACGAGACAGCGCCTAATAGGGATGCCTAGATCTGAAAAAAGGGGGGACATGTTCGGATCTAGGAGCGGACGACGAGGACGAGCGTGAGTCGTGGAGCGGACGTAACGTGATTGGATAGACGACGCATCGATGGAGGAGATCATCAAGAAGCTAGATTCTGCAGAGGTGGCGACGTTGATGAAGTTGTTGACGATGTCGGCTGGTGAGAACACGACACGAACATCGCCGGAGTTGAAGCTTCCCTCTATCGATCTGAAATTAGATGGACCAGCCACCTATCTGAGTTGGTCACGGCGGGTGAGAAGAACCCTCGCAGAAAAAAATATGGAGGGGTTCCTGACGGGCGAGGCGACAGAGCCGGACGAGGGCTCGACAGGACACGATGAGTGGAAGTCCACTCATATGGTGATCTACATCTGGCTTCTCAACTCCTTAGTCCATTCTATTGCCGCCACAGTAGACGGTATTGAGATGGTGAAAGATGTGTGAAAGAAGTTGAGAAGGACCTATGATGGTGTGGGGAACAACTTACGGGTCTTCCAGATAAAGGGGAAGATTGATGACACCGTACAGGGAGAGAAGACGGTGCAGGAGTATGCCACGAAGTTGGAGCGTCTGTGGTTGGATTATGATTACTCCTCAGATCGGGCGAGCTGCGGGGACCCTAAGTGTAAGGAGAGACATGTGTGTCTCCAGGAGAGAACGATGAAGTTCCTCAAAGGGCTGACTGCAGCTTTCGCACAGAGGACAGCCCTACTTCTAGCCCAACCAAAGATCCCTAGCCTTGAGGAGGCTATCTCAGCCATGATCCAGGAGGAGACACGCATCAGGCTGCAAGCCGGGACAGGTGGTCCCCCCGAAGCAAAGTCAGCACTAGCGATCACCAGCTCAGGTAACACAGGATCTAAGGGAGAGCCCTGGCAGCATAACCGGCAGTGCTACTACTGTGGAGAGATGGGTCATCATCGGTATGCTTGTACCAAACCACCTAGGGAGGGAGATTTAGGTGGTGGACGAGGACCGTTCGGCGGATGAGGATATAATGGAGGACGTGGTCGTGGTCGAGGGGGTAGACGAGGCGGCCGAGGAGGTTATCGGGCGAACCTCCTGATATCAGAAGGGAACGGAGAAGCTGATGGCACCTTTACTGTGGAGGACTAGGCACTGGGAGACATGAGGAGTAGAACAGAGGAGGCGTCCACCTCATTCTTTGTCAGGGGCAACGCTGCCATGTATACCCATCCATCAGAAGGTACTGACGAATTACTTGCCCTTGCGTCTATCTCTTCCCTTAAATCATCAGACTGGATTATCGACTCGGGAGCATCTCGACATGTGACGAGGAATGCTAGTGAGTTTTCTTCCTACACTCACCTAGCATCAGCAGACAGCATTCAGACAGCTGATGGCACTTTCCAGCCAGTGGTTGGTAAGGGTACTGTTAATTGTACAGGCTCAGTAAGATTATCCAATATTTTACATGCTCCATCCTTTCCAGTCAGTCTCTTATCCATTAGTTCTATAATCCTCCAACTTAAATGCATTGTTTCTTTTAATATTCCTAAGGTGACCTTCCAGGAGAAAGGGACAGGACAAAGACTTGGTACTGGCACTTGGCATGAGGGAATGTGGTACCTAGATCGAGAAGGACTGGACTCAGCATTGGTATCTATGGCAGAGAATGCTGGCATGGAAGGACTGCAGCAGAGGACTGAGGATACCTTGATACTCCATCATCGGAGGATGGAACATTCTTTCTTTGATACTCTAAGTAAGTTGTATCCAGAGATTTATGCAAAAACAAATAAAGATAAATTAGTATGTGATGCGTGCGACTTAGGAAAACTTACTAGGAGCTCATATGTTGGCACGGGTCATAGAAGCACTTTTGCTTTTGAGGTAGTATATTCTGATATCTGGGGTCCATGTGCTACTAATACTATGAATGGTTATAAGTACTTTGTTTCTTTCATTGAGTGTGCCTCTCGTGTTACCTGGTTATATTTGATGAAAAATAAGAATGATGTACCTGCTTGTTTTCAGGATTTCCATAAGCATATCCAGACTCAGTACAAAGCAGTTGTGAAGGTACTGAGGTTTGACAATGGAACAGAGTATACCAACAGGACGCTTGCAGAATACTTGTCAATATACGGAATACAGCATCAGACCACCTGTGCATACACACCAGCACAAAATGGAGTTGCAGAAAGAAAAAACAGACACCTTCTGGAGGTCGCAAGAAGTATGATGATCGACATGAATGTCCCACAGAGTCTGTGGGGGCATACAGTGTTGACAGCAGCTCAACTCATCAACAGGATGCCCTCGAAGGTCCTCGGATGGAAGTCCCCATGTGAGGTATTGTAAGACAATAATAGTGGGATACTCCCACTAAAGGTGTTTGGGTGTGTGTGTTTTATGAAGGACAACAGGCCATCAGTTGGAAAACTTGACCCTAGAGTGGTCAAATGCATCTTCGTAGGCTACTCGGCAACCCAGAAGGGATATGTGTGCTAGATTCCAGTAAAGAAGAAGAAGTTTGTCAGTATGGATGTCCACTTTCGGGAGCATGAGCCATACTACCGCTAGGATGGAACTTCACACAACACGCCTAATACTGCCAGTATTAGGCGAGAGGGGGAGATGGAGAACTTGGTGGTAACCGATTTAGAAGTTTGGCATGGAGGCACGGAGAAGGGACAAGAAGGTGAAGGTGTTAGGCCTACGGCTCAGGGAGAGTTACTTACCTACAACAGGAGAGAGAAGCAAACTGCAGGACCAGTACCGACAGTGCTAGTGCCAAGTCCCTTGCCTGCGTTCATCCCAACTCCTGAGGCACCGACACCAACCCCCCTTCAGGTGATACCCCCTCCTTCACAAGATATCATTCCTCCTACTTCTACTCCTCCCACACCACTATCTGTACGGAGGACCACTCGCAGCAATGCAGGAAATCCTCTAAACAGATATGGTTGGGATATTGCTCAGTTTGTTTCTTATGACCATATCCCTTCTTTTCATGGAGCATTTATAGCATCTTTGGATAGTATTACTGTATCTAACAATTGGCAGGTTGCCAAGAACGATCCAAAGTGGAAAGCGGCAATACACGAAGAGTTGGGAGCTCTGGAGAAGAACCACACTTGGGAGCTTGTGAGACTGCCAAAGGGAAAGAGAGCAGTTAGATGCAAGTGGGTCTTTACCGTGAAGCAGAACCCAGATGGACAGGTTGAGCACTACAAAGCTCGACTAGTAGCTAAAGGATACAGTCAGACGTACGATATCGACTATGACGAGACCTTTGCACCAGTTGCAAAGATAAGCACTGTCAGGACTCTGCTTTCTCTGGCAGCGAATGGTGGATGGAAGCTACACCAACTGGATGTAAAGAATGCGTTTCTTCACGGAGATCTAGTGGAGGAGGTGTACATGGAGATACCACTAGGATTTGGCATCAATCAGACAGTAGGCAACGTCTGCAGGTTGAAGAAGTCCCTCTATGGACTGAAGCAGTCTCCTCGAGCGTGGTTTGATAGATTCAGAAGGGCGATGAAAGGGATAGAATATCAGCAGATCAATGCTGATCATACTGTGTTCTTCCATCGGAGTGGAGGACACATCACCATGCTTGCGGTGTATGTGGACGATATGATTATCACAGGAGATGATGAGCAGGAGATCGCCCAACTCAAAGGAAAGCTTGGCAAGGAATTCGAGGTGAAGGATCTCGGCCTTCTTCGGTACTTCCTTGGGATTGAGATTGCTCGAGAAGCAGAGGGGATTGTTCTCTCTCAAAGGAAGTATGCACTGGAGCTTCTTACATAAACTGTAATGTTGGGGTGCAAACCTGCAGCGACACCAATAGATCAGAGGTTCAAGATTGATGCTGAGGCTGGAGAACTAGTTGATCGGGACAGATACCAGAGACTGGTTGGCAAGTTGATCTATTTGAGCCACACACGTCATAATATCTACTTTGCAGTAAGTGTGGTGAGCCGCTACATGCATGACCCACAGAAGGGTCATATGGATGCAGTGTACCAGATTCTGAGGTACTTGAAAGGTGCTCCCGGGAAGGGACTAATATTTAGAAAGAATAATCATGTGAGCATCGAGGGCTACTGTGATTCTGACTGGGCTAGTTGTGCTGATGACAGGAGGTCTACCTCGGGATATTGCATATTTATAGGAGGTAACTTGGTCTCCTGGAGGAGTAAGAAGCAGTCTGTGGTGGCCAGGTCGATAGCTGAAGCAGAGTACAAAGCTATGGCCTTGGGAGTTGCAGAGATGCTATGGTTGAAGAATATGCTGGTGGAGCTGAAGCTGGATCAAGGAGCCAAGATGAAGCTGTGGTGTGACAATCAGTCAGCTATTAGTATCGCCAACAATCCAGTACAGCATGACAGGACCAAACACATCGAGATTGATAGATTCTTCATCAAAAAGAAGTTGGATAGTGGATTACTGGAGCTTGGCCATGTTCCAACTAGGGATCAAGTAGCAGATGGACTAACCAAGGGACTCGCCTCAGTTTGCATGATTAGAGGATGTGACAAGATGGGCTTAGTGAATATCTTTCACCCATCTTGAGGGGAGTGTTGATATGGTATGTTGGGTGTCATATTTAAGTATAGTATAAGCACATGGGAATATCCTGAGGACATATTTGGGATGCCAGAATATGTCACAGGATATTCCATTATGAGATTATTGTCATAATGATTGAGATTGTTGTATTAATGACTGTAAGGCTATATAATGCCAATGAGACAATCAATAAAACAATCAACTAATTTCAACAGAAAGCAAGTGGAAATGAGGGAGAATGAGAGAGGAGAGAGAAAACCATATATATATATATATATATATATATATATATATATATATATATATATATATATATATACTAAGTGGAGAAATGAGATTAGCCATAGGATTAAGTCATGACACTCTCCAAATAAATCTCAACCATCAAAAGTAGGCTTAGTGGTTCCAAAAGTGAACCGGGTCAGGTATCCATCCTACGTACGGGTCCTAGTACGGGTTCATGGCAATTGCCAATATATGTTCACTATTGGTCTCGGGTAGTCTCCCATAATAAACAGGAATCCAAACATATAAAGTACAACATATAGACATGAACCAACATGCAAAATATAGTAAGAATACATTTACAGAAATTTTTTTAAATATCAGAAATTTAAGAATACCAAATCTAGAAATGGGTATGACATTAAGTGAAGTGCTTTAAGCCGTAGCATATCCTACGTGACAAGCATTGCAAATATGAAAGTAAAGTGCTATAATTTATCATGCAACATCGTCTACTCGAAACATAACTAAATTCTACTTGCACAAAACTAAGGTAGCAGTACAAGGGTCTAACTATAAATTCAAGTTTTATTTCCATGTTCTACACAAACAGATAACGAGTGGGATTATTCCCTTAGATAGGTTGGTTCATTTCTTTTATTAGCATACAACAGGTAATTTTTTTAGTGACTAGCATGTATCGTCAAAGTTATTAAGTGTGACTGTTGAGCAAAGACAAGTTCATCGGAGCTACCCACTTGAATGAGGGCTTGCCTTGGCTGAGCGGGACTCCGAACGAACCGCTGAAATGCCAAGTCTAAACGTCGTTTGCACCAATACTTCCTTTTGCTAAGCTGAGTGGAGCGGGTAATTACATAATACACCACTCAGAAACAGTTTCGTCCTCGAAACTTCCTGAGCGCACTCTTATCCTATTGTATCACTTCTATCTCCAACTCGAATCTGTCTTGCATGACATCTAAGATTGCTCGACATAACTTCCTATCCGTTTCCTCAATCCACTTCACACTCATGCCTTAGCCAAATTTTCTCGAACAATTATATCCTTTAATTCAAATTGACTATCTCTGAAACTTAACCGTCAAATCTTCTGCCTTAAATCCATGTCGTACCTCGCACGGGACTATACTACACAAATACATGGGTATGCTATAACTTGTCGCACAAGGGCAAGCTTAGTACTAAGGCGAACCCACTGAATATTATACTTCGATATTTCTAAAACAAGAACAAATCCCAACCAATTAATCGACGCCTCCTTATCAAAACCAAGTATTACACCTAAAACCAAATCAAACAATCCTCAAGACTTCGTATATGACTCCCAACCAATCTTCCAACTCATCTGAATCAATGTCTAAGTAAAATCGTATACCGTTACACCAATTCCAGTCTCGAGCCATCGATCATTCCCGCTAAAGAAATTTTACTATCTTCCGAAGTAATCGTACGATTCACCTACGTTCTATCTTCCGAAAACTTTTCAACTCTATGAAATAATCAACCGAAATTCGAATCCTTATTATGCCTTACTCGATCACACTCTTCCGAACATGACTTCAATTTTCGCTAATATCATCCAAATCTGACCAAACCTCAATCCATTTTCATTCAATCCTCACGTAAAATTTTTAACTAATTTATCTTGCATCATATTAACTCGTATTCACTTCGTTCATTAATACTTCTTTCGCTACCATAAAATTTGAACCACCGTAATCCAATTTGTTCTGTCAACTATCTATTTATACTTCTGATCAATCCTTAAGATGACACGATCCATTCCCTAAGTATTTTTGTTTTATGAAACCACAATATTACCTCAAGAAGGGTCGACCAAAATCCAAGTAAATTCCAATCTGATTTCAAACCCAAGTCTCTAATTATCGTCAAGTACGTCTTCCAAGCACATGATTTTGATTTTCGATTCGATTCAATTCGTCATCCAACTTTCTCGATCAATTCCAAGCATCTGACAATAACATCAATCCATTCAGTTCTCGATATTATCTCTTCGTAACTGTCTATCTAATCTAGCAACTAATATCCAAGTTTCACCGCCTATTTTGTTCGCGTCAAATATCAAACTTCTTTAGCGCACACATCCTGTCCCAAGACCTAACTCTAAATCTTGCTGCCCCAGCTCTATGGTCTACCCAGGCCATACTCTAAGGTCGATCACACCAACTCTAACTCTCGATATAGGCTCATCTTCCTAACCACTAGGTCAGCTCACCAGGTCATAGTTATGTCTCGAATCCCCATCCGTAATATGCAACCAAAATCTATTGCACTCACCAAATCCTAGGATCAAACCATCATCTGATCGTACAGGGTATTAGAATACCCAAGCTCGCTTCACTTAGATTTCTAAACATCGAGCATAGATCATCTTACCCGCATTTGCAATATCCGTTTCACGGAGTCAGAGTTCGTTTCAGAAAGCCATTCCTAGGTTTCATTCATCCCACCGAATCTTGATATAAAATCATCAACACACTCATCTGAGCGACACACATATTCATAGTCCTCAAGTCTATACGATAACGTCCACTAGTCCAGTTTCATTATTTCCATCACCGAGTCATAATCCAAATTCTTTAAGTCATCCATCGAATTTAAATGTTCAATTCCTAACTCTATCAAGCATGACTCACCTTAACTTTTAACTACTTATCTTCAAAACCTCATTCGATTCACTTAGCATCCTCAACTCGTCTTCGTATCAAACAAAAAGTCAAAAACGATCCTCGAATTCACTAAATTATTTTATCGTTGCATCTTTGTTCCATTCAAGTTACAGATCCAATATTTTCTCCTAAACCATTAATCTTGTTGCATCGAATCCAAGATCCATCCTTAAGTTCTTCGTCCATCAAGTCATGTTCCTCTAATAAACATTCATGCCATCATTAAAATTTGCCTAGTTAAGTCATCTGAAACTTCGATGTTATAGTTCGATCAATTCGTAGTCCACATCTAGCATTCCTTAAAATAACCAAGTTCAAAGATTCCATCGATAACATGCCTATCATTCATCCAACTAAAAAAATTCTCCAGCCAAAGTCTGTATATCCTCGATACATTTTTATATCCTTAAGTATATTCACGCAACCGTAAAATCATTTATTTGTATAACTTTATTTTATTTCATTCCATGCTATATTTCAAACTAAATTAAAATCAACTCATCCAAACTCAAGATCAAATCTGCTATCGTCTATGTCTGTTTCTCACATAGCATGATTCTTTCACTCGTATTAATCCGAACTTTTCTCCAAGAATTGATGTCGTATCGATTTATCTAAGTCCGAGACTAAATTATTTGTACGTAAATTCTATTCAATCAAGCTATCCATTTTTTCCTTTCCTTAGAACCATTCTTATTTCCTCAAATCGAATTTCTAATCACAATCTTCCAATTATGCTAACTCTAATTGCATCCTCGAGTCTTCCATCTCAACTCTAGATTTTGTTCTATTTGATTCAATCTGCACTTACACATATGATCCACGATGATTCCTCGATCAATCTATCATTTCCATTACTCTGAATCCTTATTCGATATACTCTTATCACTTGCTCGACTCATTCTTAATCGTCTGAACTAAATCTCGCATGCGGCACTCGAAATCACGACTAACTAAGCATTACTCTTTCTAAGGATTTGTACTATCGCATTCCATGCTGATAAACTCGTTGCTACTCTGAAATCCTCAATTCGTCCAAGGTTATCCCATATACCACTCAGGGTTCAAGCCATTTGACACATCCTCAAAACCGAATTTAAATTCTTAACTTATTCACTTGAATATTTGACTTATCTATTCCTCAAAGTCCATGCATGATCCTCGATACTCGCTTAACGATATCGTCTTTCGACAAAACCTTAATAGATTATTATCCAAAAATCCCATGATCCAAATCCAACTTATCCTCGTTCGAACGATATTCTGATCCTGCATATAAACTTACTCGAACCAACATAAGTAATATGTAATGCCCATCGCTCAGTCAATAAGGCCTTTTGTATAGATGTCCTGATCAATAAAATACCAGATTAGATTCTTAAAATATCTTGATATTGTATGGAATATCTCACGGACATCGTGAGAGAGGGTCTATAATATCACCCATGAATAAAATTCAAAGCTGAGAGAGTCGATACGAGGGCCAAGGACGTAAAGCCGTGCGTTGATACCAAAATATCATGCTCCAGTTTTGCAGAGCCGAACGTCCTTGCTGAGCGTGATATCGTACGAGTCTAAGTTACGCTCGTGCAAGGCAAGCACTAAAATAATCAATAAAAATACTAAGCCATAGAGTCGCACAGATAATCTCCAAGTGGAAAGTAGAATAAAACACAAGTATGAAATGGAACAAATTTCTTTATTGATATTGAAGAAAGGTTACAATGGCGCTAGGCCGAATATTACAATCGCTCAAGCTCTCTCTCTCTCTCTCTCTCTCTCTCTCTCTCCCTCTCTCTGTGTGTGTGTGTGTCTCTCTCAATACAATAAAATCGTGCCAAATGGCTTATAACTTTAGGAATGATATAATAGATGATGTTCTAATATATTATATCCTGTATATGGTGCTTCAGCTCTCGGTACGCAATGCTCCAAGACTCCAGAGTGAACTATATGCCTTAGCACGCATGAAGGAAACTCTATACCGAACGAGATACTCCTGCACCCTGCAAGCAATCTGGTGGTTTTTAGTATATTAAATACACTGATGGTGAGGCTTCTCGCCCACTCAATAAAATCAATAACGTTCATTAAGTTCTGTGCATGAACTATTTAAGTTATCTTTCTAATCTTTCCTTAGGATCAGTTTATGGCATATGAATATTGTCACGACCCGCACCCGGTGTAAGGGCACGAGTACGTGGGTACGTACAACCTACACCGTAGCATCGGCGATAGAACGTTGTCTACATCAACTATACTATCTAATTATCTCACACAATAATGTACAAACCTGTCAATAATATCTCAACTCCATACGGAGGATAAGATGATGATGATAAAAAAACCAATACTCAATCACAATAAAATCTACAAGGAGAATAAATGACACGGTATGATAAAAATAAAGAAGTCTAACATAACCATAAGGTCTAATCATCAACAACATCCAATAACATCAACAATATCCAAGTCTCAAATATAAAGACGGAAACAAATTTAGTACCAAAAATGCTAATAAAAACTAACTAGGATAACTAGTGATTTCGGTAATCACTCCTGAGTGTCAGGGCCCATGGTTGATATCCTTCCTTGTGGTCCATAGTACGTGGGACACCAGTCCTCTAAGTTATTATGTGAAAAAATATCCAATCAGGATGGAGCGAAGTATAACCCAATAACAGTTCCAATTAATTGACAAAGACTATAAAACATAAATAATGAATGTATACTAGATGGGAAAGTAATATACTGATGTACTAGTAAAAAGTAAAGAGTGACATGCAATATAAGCAATGTAAAATAACTAGTGCCTAAAATAACCAGTGCATATATAAAATAGGAGAGAAAAGAATCTGTAAGTATCATAATCTTTAAGTATCAGGTGCAAGACAATATAATCTGTAAACTGAACAAGAATATGTGCAATTATATTATATGATATAAAATATTAGTTTGATATGTGATCGAGGCATTTTAATGTTTACACGAGTAGCCGATGTCTACCATATTTGCCAATGTTTACAATATTTGCCAATGTCTACAATATTGCCAATGTCTTAATCACATATCTAGCTAGCACTTCTCACGCCCAGACTGGTACGATAGATCCAACCATAAGACGTTACTTGCTAATGTATCCAATGTTAACCAATATTATCCAATATTATCCAATACCAAACGATGAGCAGTATTCGATATCATTGCGATGAGTCAAGGTAATATCTCATGACTGAAGATCCAATGTCAATACCAATCCGTGTACCATCGTGTCAAGAATCAGATGTAACATTTCTAAATACTTAAAATATAATAATTATCAAATAATAAAAACTATCAGAGAATGTACTCGTCTGTGGTCCAGAGAAATAAATATCAAAGAATGTCTGAACTGGAGTCCAAGTGATCCTATATATAAATTATCATGTCATTTAGTGATTTGAGTAATAAACATGCTTAAATAAACTAAAATATGGTTTCTATGTCATTTTTAGGTCAATCTAAGTTAAACTCGGTGGTACTAGGCCAAATTTTAGATTCTAGGCTAATACTAGTTATACCTTGCTATTATCTAAGGTATATTAGTTAATCTTCTAGTACTAGTTAATATTAACTATACTAGATAATACTATATATTAGTTATTATATTGTACATATAGACTCAATATATAACTAATATCTTAGCTAATTACTTTAGTTAATATCTATAACTTGATATCTGATATCTTGGTGCTCACCTATACTTAACACTAGTACCTAGACATCAATACCCTTACTTAAGTATTACCCCATTACCTAACCCATACCTTGGTCAAAACTCCTAACCCATATCACTTTGGTATAATATTGATACTCTATATTACAACAAATGATAACCTCAACACTTCACCAATCATCTTTCTATTATTGTTGTGCAATATTTGCACAATAACAGTCCCCATTAACCCCAAGTACTGATACCCTTGGTATCAACCAATCACCCTAATTAGTTATCTTAACCTGGTACCAATTAATCAATACTCCCCTTAATACCTTGTCCTAACACACTCGACCCTATGTCTACCCAGATACACTACTGGATACATGGTGTAATCCAGTTGCAGGCATGCTTATACAGTGGTGCACACTGTAATACACCCACTCTAATATCCCCCACTCCCATCTCCTGATCATCCATCGATTCCCTCCTCTTGCTGCCACTTGATGAACCCAAAGCCCCCAAACTAGCCACATGTCATGACCCATACTCGATGTAGGGCACGAGTATGTGGGTACATGCAGCCCATGCCACAGCATCGATAATGGAACTCTGTCTGGGTAAACTATGCTATATAACAATAATGATCATCAAGGTATATAATGCCACCAATAAAATATGAATACTCAATCATAAAACTATAAGATGGAACAATCGCACAAATATGATATAAAGAACTGAAGAGTCAAAATACAACTCACAAGACAGAATATAATATATAATGAGTCTCAAATATAATAAAGTACTAAATGTCAAAGCTGAGGACAAATCTAGTATAATATAAGCCCATCTGTAAAGCTATTGGTAAAGTGTCGTCTGTCTCAATCGGGATGACTCTCTCCTGAGCCATAGTCTCTAGCTCTAAACTAACTATGTCCTGAGGCCCGTAGTGAGTACGATACAACTCCTTATGTCATTTGGGAAAAATATATCCAGTCAGGATTGGAGAAAAGTATACCTCTAGCAGTAGTTCCAATAAATGATAAAGACTATGTAACATTAAATAGAGAGCATAAACAAGATACAATATACAAGAACAAGAGATATACAAGATATGAATACTGTAATTAAATACAAGAAAATAAGCATCATGAATAAGAGCAAGAAATACTACTACTACTACTACTACTACTACTACTACTACTACTACTACTACTATGTAAGTGAGTACTAGGTTCGACATATGATCGACTTGGGAACTTGCACAAGGATTAGAGCCTGGTTAATCATACATGCGTGTATGACCAATACTCACAAGTAATAAGGCATACACAAGGAGGGTATGATCACATATCTACACTAACACTCTCCGCCTACGACGGGTGTAGTGGATCTAACTATGGTATGCTTTGATACGGGATTCACTGGATAGGTAACTAGTCTCCCTAGGAATCAATGTTTGTATATGTATAAAAAGAACAAGGAACAAGGAACAAGGAACAAGGAATAAGGAACAAGGCTTGTACAAGCTATACCATAATACCAAAGAATAATATCTTATGATGAGATCCGGATATACTAATCCGTGTATCCATCATGTTAAGAAATCAAGTATATTTATACTAAATATAAGAAACATAAAGAATATCATAAAAAAACTATCAGAGAATGTACTTGCCTGGAATCTGGTGAACAGTATCAAAGAAATCTAGAACGGTGCCTCTAAGACCTAAATATAAAATATTACATCAATACAAGATTTTAAAATGAATACAAGTTAAACTAGTCTAATTCTAGGTTATTTAGCCATTTCTAGGTCAAAATAGTCCAACTTGGTCAACTCTAGGTCAAACTAATCAAAGTAGCTATTTCTAGGTTGTATGAGTCGATCTCTAGGTTATTGGTTTCATACACTATGTATCTAGGCTACACTAGCTATATTAGGATACTAGTGTATCATAAATATTTAGTATTAATAAATAGAACTATACATATAAATACTAGTTAATACTAACCCTATATTGATTACCTTGGCTTTAAGCCACCTTGGTATCAATACCTAGATACCCTCTTGTTATTCAATTCCAAATACCCCATAATACCTCATACCTCCCTATTACCTTGGTGTATCTCTAGGTAATACTAGAACTTAGCACTTAACCATACTAATACTAACTCAAACTAAAATACACTAATATCAAACTAACTTAAACATACTAACTTTTATCACTAACCAATGATACTTAACTCTGCGTATATTAACTGATACATACCTAACTTACATATATTATATGACTAAACTAACATCTAACAATAACTAACATCAACTACTAACTAAAACTAACTAACTATCCTAAATTTACCAATTAATACATAACTGAAACTACCTATCAACTAACTCTAATATACATTAACTAATGAACACTTAACCAAATGCTAACTGTCACACTGCTGCCTTCCTCAAAAAATTAAACCCGACCTCACATTGCTGTGCATACTGTATGTACAGTCCTGCACAAACTCGACTGTGCACAGATGTGCACAGTCCCCCCATCACTGCTGCTGTGCTTGCCCAAATACCTGCCCTCTACTTGACCTGAGCTGTTGCTCTCCTCTATCCTGCAATACTTGCAAGAAGCAAGGCTGCTGCCATCCTTGCCAAAACCTGACTGCTAATACTTTCCCCCAATTGCTAGAGTCTACTAACAGACTCGACTGCTACACATCCTCTATGTTTCAATGCAATACACAGACAACCACAATGCTCAAAATATGTGATAGACCTACTCCCTCTATTACAAACTGATACTATAAGGTGTTAACACTTAATATAAGTTAGCAGTAAAACATGTATCATTACATATACATAAAAATCTCATCCTTAAATATATATACATTGATACATATATACTAATGATTACATACATATATTTTTATCCTTAATACACTAGTTAAATAAGATCAACATCACTAGTTAGGATACCAAAGTACTCATAAAGCAATATATCAAACACAAGGAGTACATCACCCCCATATCACACTAGATCTATGATATACTTGCGATACGCCCCCAACACAACACCCAATGTATTACGAAGGATACGAGCAAGTCTAGAATCACAATTATAAGCAATATAAAGTGCTACCTATATCACTACGTGTCCATAGCAAAATATGACATGTGTATACCCCTGTGTCGAAGAAAACCCTCCAAATCATCCCGTATCACCAAATTGCCATGATACGGCCTACACGTATCCAATTTTGGATATGACACTAATCTCACATAATTAAACATATGTCAATTTAGTCTAATTGACCTATTGACCAACACATGGTGCACCAATCTCGAATTTCTTCTAAATTGGGCATAAAATAATTCACAATAGGGATCCCTAGTAGTCAATTCTTCTTCCTATAGGTAGCCTTAATCCATAGGTGGGTTCATAATAATTAAACTACAGATTTAGAGTCTAATTAGAAGGAAAAAACTGAATTATACCTATTGGAAGATGGATTTCCAATACAAGTCTCCAATTGGATGCAAAGATCCCTCAACTTGTGCTCTCTTCACCTCTTTGTAGATCCTTGCCTCCTCCTTGCTCCAATATCCTCCAATGGTGAGTAGAGAAGGAATTGAAAGAGAATTTGGATAGGGATTGATGTAGGAAAGAGGGAATTTGGGAAGAAAAATTTCTAGATTTAAATTTGGAATGAAGAAAAGAGAGGAGAGAGAAACTCCTCTCCCTTAAATAGTGGCCGGCCCCTCCTTGGCCTCCAAGAAATGTACAATATCTATTTTATCCCTATGAGTTGTCATGAAGAAAATAATTAAGGAAGGAAGCTTCTACTCCTAATGGTTTGGCTAATTAAATTATTAACTTAATGAATTGGGCTTGTGGTTGGGCTCAAGTCTAACTAACATAAATGTTGGTCCATGAATTAATTCTATTCTAATTAGGTCCACTAACACAAGTCCAAAGATATAACATCTAACAATAAATAAATAATATAATAAATAAATATTTAATATGCATAATAATTAATTAATTATGAAATGACCAAAATATCCTTTCCTAGAAAATGTGGTAGTGACAAGTCTACCCCCCTTAAAATAATTTTTTTCTCAAATTTCAAAGATGACACTATCCCTAGAAAAGCAAAATAGGACAGAAAGAATATACCTCAAGGCACAAACAGATACGGGTACCACTCTCGCATTTTATCCTTCCTCTCCTAAGTAGACTCACCTGGAGAGTGATGCCTCCATGCGATGCGTACCAAGGGAATGGTCTGGTTCCTCAGCCCATTCTCTCTCCGATCCAGAATCTCAACTGGCTACTCTGGATAGCTGAGAGTAGGGCCCAACTCTATCTCCGAGTGATCCAATATGTGACTAGGATCCGCCATGTACCGTCTCAACTACGATACGTAAAACATGTTGTGCACTCCCTCCAATGCAGGTGGTAAGTCTAGCCTGTAGGCAAATGCACCGACCCTCTCTAGAATACTGAAGGGTCCAATGAATCGCGGACTAAGCTTCCTGCCTCCACCGAAGCGAATCGTGCCTCATGTCGAAGAAATTCTCAGAAACACCAGACCTCCAACCTAGAACAAAACACAAACTTATGAACTTAATCTATAACAAACAACCAATATCAACACAAAATAAAAATCTAAAACTATACCTCAAACTCCAAGGGTCTCCGGTGGCTATCGGCCCAATGTCGATGTCTGTCCTGCACTACCTGAAGTCTATCTCTGATAAGCTTAACCTTCTCCTCTACATCCACTATCATCTCTGGCCCTAATAAAGCGCTCTCTCCAACATCGTCCCAAGACAAGGAAGTACGACATCTTCGACCGTACAGAGCCTCAAATGGTGACATCTCTATACTGGCCTGGTAGCTGTTATTATAAGCAAACTCTACCAAATAGAGATAGTCCTCCCAAGATCCCTCAAATTCTAGTATACAGGTTCATAGCATATCCTCGAGAGTCTGAATGGTCCTCTCCGACTGTCCATCTGTCTGGGGGTGATATGCAGTACTGAACTTGAGCTGGGTGCCCAAGCTCTACTACAAACTCCTTTAGAAATGTGAAGTAAAATGACGATCCCGTTCCACGACTATGTTGACGGAAACCCCATGTATCCTCACGATCTACCTCACATATATCTCTACCAGCTTCTCTATAGACAAACCCACCTTAAAAGGCAAAAGTGGGCCGACTTGGTCAACCTGTCAACTATGACCCAAATTGCGTCTTTCCCTCCTGGAGATCATGGAAGTCCGGACACAAAATCCATAATAATATGCTTCCACTTCTAATTTGGAATGGTAATGGCTGTAGTAAACCATCTGGCCTCTGCCTCTCGGCTTTCACCTACTGGCATACTAAGCATCTAAATACAAACTGTGCCACCTCCATCTTTATGCCATACCCCCACACACTCTCTCGTATATTCCGATATATCTTGTTGGCACCTGGATGAATGGAATACTGAGAGCGATGCGCTTCCTGCAATACCTCTTCACACAGTGCTCCACTAGGCACACACAATCTAGTACCATGTCGCAAAGAACCATCCTCAGCAATGGTGAAATTATCCTCCAATCCTGCTCTCACCTAAGCTCTGATGCTTCTCAAAGACACATTCTTATACCGGGCAGCCTTAATCCTGTCCATCAACTCTGAATGTATCTGCAAACCCCATATCTGTATCACAATTCCAGAAACTATCACCTCAATGCTGAAGCTCTCCAGATCCTCCAATAAATACCGATCCTGCGTAAAAACTTAAGATACCGGATACCTGCTCAAGGCATCGACAATAATAATGGCCTTCCCTAGATGATACTATAAAGATATATCAAAATTTTTTATCAGTTCCAGCTACCGACGCTGCCTCATGTTCAGCTCCTTCTGAGTGAAAACGTACTTCAAGCTCTTATGGTCTGTGAAGATCTCTACACATTCTCCGTACATATAGTATTTCTACAACGTTAAAGCAAAGATGACCGCTGCTAACTCCAAGTCGTGGATAGGATAATTCTTCTTATGAGGACGTAATTTCCTAGATGCATATGCAATCACTTTCCCATTCTGCTAAAGAACATAACCCAGACCTTTTTTTGATGCATCACTTAGATAGTGAAACCTCCAGACCCTGATGGCAACGTCAAAATAGGAGTAGACGTCAACCTCATCTTCAATTCCTCAAAAGCAGCCTGGCACTCCTCTGTCCAAACAAACTCCGTATCCTTCCTGGTGAGTCTGGTCATCGACTCAGCAATCCTCAAAAAATCTTGCACAAACTTTCTGTAGTAGCCAACCAGACCCAAGAAACTCCTAATCTCTGCCACTGAACTTGGGGTCTTCCAAGACTCTACTACTGTGAACTTCTTCGGGTCCACTGAAATCCTATCACTAGTCACAACATACCCTAAGAACTCCACCTTTTTCAGAAAGAACTCACACTAGACTACTTCCTGTACAGTTTCTCCTTCCTCAACATATCCAACATAATCTACAGATGCTTCTCATGCTCTTCTGGCATCTTCGAGTATATAAGAATATCATCGATGAATAACACCACGAACTTGTCAAGGTACTAGTGGAACACCTTGTTCATCAAATTCATAAATATCATCGGGACATTAGTCAAACCAAACAACATCACCATGAACTCGTACTATCCATACCAAGTCCAAAAAGCAGTCTTCGAAATGTCCTCCGACTTTACTTTCACCAGGTGGTAGCTTGATCTAAAGTCTTTCTTGGAAAATACCTTGGCACCATTCAACTGACCGAACAGATCGTCAATCCGTGGTAACGGGTATTTATTATTGATAGTAAGATTATTCAATGCCCTGTAATTAATGTACATGTGCACCGATCCATCCTTCTTCGGTACAAACAATATCGGGGCTCCCCATGGTGAAGAACTGGATCTGATAAACCCCTTATCCTGCAGTTCATCCACTTGCTTCTTCAGTTTAACTAGCTCGCTATTGTTCACTCTATAGACATGCTGTAAAATTGGCTCTGCACCTGGCACCAAGTCTATAGAGAACTCAATATCTCGATTTGGCGACAATCCTAGCAATTCCTCAGGAAACACATCCAAGAACTCTGCTATCAAGGGATGCGGTAACTCCTTGTCTTCCACCATAGCTCCACATATAATGCTTTCTCCCTGCTTCAAAGCTCCTCTAGCAAACTCAAACTCTGGCTCTCTTGACGGGCTAAACAAAACTCTACCTCCTTTGCAATCTATACTAGCATGGTGCCTACTCAACCAATCCATCTCGAGTACTATATCGTAGCTCAGAAGTGGCATTACAAGTAGACACACACTCAGCTTCCAGCCTCCCAGAGTAACTCTTCGATCCTTAAAAATATCACTAATCAGGATAATGTCTCCCCCGGTCATGATCTTGCAAGTCCTAAGCAAAGAATCAGCTAACAAATGATGTTTCAGAGCAAAAAAAATAGATATAAAACTATATGAAGCACCTGAATCAAATAATGCTAAAGCTGAAATAGAATCAAGAAGAACAGAACCTGCGTTGACATCTCTGGTGGGCTCATCCTCCTTAACCGTCATAGCAAACGCTCGTCCCTGGGGTACACCTCCTTGATGCTGGTGCTGGGTGTAATGTTGCTGCTGGGTCAGAAGCGGTGGTCTCGTTTGTGCCCTCTAAGATGGAGTTGCTCCCAAAGTCGCACGACGAGGGTTGGAAGGACAATCCCTCAGCAGATGCCCCTCGGTTACATAACATAAATAAACTCCCAAACTCTCTCTACAAACTTCCCAGATATGAATGGGCTTCTTGCAGAAGTGGCAGGAAGTTGACTGTATCTACTGCGGTGCATGGTGAACCGGTGCCCTAGCTGGAGCCTAGTACTGCTTTAGCTGCTGAAAAGACTTAGACTGGAGATGGGGACGTTTAGCAGGCCCTGCACTGCTACTAGCCCCCAAAAAAGAATCTCGGTCTATCTTAGGCTTCAGGTTCCACTCCCTCTCGATATTGCGTGCCTCCGCAAGTATCTCTGAATACGTCTCATAGAAAGACGGAATGAGGATCTTCACTTTCCAGTTCAGACCCTCATGAAAACGGATAGCCCGAACCTCTGGCTCCCTCACCAAGTACTCCGTAAATTGGCTTAGCCTACCGAACTTTGCGGCGTACTCCTCCACGGACATGCTTTCCTGAGTAAGGCTCTCAAACTGCCTCCATAAGCCAATCTATCCCCGCGAGAAAAGAACTTCCTATTGAAGAGGTCCTAAACACCTTCCAAGACTGTGCCACAATGGCAAGAAGTTGCTCATTCCTAAATCAAGTGCGGGAGATGTCGAATAACTAAACTCCTTCTGCCTTAACCTTCATATCCTCAATAAGATGAGATACCCTCATGAGACATACTATATCCTCGAGCCAATCATCAGTGTAGATGATGCCCTCTATCCCCTTGAAGACCCGAGGTTCCAACTTCTTGAAGTCCTGGATATTACCCGACCGAAGCTGGGTAACCTACGGAACAATATATTTCTAGACTGGAGCTCCTATCTCTACTACAGCAAGGGAAAGCTGATGAAAACTCTCAATAACCTGCAATAATACATCGGTCTGCCTCTGATGAGCCTCTGACTGGGCCCTGTGAGCCTCCCTCATCTCATGAAATAATGCGAACACCTGAGTCGCATCTGTCGGCACGAAAGGTGGAGGTGGAAGTCCCTCAGATGCAGTTAGAACAATCCTCCATAATAAAAGTGGACCCCCGAAGGCAGTTGATAAGCAAATCACCGGAGAAGTGACTGGTGCAGGCTCTCGGGAAGTCGCAGATCCCTCAAAAGTTGCTCCTCTCTGCTGTAATCGAGTCTTAGACGGCATCCTGAGACAAAGTGGATGAAAAGAATCAATATGGCACAAGATATAATGTATTCAAAGAAGGACAATTAAAGCCCAATTATCAATTATCAAGGGAAACCAATTAAAATGAATAATAGAGGTTTTCCTCGATGTGATTAAATATTCTCAGCCAATATCCTATATCTTAAAATAGGTGTCATGCCCCAATCTCCCGCAGGCAATCGACCGTCCCTGCTAGGGGCAAATAACTGGCTAGCGCTCCCGCGGGACGATCGCTTGACCCATCTGGACGTGATACCACACGAGCATAAGCCGCGCTCGTGGAAGGCCGTAGTCCATGTAGGCGGTAAGATGTCTAAGCCACAGTATCACACAGATTGTCCGAGTGCAGCAGAATAATAAACGCATAGGCGATTGGTAACAAGTTCACAAAGTCGTCAATAGCGGAAGCATTGAATTACACAAGTATAAAAATAAAACAAGCTATTTATTGATATTTAACAAGTGTTACAAGCGGCGCATAGCTGAGATTATAAATCGCTCAAGCCTCTCTCTCTCTGAAATAGTAAGGCGTGCCAAGTGGTTATATTTGTGGAATGATACATAGATGATGTTTTAACATTATGTCTTATATATGTGCTTCATTTCCGGAAGCAATACTCCAAGGCTCCAGAGTGAACTCTATGCCTTAGCACGCATGAAGGAGGCTTCCGTACCGAACGAGGTTCTCCCGCACGTTGTAAGCAATCTGGTGGGTTATCAGTACGTGAATTCACTAGTATGGAGGCTTCTCGTCTGCTCGACAAATCCAAACACGTTATATAGGTTTTGTGCACAATCTATTAAGTTATCTTTCTAGTCTTGCCTTAGGATCAGTTTTATGGCATTTATGAAAAGCCTAACTCGTGTGGCAGTGCGCCGTACATTATAAAGGAACACGGCAAGACTTACCAACTTACCATCCGTCCTTCCCTGTCCAAGGCAAACAAATGATAAATCAAGCACGGGCATATATAATAAAATCCAAGGGCAATAGCATAAGCAAACACAAGTGTACTGAGCGATATTATATTTTGGGTGCACGGGTTATACATATTATCCAGAAGTGTTGCAATGGGTGCTTAAGTGTTTAATAAATTTCTCGAGTTGCTCAGTTAATGCATAGATGAACTATACTCATAATCATTCAGGTGTTTCAGTTTACTAGATGTGATGCAATGAGTCACACGCGGATTGCCGCTAAGTGAGGATGACTTATCTATATGAACATGAGTCGCTGGCATAGCCATTATGGACATAGTCGCAATAAGATGGTGGTCCCGGTGCCCCAAAAACTGACCGAACTTATCCGTGCTAGCTACAACTAGCGCGACTAATAAATTTCCCCTAGGCCGGATTGGTCCCGGTGCCCCGACGCCCCGTCCGTAGAAATCAAGCTTGTGCATAAGTGTCCGCGACCAAATGAGTCTATTTTATTTGTTCTTTCTTTATTCTTGATAACTTTATTTTTTGAACAAACGACAATGGTTGTAGGCGCAGGTAATGAGCCTCGCTACAAGCCATCCCAGGATGTTCCTGCACTCATTGGTTCCTTGCATCTTTATTCATTATGGGCTCCATGATCCATTCTTTTAGTGACATTCACTTAGTGTCGTTCTTTAGTGCTGTTTGATTTATTCATTCTTTTACTTGCAACTTACTTTTAAGTTTTTTTCTCATCCGTGCAGCTTCCGGTGTGGGGACTACCTTGGCGACCCAACGGTCCCGAAGCCGTTCCACATTATCTAATTCTTGGCTCATAATGACTATTTTGATAGTCTTTCTGCCTCAGGTAAGTGAAACACGTTTCATGCTTTGTTCCAGGCCGTGGCATGAATTATGTGACTAGCATCGAAATGAGGCAAATGAGTACAAGTTAGCATATAAGCAGACAAGTATTTCATTTTGGGTGAACATAAGCATTTATGTTGGCACGGGTCTAAGGGTAAAGTGAGGAGTTAAACCGTAAAGGGACATACCGAGCGACATGATCTTGGAACGTACAGTGTAAACAAGTAAATAGTGCACTACGAAGAGTATACATATATCGTTCTACTTGATGTATAACGGGGTCTAGTTGCACAAGGCAAAGGTAGCCTACGAGGGTCCATATATAAGAAAAGTTTCATTTCCATGTTCTAACACATGCAATACAAGTTGGGATTATTCCTTTAGCTAGGTGAGTTGGATTCTTTATTAGCATGTAGTGGGGTGATTCACCTAGCAACTAGCATATATCGTCCATATTTTAAGTGTGTTGGCTAATCAAATACAAGTTTATCGTAGCCACCCACCTTAGTGATGATTCGTCTCGGTCGAGCGATACTCCGAGCAAGCCTCTGAAAGACTAAGCAGGAACTCCTGAAGGGACAATTCTGAGAATCCTTTGCCTCAAACGAACCTTCTCGCTGAGTAAAATAGGTCGGGTCAGGTTGTTCCACTTTTTTCGTTTGAATCGGCTGTCCGCTTGGGCGGAATGGGTCGTTACATTATAGACCACTCAGAAAAAGTCTCGTCCTCGAGACTTCGTGAGGGCAAGCTGTTCTAACACACTATAAAATCTATCCCAAGTGTAGCAATCGGTACCACTAGATCCATTCGAACACAATCTCCTACTCATTCCTTATACCATGTCACATGTATGTTGGGTCGATCTCATTGCGCCTTAGCGCGAAACTTGTTGCTTAACACGGAGTATGTTTCAATCCATCATGAACGATGATCTAAGGCTAAGGCAAACTTATACAAGTCATTATACTTGTCCATACAGATATTTACTTGCACTAGCATTCGAGATCAGCATATCGCGAGTCTGAATCGTGTACATATTCAAAGCATCCTTCAAACATATGCATGTTACCAACTTAGTGATAGGGAAGTCTTAGCACTCGAGTTTCACATATCATTGAGTCTTGGATCATGCACACGTTCAAGGCATCCCTCAAACACATGCATTCAAGCAAACTTAGTGATAGTGAAATCGGACAAGCTACTTGCGAAAATCTCAAGGGTTCTCGTTTCATGAACCACGATGATACTTCCAACAGGGTTAATCAAATCCAAGTTATTTCTATTCCAACTTAAACCAAGTATTTGCACTACCGTTAAGCACGATCTGTTCAGTCAACTGGCTAGCGTCCATCCGTTCGGGTCAAACATAGCACTCGTTTACCGTTCCCAGTCTAACACTAAGTCTTGTTATCCCAGTTCTATGGCTTGTTCAAGCAATATGCTAAAGTTGGTCATACTGGTTCTTTCACTCGGCACAGGGTTGTCTGCCTAATTACTAGATCAGCTCACAAGGTCATAGATACAAGTTCAAGCACATGATTCATCATATAAATTTTTCGCACGATGCTCGCCCTCATTCCTAAGGTCAAACCATTGTTCGTTTGAATGAGATATTTTACCCAAGCTTGTTTCACTCAAATTTTTAAACATTGAGCACGGATCATCTTACACACAATGACACATTTATTTATACAGGGGTCGAATCCGTTCAGTAAAATCTACGATATATCTAAGTTACAGGACAAGCCTAGTAATTTGTATGGTCAATCTCTCCAAACATGTTTTTTGATAGAGTCCCTGTCCATACCAAGTCTAGACCACCAAGCCAAGATTCTATTCTGAACCTTTTATTTATAATTCTAAGTTATCTAATAAGTTTCACGTATCCGTTCATGAAACCATCCAGCGTGATTTACTCCAAGTTCTAGGCTAACTTATCTATGAAACATTTTTGATTCATTTGTATTTCTAAATCTGTCTTATCGTGTCGAACCAAAAGTCAAGACGATCCATCAGTTGTCACGTTCCGGTCTTCCACAAGTTCGATCACCCTCGTTGGACGTAAGATCACCACGTCAATGCTCCTGCTAGATAATTATCCTAATCTGGATATGACGCATGTACGATTATAGAGTTACACTCTCACAAGACAAGAACATCAAGCTTTATGGTTATCTTCGAAAAGATCGAGATACCTTAATATTTTACCTTGCTTCATCCAAGTTATATATATTTATCCACAAAGTCAAGTCCGTTTATGCAGTGATTATAATTCGTCTAGCAAAATTATCCAACTTTAATGTTATCGTTTGGTATATCCATAGTCTACTTCTAGCATTCCTCAAGCAACTAAGTTTTAAATATTCAAGCCCAAGTCTATGCACTTTTGATACGTTCTACTCACCGAGTTCGTTTGGAATAATCACCGAACATGTTCCCGGGAGTTCGATCATCCCTGCCATACGTGAAATTACCACACCTGTGCTCCCGTAGGATAATCGTTCTCGCTGGGACTGATTTCAAAGGTTATCTTTTCGAACTTGATTTCAAGATCGTTCTTCCAAACTCCAAGTCAAATCCGTTATCGCTTGTCTCTTTCATCGAACCACAATATTCATTTTTGGGCTAACTTATATTCAAGCGATATTGTATTCAAGTTCAATCCATTTTTTTAATCTGAAATCGTTCACATGATACTCTAAATTTCCAATAAGTTTCTTTAACCAAGATATCGATTTCTATTTCCATGAGTTCCTATTCAATATAAGTCTTATCATTTATTCAAGACATTCTCAAAATTTGTTCAATCCAATTATCGTACGAGACCTTTGAATCCGTTTGGACATCTCTAAATGATCCATACAACACTCAAAATTGAGTCACCGAATCAAATCCTTAATCGATGTTAGCATCAATTTCTAGCATATTTACCAAGTCGTTCTTTAGATTTCCTGTATGATACTTAAGCATCGCCACGTAAAATCTTAGTCTTGTATATATTTTCTTGTTGATAGTCATCCAAGTAAAACCATATTCGATTTGTATTTTCCAACACAAAATATCGTCCGAGCTATTTCCCAAAATCCAAGCACGATTCTCTATGTTCACCTAAGCGATAAATTTAATAATATTTATATTGGTTGCCATTCTAAGGCTGACTTATTTCTTATCTGAACGATATCCCAATCTCGTTTGCAACTAGCTCGCACCAAAGGGTCTTGGTGCGCGATACCAAACACAACTTAGCCGAAAGGCTGTATGCATAGCTAACCGTTCGGGCGATATTTTATTTCGCATACTAACCAACTGGGAAAACACGTATAGGTATTCGGGTTTGCATATAAGTCACGATTCTAGCACGAGTCTAATCCCACAAAGTCTAGCACAGGTCAGCACAAAGGCCTTCGCATTATAATTTTGCACAAGCAAACAAATCATTAACATACAACTTTTTAAAAGTATTTAGACTCATTATTTGGAACATTTCGATGGGACATTCAGATAGAGCGTATGCACATAACCCAAGAACGAGCTTTCAAAACTGAGAAAATTAAAACAAAGTCCAAAGGCGTAAATCCATGCTCTGATACCAATATGTCACATCCGAATCTCCCGCAGGCAATCGACCATCCCCAATAGGCATGAATCACTGCGCCAGCATTCCCGCGGGACGATCGCTTGACCCATCTGGGCATGATGCCACACGAGCGTAAGCCGTGCCTGTTCAAGGTCGTGGTCCATGCAGGCGGTAAGAGGTCTAAGCTATAGTGTCTCACAGATTGTCCGAGTACATCGAAATAATAAATGCATAGGCAATTGGTAATAAGTTCAAAGAGTCGTCAATAGCAAAAGCATTGAATAACATAAGTATATAAATAAAACAAGCTCTTTATTGATATTTAACAAGTGTTACAAGCAACACGTGGCTGAGATTAAAAATTGCTCAAGTCTCTCTCTCTTTGAAACAGTAAGGCATGCCAAGTGGCTATATTTGTGGAATAATACATAGACGATGTTCCAATATTATGTCTTGTATATGTGCTTCAGTTCCGGACACAACGCTCCAAGGCTCCAGAGTGAACTCCATGCCTTAGCGCGCACGAAGGAGGCATCCGTACCAAACAAGGTTCTCCCGTACCCTACAAGCAATCTGGTGGGTTATCGGTACATGAATGCACTGGTGGGGAGGCTTCTTGCCCGTATGACAAATCTAAACACGTTATATAGGTTTCGTGCACCAAATATTAAGTTATCTTTATAGTCTTGCCTTAGGATCAGTTTTATGGCATTTATGAAAAGCCTAACTCGTGTAGCAGTGCGTCGTACGATATAAAGGAACACGACGAGAATTACCAACTTACCATTCGTCCTTTCCTGTCCAAGAAAAACCAATGATAAATCAAGCACGGGCATATATAATGAAATCCAAGGGCAATAGCATAAGCAAACACAAGTGTACTGAGCGAGATTATATTTCGGGTGCATTGGTTATACAGATTATCCAAAAGTGTTAAAATGGGTGCTTAAGTGTTCAATAGATTTCTCGTGTTGCTCAGTTAATGAGTAGATGAACTATACTCATAATCGTTCAGGTATTTCAGTTTACTAGATGTGATGCAATGACTCGCACGTAGATTGCCGCTAAGCGATGATGACTTATCTATATGAACATGAGTCGCTGGCATAGCCATTATGGACATAGTCGCAATAAGACGGTGGTCCCGATGCCCCGACAACTGATCGAACTTATCTATGCTAGCTATGACTAGTGCGATTAACAGATTTCCCCTAGGCCAGATTGGTCCCGGTGCCCCGGTGCCCCGTCCGTGGAAATCAAGCTTGTGCACAAGCGTCCGCGACCAAACGAGTCTCTTTTATTTGTTCTTTCTTTATTCTTTGATAACTTTATTTTCTAAGCAAACGACAATGGTTGTAGGTGCAGGTAATGAGCCTCGCTATAAGCCATCCCAGGCCGTTATTGCACTCATTGGTTCCTTGCATCTTTATTCATTACGGGCTCCCCAATCCATTCTTTTAGTGCCATTCACTTAGTGTCGTTCTTTAGTACTGTTCGATTTATTCATCTTTTACTTGCAACTTACTTTTAAGTTTTTTTATCATCCTTGCAGCTCCCAGTGTGGGGACTACCTTGGTGACCCAACGGTTCCGAAGCTGTTCCACATTATCTAATTCTTGGCTCAGAATGACTATTTTGATAGTCTTCCTGCCTCAGGTAAGTGAATCACGTTTCGTGTTTTGTTCCAGGCCGTGGCATGAATTATATGACTAGCATCGAAATGAGACAAACAAGTACAAGTTAACATATAAGCAGACAAGCATTTCATTTCGGGTGAACATAAGTATTTACGTCGGCACGGGATTAAGGGTAAAGCGAGGAGTTAAACCGTAAAGGGACATACTGAGCGACATAATCTTGGGACGTGCAGTGTAAATAAGTAAACAATGCACTACGAAGAGTATACATATATTATTCTACTCGAGGCATAGCGGGGTCTAGTTTTACAGGGCAAATGTAGCATGTGAGGGTCCATATATAAGCAAATTTTTATTTCCATATTCTAACACAAGCAATACAAGTTGGGATTATTTCCTTTACTAGGTACGTTGGATTATTTATTAGCATGCAGGAGGTGATTCACCTTGCAACTAGCATGTATCGTCTATATTTTAAGTGTGCTGGCTAATCAAAGACAAGTTTATCGTAGCCACCCACCTTAGCGATGATTCGCCTCGGTCGAGCAAAACTCCGAGCAAGGCTCTGAAAGCCTAAGCCGGAACTCCTGAAGGACCAAGTCTGGGAATCCTTTGCCTCAAACGAGCCTTCTTGCTGAGTAAAACGGGTTGGGTCATTCTACTTTTGCTATTTGAATCGGCTGTCCGCTTGCTCGGAACGGGTCATTACAACAGGCTCATAATAACACTCAAATCAAAGAACCACTCTGAATCGTACTAATTACGTTCTCGAAGACCTGCATGGGCTACCACTAAAAATGTGTCATGACCCACACCCGGTATAGGGCACGAGTATGTAGGTACGTCTATCCTATGCCACAGCATCGACGGTAGAATACTGTCTGGGTAAACTATGATATCTAACAATAATGATCATCAAGGTATATAATGCCACCAATAAAATATGAATTCTCAATCACAAAACTATAAGATGGAACAATCGTAAGAATATGATATAAAGAACTGAATAGTCAAAATATAACTCACAAGACATAATATAATATCTAATAAGTCTCAAATATAATAAAGTACTAATAGTCAAAGCTGGAGACAAATATAGTACAATATAAGCCTATCGACAAAGCTATTGGTAAAGTCTCGTCTGTCTCAACCGGGATGAGTCCCTCATGAGCCATAGTCTCTAGCTCCAAACAAACTACAAACTAGTCACGCCCCAGTCCCATAATACCGTGGGACCAGATACGTGGCACTGGCCAGCAATACGCACCGATGGGCAAACCCAATTTAATGGATCCATCAGGGTATACTTAAGCTGTAAAACAAGTCTACGACAATCATGGCACAACTAATCTCATCCACACAAGATATAAAATAAGATCCACAGAATAAATAAGGAATGTAAGTCATCAGCTAGTCTCACAAAGTGCTTCGGAGAACAACCCGATAAATATCTGATACATGGTTCAACATACCAGAATAAAAGACTGAAATAAATAAATAAATGCTGAGCATGAACATGGATGCTCAGGAAAAGTCTTCGGCTAACACCTCGTCCTCGGATGGCGGTACAGCTCCTGGATCAACTCCTGCTCCAGTCCCGTATACCTCGGGATAGATCTCGTCCTCAAATCTTGGGGACATAATCCATTTCCAGGTCCTCAGGGGACATAGCAAGGTACAAAAAATATACAAGCCAGAATATAAGTAGTGCAGCAAATAATGAGATAAATATGGCAAGTAAGTAACCATCTATATGAAAATACAAGTGAGAGCAACACGAGTACTCAGGCTGAGCCACTACAAGCTCTGTGTCGGGGAGCCGGTAGTGGAAATAACACGTAATGTGCCTAGCTCTGCTACGAGAGTCTATGGCCTCACAATAGTAGTAGATATATATAGAAAACAACCTGTAGTCTGTGTGTCTCTCCCCACCCCATGTAACCATGCATGTCATGACCATAACGTCTCATGTCCATGTCAAGCGGGATCATCACTAATACAACAAGTCATATGTATCTATGAATATAGTATCACTGTCAAGTCCTGTACCCTATACAGAATCACCACAAATATATTAGGAAGATCCTGCCTCATGAATGGTGTCAAGTGTCCTGGGTCATATGGTACTTGATAAGACAAGTACAGGAATATATAGTGTCACGAATGTCCATCTCTAGATGACAGTACCCAACATCGCGTACGGTGTTGGCACCCGACTGATAATCAGACTCTAAGTACGCCACACGATCCTAGGTTAAGCATGCACAATAATATATATGAAACAAGGAAAATATGTAATCATACTGCAGAGTTTGGCAAGGTACACTTGCCTGATGTTTGAATATCAACAACTGTCCCTGTAACAGTGGATCCGGTAGGTGCTACTCCAAAAGCTGTAATAAATATCACCAACAGTCTTAGAAGGTATCAAACTGCTAGAAATGCCTGTCCTTACGTCCAATTTGGACTCAGGGGCAAAAAGGTCATTTTTGGGCCAAAGCGGGGTCCATATGTGGGCCACTTTGCACCGAAAAGCGTGTCAGGGTCAAAGGTCTCCAAATTTCTCAAACTTAGTGTCCATAAGTCAGGAACGATGATACGAACCCAACGAAACTTCCAGAATTGGATTCCGATGAGCCGATCACAAAATCGCCCGTCAGGGGGAGCCTGTGGGGCCCACGACACGCGATTCCGTCAACGTTCTCAGAATCGAACCAAACTTGGGTCACAGGACCAGCGTATTGCTACGAGTCCGATGGCGCAAGTTCCGTCTCGATCCGACGTGTGTACACAAAGTTACAACATGTTCCAGAAAGGTCGGATACGGGGTGTCGTCGGCGGATACGCGTTGATTCTGGGGTGCACGCACCTCCGAATCCACTTCTGCGAAATCCCTCACGACCGTATCAACGACGCGCACGTATCTGTGAAGACCTCACACGAATAAGTCATCCCGTTTGGCGGGGCGCACTCAGTTTCGGGGTAAAATAGGGCATTGTTTTTCCTGTTTTTGGATCGCGGTGTGCGATCACCACAGGACGCGATGCACCGAGCGGGTTACACGGGCACCGAGAGGGTTATACATTCTACACGTAGAAACTGACAAAAACTAAAACAGAGTTGTGAGGTGAGAGAAAATGGTACCTGAACAGGGCCCCGTGAATCTATTTTCTGCGTGTCCGAAAGTCAATTTAGCGCGAGCCGAGTCCTGGTCGTGTCTGCTGTGAGTCCGATCGAGGGCTCCTGTCGAGACAGTCGAAGCTTCGCCGGAGGGGTCGGCTCGAAGTCGGATTAGGGCAGCGGTTCGCACGGCCCTGTCGGAGCGGGTCGTACGCTGGTGGAGGTTCGACGTCGCTCGGCGCCGCGGGTCTCGAACGGTGGGGCGGTTGGGCTCGGAATGAGCACAGCCGGTCGAGGGCGGAGGGCCTGGCGGGGATGGGGAAGTCTGGTGGCTGCCGAGGCGAGGAGTCAAGCGCGGCGGCACTCGAGTTGGGGGGAAAGTCGGCCGAACTGCGGGGAGTCGGCGGCTGCGTCTCGAGCGGCGGATGGATCGGAGGGGCGCGGCGGAACAAGGAAGAAGAGGCGGCTGATGGGGTCGGCTCGGTATGAGGGGAAAGAGCGAGACGGCTGGGGTAAGTCGACGGCGGCAGTGATAAACTCGTCCAGGCGGCTGCTGTGGGAAAACTAGGGGTGGCTGCGGCCTAGGGCACGAACGCCGAGGCTTTATAGTCGCTACAGTGTTTACGACAGCCTAGAGTTTGCAGCGGGTCGGGTTCTTCAGCGGTTCGGGTCTGACCCGCTATGGTGGGTTTGATCTGGTTTGGTTCGAGCTTGGTTTGGTTCAGTTTAAAAACCAATAGTCCTAAAGGCTTAAAACTTGTTTCCGGAGTCCAAATAATTCATCGAAAAATACCACATATCTGGTTTTCCAATTTACACCATAAAATATTACTTTCATACTATTTTAACACAAATTTGCCACACTTAAAATTCTTTAAATCACAATCACCTTAGTTTTAAATTCCAGAAAAATTTCAAAAATTTGGGAAAATTTGTATTAACATTTATTCTGAAAATTTAGGGTGTTTACAATCTTCCCTCCTTAAAAGGATTGCGTCCTCGCAATCAAAGAATAAGTTATAATGGAAGAGTTATGAAAATACAAGATTGCTTAGTTTATAACTGCCTCCTCGAACAAGTGGGGGTAACGCTGGCGCATACTATCTTCTCGTTCCCAGGTCGATTCTCCAGGGGAATGATGTTTCCATGCTACACGAACCAGTCGGATTGTCTGTCCCCGCAATGTCTTCTCCAGAAATGAGAGATAAATCTCGAATCTCGATCTGATACAATACTAACAGGCACTCCATGTAGTTTGACAATTTGTCGCATATACATGTCAGCTAGTACCTCTGTGGACTGTCCAACTCTAAATGGCAAGAAGTGTGCCGATTTAGTGAGTCGATCCACTATAACCCATACTGCATCTCTTCCGCTGGGGCTCTTCGGAAATCCTGTGACAAAATCTATCGTGATATGCTCCCACTTCCATTCTGGTATAGGAAGAGGCTGTAACATACCTGCAGTCCTCTGATGTTCGGCCTTCACCTGCTGGCAGACTAAGCATTTGGCCACAAATCTCGCAATCTCCTTTTTCGTTCCATGCAACCAGTAATACTGCCTCAAGTCTCAGTACATCTTGGTTCCTCCTAGGTGAACAGAGTATATAGAGCTATGTGCTTCAGTCATTAACTCCTGTCTCAATTCTCCATTTGGCACATACAGGCGGTTTCCAAATCTCAATATTCCGTCTTCGTGTATGCGAAGTCCTGTCTGCATGCCTGCTTCTGTCCTCTCTTTCAACCTTTTAAATCTAGCATCGATGGGCAATGCCTCCTTAATCTTCTCCACGAGTGATGACTGAATCTCAAGATTAGCCAACAAGCCATTCTGTCCCGGTAAGACAACCTCTATCTGAAGCTCCTGTAGATCCTTCAATAACTCGGGCTACATCGTCAAGAAATAAGCCGTAGGCTTCCTGCTGAGCGCATCTGCAACAACATTTGCCTTTCCCGGATGATATTGCAGATCGATGTCAAAATCTACTATCAATTCAAGCCAATGCCTTTGCCTCATGTTAAGCTCCTTCTGAGTATATACATACTTCAGACTTTTGTGATCTGTAAAGATGTCTACTTTCTCCCCATAAAGGTAGTGCCTCCAAATCTTCAACGCAAATATAACTGCTGCCAACTCCAGATCATGTGTTGGGTAGTTCTTCTCGTGGACCTTCATCTGTCTCGACGCATAAGCAATGACTTTGCCATGTTGCATCAAAACATATCCCAATCCGCTACCTGATGTATCGCTGTACACAACAAAACCTCATGTCCCTGAAGGAAGAGTCAAGACATGTGTTGTTGTCAATCTTCTCTTCAACTCTTCGAAGGCCTTCTGGCAGTCTTCTGTCCATATAAACTCCTGGTCTTTACGTGTCAGCTTCGTCATCGGTTCTGCAATCCTCGAAAATTTTTCTACAAACCTTCGGTAATATCCCGCAAGTCCGAGAAAACTGCTCACCTCTGCAACTGATGTGGGTGTAGGCCAAGTCTCTATTGTCGCGACTTTCTTCGGATCAACTGAAAGTCCTTCTCCTGATATGATATGTCCCAAGAAAGGTACTTTGTCCATACAGAACTCACACTTACTGAGCTTGGCGTATAGCTTCTCCTGTCTCAAGGTCTCTAACACGATTCTGAGATGCTCCTCGTGCTCCTCATGGCTCTTAGAATATATGAGGATGTCATCTATGAACACCACCACGAATTTATCCAAGAACTGATGGAGGACTCTGTTCATCAAACTCATAAACACTGCTGACGCATTGGTTAAACCAAACGGCATCACCAAGAACTCATAATGTCCATACTTGGTCCTGAAAGCTGTCTTCGGTATGTCTTCCTTCCTTACTTTAATCTGATGATAGTCGGATCGAAGGTCAATCTTCGAAAATACCCTTGCACCACTCAACTGATCGAATAGATCATCAATGCGTGGTAAGGGATACCTGTTCTTGATGGTCACAATATTCAGTGCCCTGTAGTCAATGCATAACCATACTGTTCCATCCTTCTTTGGCACAAATAATATGGGTGCTCCCCAAGGTGAAACACTGGGTTGAATGAAACCCTTCTCCAGAAGATCATCAACCTGTTCTTTCAACTCCACTAACTCCTTAGGTGCTAGCCGATAAACTGATGAAGTGATAGGCTCTGCTCCTGGAGTTAAGTCTATTGTGAATTCTATTTCCCGATCAGGTGGTAAACCTGGAAGATCATCAGGAAATACATCCACAAATTCAGATATGACTCTTGGGTAATCTGACTCCCCTTCTACAGATAATACCCTAAGAGTTGGCTGAACACCTTGCTCTACAGCTCCTCGAAGAAATTCAAACTCTGAGTGTCCAGGTGGTCTGAATATAACTTTTCCAAGACGACAATCAAGAGTCGCATGGTACTGACTTAACCAGTCCATACCAAGTACGACATCATAGTCAGGCACAGAAAAGATCAGAAATTGAGCTCGCATTTCTCTGCCACAAACTACTACAGAACATGATCTACAGACGTCACTAACCGGAATAATTCTACCTCCCGTAAGAATTCTCTTCATCTTCGGAAGGGGTGCGGTAGCTACTCTATGGGTGGCTACAAAGCTAGCTGCTATAAATGAATGCGATGCTCCAGAATCAAATAATGCCACAACTGGTAATGAAGCTACTAAAATAGTACCTGCGATGACCTCGCCTGCTGTAGCCTCCTACTCAACGGCTAATGTGAATGCCTGGCCTCTTTTCTGAGCTAGACCTCTCTGCTGCTGCTACTGCTGCTGAAATAGGGCTTCCCGTGGTGCTAGTGGTGGTCTCTGCTGATAGCCCCCTGTAGCTGGTGGTCTAACTCCTCCAGCTCCTGTCTGCTGTACTCCTACTGCTGGATGAGCTGGTCATGGTGCAGGCAAGGCCAGTCTCGGTGCTCCCTCTCTTGGTTTAGTGTAGTCTCTAGAAAAGTGCTGGTCTGATCTGCAAAGCAGGCATAGTCCTAACTTACGCCTGCAATCTCTCTCAATGTGTCCCACCTTGCCGCAGTGGTGACAGGTAGGAAGAGATATGGCCTTATGTGCTGCTCTCTCCGGTATACTCCTCTGGAATCGTTTTGCAGAATCTCCTAGTGCTGTCTTGGTTGGTGCGGATATGTTTGGCCTCTTCATATTCGATTCCCTTCTAGTGACGCGCTCCATGCGTCGTGCTGCTGCGAGGACCTCGGTATAAGATGTAGGTACGACTGAGCCAATCAATCTTTGTAGCTCGAACTTTAGTCCATCAAAGAACTTTTCAGCTTTCTTTTCCTCTATCGAAATCAAGGTTGGAGCGAAGCGACTTAGGCGTATAAATTCTGCGTTGTATTCGTCCACTATCATACTACCTTGGATGAGGCGGTTGAACTTGTCTCTGAGCTCTGATCGTGCAACTGCTGGAATGTACATCTCTTGGAAGAGTCTGGAGAACTCTTCCCATGTGACTCGGTCCTGTCCGAGCCTCCTTTCTTCTGCTAACCACCAGTGATGTGCATTATCAGTTAACTGCATTCTGACTGCAGTCATCCACTTCTCTTTCGGAAGTTCAGCAGCTTCCAACTGATGGTGAATGTTAGTGAGCCATTCATGAACTTCTGTTGGCCCTTCTTTACCAGAAAATGTGTGAGGCTTGAGATGACGAAAATCGATGATAGATCCCATCGCTGTTCGCCTCGTTGGTGGATTTGCCTGCTCTAATGCGGATACCAGGCTGGTTCTCAGATACTCTGCCTCCTGACGATGTGCCTCTTGCTGAATCTGCTGCTGGGCCTGCATCATGGCATACATCATCTGGAACATCTGTTCCCGTCCATGGCTTATTCGGGCGGGAAAACTGGCATCTGGGGAGTGAACTGTGGTGGAGGTGGGATGTCATCTCTCCGGAACTTTGGATTTGGCTGACCGGCCTGATCGCTCTACGATGCTTGTCCCTCATTCCCTGGGGTCACTCCATCTGTACAAGTAACCACAGCATCGTGTGGCGTATCCAATGGAATCTCGTCTCCGTTCCTGGGATCCATTTCTCTGCAACCAAAAGATAAACTGTAAGAACGCACAGAGGAATCAATACAGGATGCAGTTCAAGTAACAATTTCGAGTTCGAATAAGAGTTCAACAATGGTTTAAATATTGGATGAGATCCTAGAACTTATCCTATCCTTAGGGCAGGCTGGTTCAGTTCCTAAGTTAAAACTGAATAATTTAGTCGTAGACCTATATGGGCCACCACAAAAATTATGTCACGCCCTAGTCCCACAATACTGTGGGACCAGATACGTGGCACTGGCCAGCAGTACGCACCGATGGACAAACCCAATTTAATGGATCCATCAGGGCATACTTAAGCTGTAAAACAAGTCTACGACAATCATGGCACAACTAATCTCATCCACACAAGATATAAAATAAGATCCACAGAATAAATAAGGAATGTAAGTCATCAGCTAGTCTCACAAAGTGTTTCGGGGAACAACCCGATAAATATCTGATACATGGTTCAACAGACCAGAATAAAAGACTGAAATAAATAAATAAATGCTGAGCATGAACATGGATGCTCAGGAAAAGTCTTCGACTAACACCTCATCCTCGGATGGTGGTACAGCTCCTGGATCAACTCCTGCTCCAGTCCCGTATACCTCGGGATAGATCTCGTCCTCAAATCCTGGGGACATAATCCATATCCAGGTCCTCAGGGGACATAGCAAGGTACATAAAATATACAAGCCAGAATATAAGCAGTGCAGCAAATAATAAGATAAATAGGGCAAGTAAGTAACCATATATGTGAAAATACAAGTGAGAGCAACACGAGTACTCAGGCTGAGCCACTACAAGCTTTGTGTCCGGGAGCCGGTAGTGAAAATAACACGTAATGTGCCTAGCTCTGCTACGAGAGTCTACGGCCTCACAATAATAGTAGATATATATAGAAAACAGCCTATAGCCTGTGTGTCTCTCCCCACCCCATGTAACCACGCATCTCATGACCATAACGTCTCATGTCCATGTCAAGCGGGATCATCACTAATGCAACAAGTCATATGTATCTATGAATATAGTATCACTGTCAAGTCCTGTACCCTATACAGAATCACCACAAATATATCGGGAAGATCCTGCCTCATGAATGGTGTCAAGTGTCCTGGGTCATATGGTACTTGATAAGACAAGTACGAGAATATATAGTGTCACGAATGTCCATCTCTAGATGACAGTACCCAACACCGCGTACGGTGTTGGCACCCGACTGATAATCGGACGCTAAGTACGTCACATGGTCCTAGGTTAAGCATGCACAACAATATATATGAAGCAAGGAAAATATGCAATCATACTGCAGAGTTTGGCAAGGTACACTTGCCTGATGTTTGAATATCAACAACTGTCCCTGTAACAGTGGATCCGATAGGTGCTACTCCAAAAGCTGTAATAAACATCACCAACAGTCTCAGAAGGTATCAAACTGCTAGAAATGCCTGTCCTTACGTCCAATTTGGACTCAGGGGCAAAAAGGTCATTTTCGGGCCAAAACGGGGTCCATATGTGGGCCACTTTGCACCGAAAAGCATGTCAGGGTCAAAGGTCACCAAATTCCTCACACTCAGTGTCTACAAGTCAGGAACGATGATATGAACCCAACGAAACTTCCAGAATTGGATTCCGATGAGCCGATCACAAAATTGCCCGTCAGGGGGAGCCTATGGGGCCCACGACACGCGATTCCGTCAACGTTCTCAGAATCGAACCAAACTTGGGTCACAGGACCAGCGTATTGCTACGAGTCCGATTGCATAAGTTCTGTCTCGATCCGACGTGTGTACACAAAGTTATCAATGACGCGCACGTATCTGTGAAGACCGCACGCGACCAAGTCGTCCCGTTTGGCGGATACGCGTTGATTTCGGGGTGCACGCACCTCCGAATCCACTTCTGCGAAATCCCTCACAACCGTATCAATGACGCGCACGTATCTGTGAAGACCGCACGCGACCAAGTCGTCCCGTTTGGCGGGGCACACTCAGTTCTGGGGTAAAATAAGGTATTATTTTTCCTGCTTTTGGATCGCGGTGTGCGATCACCACAGGACGCGATGCACCGAGCGGGTTGCACGGGCACCGAGAGGGTTATACAGTCTACACGTAGAAACTGACGGAAACTAAAATGGAGTTGTGAGGTGAGAGAAAATGGTACCTGAACAGGGCCCCATGAATCTGTTTTCTGCGTGTCCGAAAGTCAATTTTGCGCGAGCCGAGTCCTGGTCGTGTCTGCTGTGAGTCCGAGCGAGGGCTCCTGTCGAGACAGTCGAAGCTTCGTCGGAGGGGTCGGCTCGAAGTCGGATTAGGGCAGCGGTTCGCACGGCCCTGTCGGAGCGGGTTGTACGCTGGTGGAGGTTCGGCGTCGCTCGGCGCCGCGGGTCTCGAACGGTGGGGCGGTTGGGCTCGGAATGAGCACAGCCGGTCGAGGGCGGAGGGCCTGGCGGGGATGGGGAAGTCTGGTGGCTGCCGAGGCGAGGAGTCAAGCGCGGCGGCGCTCGAGTTGGGGGGAAAGTCGGCCGAACCGCGGGGAGTCGGCGGCTGCGTCTCGAGCGGCGGATGGATCGGAGGGGCGCGGCGGAACAAGGAAGAAGAGGCGGCTGATGGGGTCGGCTCAGTGTGAGGGGAAAGAGCGAGGCGGCTGGGGTAAGTCAACGGCGGCGGTGATGAACTCGTCCAGGCGACTGCTGAGGGAAAACTAGGGGTGGCTGCGGCCTAGGGCACGAACGCCGAGGCTTTATAGTCGCTACAGTGTTCACGGCAGCCTAGGGTTTGCAGCGGGTCGGGTTCTTCAGCGGTTCGGGTCTGACCCGCTATGGTGGTTTTGATCTGGGTTGGTTCGAGCTTGGTTTGGTTCGGTTTAAAAACCAATAGTCCTAAAGGCTTAAAACTTGTTTCCGGAGTCCAAATAATTCACCGAAAAATACCACATGTCCGGTTTTCTAATTTACACCATAAAATATTACTTCCATACTATTTTAACACCAATTTGCTATACTTAAAATTCTTTAAATTATAATCACCTTCGTTTTAAATTTCAGAAAAATTCCGAAAATTTGGGAAAATTTGTATTAACATTTATTCTGAAAATTTAGGGTGTTTACAAAACTGAGGCTCGTAGTGAGTGTGATACCACTCCTCAGTATCATCTGGGAAAAATATATCCAGTTTAGATTAGAGCAAAGTACACCTCTAGTAGCAGTTCCAATAAATGATAAAGACTTTGTAACAGTAAATAGAGAGCATAAACAAGATGCAATATACAAGAACAAGAGATATACAAGATAGGAATAATATAATTAAATACAAGGAAATGAGCATCATGAATAAGAGCAAGAAATACTACTACTATGTGAGTGAGTAATAGGTTCGACATGTGATCGGCTTGGGAACTTGTACAAGGATTAGGGCCTGGTTAATCATACGTGCATGTATGATCAACACTCACAAGTAACAAGGCATGGACAATGAGGGTATGATCAAATATCTACATAACACTCCCCGCCCCCGACGGGTATAGTGGATCCAACCAGGGTATGCTATGACACGGGATTTATTGGGTAGGTAGCTAGTCTCCCCAGGAATTAATGTTTGTATATGTACAAGAAGAACAAGGAACAAGTCCAATATCAGATCAAACGGTCGTTATTGGGTAGGTAGCTAGTCTCCGTACGCCAGGACCGATCCAGTTGAGGCTTCTTTAAGACCCAACTCGATCGAGTACAGCAGTTACAGTTTGTCTGCTCTTGTCCACAGAGGTCTCAAGGGGAAATATATAGCCTGCAAGCTGTATGGTCTAATACGACCCTTCCCTTCACCTGGGAGAACCGCCATATAAAGTTGCTGATTATCCCGAACAAGGGAGGCTAAGATATCCTTCCATGATCTATCGTTGCAGTAGACACTTGCTCGAAGACGCCGACTTTTTCGGCTCCTTACATGCTGGAAGAACATGATCTCCTTCTTCCTCAGATCGGCCCGACAAACTCCGGCGATCATCACTGCATGGTGATGGAAATATGGGGAGAACGGGTTAAACCCCCAGCCTTTTTATAGGTGAAAGAGATCACACCGGTCCCCAATAAATCCGCCATAAAGTCAGCATCGACCGTTTCAACGCTCCATTCAGAAATATTTTGAGTTACGAGGAGCGGTTCATGCTTCATTCAAAGCGTTCCAAATTTTGAGAAATTTAAAAGCTTTGAAGGGGGTCTTGTAGAAGCATAAAAAATACGCCGAATGGCTATACGTAGTATATTGATGCAGAGCAGCGTAAACAGAGACCTTCAGAGCCATCAAACGTACAACAAAGCTTTTTCTGCTAAACACAGCGTGAAATATAAGCTCAAAGGACTATCCGCGTAAGGTAGTATGTCAAGGATGCTTCAGCATAAACAGGGTTCTTCGTCACCTCCTGGGCGTAAAACCCATCCTCTTTCAACGCAGAATTTGTAACGCCCCGCTCCGCGCCGGCGTTATGTATCAAGGTGAGTGGGCAGAACTTCGTTCTCTGATTCTTGCACACCTTAATAATAACCTGAGTTTTTGCTTGCAATGTTTTCTTAAGAGAATGATAGAACCTGCCTTGCATGTTAATGAATGAACTCACCTAGCTGTCTTGAAACAATAAGTCTGCTAAACGAGAATCCAGATCGCTTGCTTAGAGTGCATGAACATGTTCACTATCGTCTATGCTTCGAGAGAACCATAATGTGCCTGAATGTGTTCAAGTGATAAGTCGGATTTGCCCCGCAACAAGGATTTGCGTTATGATGGTTCGTCTCGTCTGCATACTAGAGTTTGTTGATAGTGTTCCATGCATTCGCACACGGTCGGACAATGGCTTTTGGTGCAGAGCTGAACTGCATGTGTCACGGCTGCTACAGAGATAGTGGAAAGCAACCATGAGTCACAGCTGCCATTAGCATCAGATAAAAGAGTCATTGGTATGCTGGACTAACCGCTGCCGATCCTGAGATACTCGGGGACCGCCAAGCATATAGCTAAGTCATTGTGTTCGCTTGGATAGAGGACTGCCCCTAAGAATGTGCATTGTGTGTCTAGCTTTGCATCAGACCCTCGAGTCGCACGAGACACACTGCGCACACCCTGGAACATGAACAGATTGCTTGCCTGCTTAGTATATGAAACTCTGTTTCCAAACATGTTTCTAAACAAGTAAATCGACTCTGCTAGAACTGCATGAAACGAACCTAGGTAAAACTAGAAAGATCACTAGTAATGTAATGTTTTATAACATGATTACTTAGTGCCTGTTTGAGTGAATGCTTGTTTCTGTTCAGTTGATTTATCTCACCAGTACTTGTATAAAGTGCTGACCCACCAACAGTTTACTTGTTCGCAGGTACTGGATCGTCCGAGGAAGCGATAGGCGTGCCACAATCCCGAAGACCCAGAATCCTGGTTTCGATTGTTGCCCCGAGAATGCTATCGTATAAGGGGGCATAATGTATGGAACGAACGTGTGCCTTTGCTAAAGGAAACCCAAGTTGCCTCGATTATCCCGAACACTCAGTTGGCTAATGCATTGCATTGCAACAAGTCCCTTTCCGCTGCTTACTCGATTGATGCGATGATAGCCAACTATCAACTTAAACGATTGGCCTTGCACGGGCACAACCCCAGGCCCGTGCGGCATCACGTCCCCCGAAAACTCGAACGGGCCATTTGCTTGGCTCCCTTCCTCCCTCGCACCCGCGGGACGGGCGCGGTGATTCGCGTCCGGCGCACCGAGGCACGGTGATACGTGTCCGGTTCGTTCATTCCCGGCCGCACGGGGCGGGGCAGGGCGGAGCGGCGGCCCGGGCGGGTACGGGGCGTGACAGAATGGTATCAGAGCAGAATCGATCTTCTGGCTATGACTCTGAGATCGATATGGTTTTGCAAAGTACGTTCCATACAATAAGTCCATAGATATTCTCAAAGTGCAAAAAGTTTCCTGAACTTGAATTGCTTGATTGTTTCGGTTGAGTACGGCGAGGGACGGCACTATCGCTACTCGGGATATCGAGAAGTTTATCCTTGAAGTTTCGAGGACGAAACTTTTTGTTGGTGGGTAAGTATGTAACGCCCCGCTCCGCGCCGGCGTTATGTATCAAGGTGAGTGGGCAGAACTTCGTTCTCTGATTCTTGCACGCCTTAATAATAACCTGAGTTTTTGCTTGCAATGTTTTCTTAAGAGAATGATAGAACCTGCCTTGCATGTTAATGAATGAACTCACCTAGCTGTCTTGAAACAATAAGTCTGCTAAACGAGAATCCAGATCGCTTGCTTAGAGTGCATGAACATGTTCACTATCGTCTATGCTTCGAGAGAACCATAATGTGCCTGAATGTGTTCAAGTGATAAGTCGGATTTGCCCCACAACAAGGATTTGCGTTATGATGGTTTGTCTCGTCTGCATACTAGAGTTTGTTGATAGTGTTCCATGCATTCGCACGCGGTCGGACAATGGCTTTTGGTGCAGAGCTGAACTGCATGTGTCACGGCTGCTACAGAGATAGTGGAAAGCAACCATGAGTCACAGCTGCCATTAGCATCAGATAAAAGAGTCATTGGTATGCTGGACTAACCGCTGCCGATCCTGAGATACTCGGGGACCGCCAAGCATATAGCTAAGTCATTGTGTTGGCTTGGATAGAGGACTGCCCCTAAGAATGTGTATTGTGTGTCTAGCTTTGCATCAGACCCTCGAGTCGCACGAGACACACTGCGCACACCCTGGAACATGAACAGATTGCTTGCCTGCTTAGTATATGAAACTCTGTTTCCAAACATGTTTCTAAACAAGTAAATTGACTCTGCTAGAACTGCATGAAACGAACCTAGGTAAAACTAGAAAGATCACTAGTAATGTAATGTTTTATAACATGATTACTTAGTGCCTGTTTGAGTGAATGCTTGTTTCTGTTCAGTTGATTTATCTCACCAGTACTTGTATAAAGTGCTGACCTACCAACAGTTTACTTGTTCGCAGGTACTGGATCGTCCGAGGAAGCGATAGGCGTGCCACAATCCCGAAGACCCAGAATCCTGGTTTCGATTGTTGTCCCGAGAATGCTATCGTATAAGGGGGCATAATGTATGGAACGAACGTGTGCCTTTGCTAAAGGAAACCCAAGTTGCCTCGATTGTCCCGAACACTCAGTTGGCTAATGCATTGCATTGCAACAAGTCCCTTTCCGCTGCTTACTCGATTGATGCGATGATAGCCAACTATCAACTTAAACGATTGGCCTTGCACGGGCGCAACCCCAGGCCCGTGCGGCATCACGTCCCCCGAAAACTCGAACGGGCCATTTGCTTGGCTCCCTTCCTCCCTCGCACCCGCGGGACGGGCGCGGTGATTCGCGTCCGGCGCACCGAGGCACGGTGATACGTGTCCGGTTCGTTCATTCCCGGCCGCACGGGGCGGGGCAGGGCGGAGTGGCGGCCCGGGCGGGTACGGGGCGTGACAGCATTGAAGTGTACGAGAGACGCTTCATATTCTCCGAAGTGAACCTGTCAGATCCTACAATGAACCTGTCAGACCCTGCAATAAACCTGATGTCTGGACTTCTGACAAAGGGATACTGCACGGCTACCCAGACGACGGCTATAATGATGGCACAACACTACGACCCAGGCTGTCATTTACCGCCATCTCCTTTGCGTAAACTGCTTTTACATGCACGAAGGGATACGCTGCCTTATTTTACACAGGCAGACATGAGCTATTTATGCTCCGCAGTAGACAAATCGCCTGCCACATCAAAAGCTGCACTTCGTACGGGGCTCGAGGCACGTCTCTACGTCCAATGCACAGAGCGATGACAGTTGCTCGAGGCACGTCTCTATGTCTAATGTACAGAGCGGTGACAGTTTATCAAGGCACGTCTCTGCGACTGATGCATAGAAGGGCTGCAGACCTTCAAGAACACGCCTCTATATTTAATGCACATGATGGTGGCAAATCTCGGCATTTAATGCAAGAGATTTGATTATATCTTCAAAAGTCGTAATTCCGGCTAAGACGTCCACATCAGCACTCTGGCACGGTACGCAACGACTTTTATGCCTATTCAGCTCCTGTGCTCACTCGGCTTCTACGCCCATTCGGCTTCAACGCCCACCCGACCTCTATGACCACTCGGCCTCTACGACCACTCGGCTTCTACGCCCACTCGGCCTCTATGACCACTCGGCTTCTACGCCTATTTTTGGCTTCTATGCCTACTTGGCTTCTACGCCATGGTGACAGACATTGGCTTCTACGCCATGGTGACAGACATTGGCTTCTACACCCACCTCTTTTACACGAGGGATACCTACCTATGTGGCTTCTACGCCGTGATCTTCGTAGCGATTATACGCATTTTGTCCCTTAGTTGGACCCGCGTCACACGCTCATTCAAAGGATCATCTATACGCAGGCATTGGTTATTTTAACCGTTGTGTAAAAGGGTGCTGTACTTTCCACTACTCGGTTTCTACACCGACGGAGTGGTCACTGTCACCAAAACTCTATAAATAGAGACCTCAATCAGCAGAGGAATAGGGGAGAGAAATTGAAGATCAAACGGTCAGAAAATTGGTCAAGAAGTCCAATATCAGATCTGAGGTCGACAAAGGAGAGAGAGAGAGAGAAGAATCCGAAGCTCAGGCAAAGAGTAGGGATCGACGACTTTGGCATCGTGCACCCACCCTCTTTTGTAACCTTCGAAGCTGCTACCTATCTTCCATGGCACTTCTTCAACATCGTGTGGTCCAAGGGCTAAAATGATCGACTGCAAATCAGACACCTATAGCAATATTTACCCAAATTAAATAAATTGCACTCCCACATCCTCGTATAGGATCAAATTGTACAAGTTTGTTTGTAAACCAAAGAAGGCGGGTTTCGTGTAAACCCCGTCTTGAATACATTTTTATTCTTTCTTTTTCCACCACAAACAAGATGGCGACTCTGCTGGGGACGTCTTTCTCTTCTGATGAGGAAGTAATTGCTCAACACGATGCGGTATCTGTAGGAACCGTAAAGAAGACACTGGTCGTCCAATTTGACCAGTCTGCCTATGAAGACATGCTTCGAACCAGGGGTAGCTCTCACCCTCTCTCCGTCCAAGACAACAGGAAGCTGCGCAAGGTCTGGATGCCCAAGACCTCCTCTACCATTCCTGTGGACTCTCCGATCTCTCCGACCAATGAGGTTGTAGCGTTGCTCCCTCCGTGCCCTGTACGTAAAATGCAGTCTCCTGCTACGCGCGGTACAGACAAAACTTCAGGCAAAGCCTCAGCGCTAACCCAGAAGTATCCACTGCGCTCTACACGTAGAAACCAGTCTCCCGCTACGCGCGGTACAGACAAAACTTCGGGCAAAGCCTCAGCGCTAAACCCAGAGGTATCCACTGCGCTCTACGCGTAGAAACCAGTCTCCCGCTATGCGCGGTACAGACAAAACTTCTGATGATGCCTCAGCGCCAAATCGGAAGTAAAAATTATGCTCCGTGCGCAAGACAACATCTGACCTCTACGGGGAACCAGATGAGCGCTGTGATATCCGTAAGGGAAAGCAAGCGGCAGAGTACTCAACTTCTCGGCCTTTACGCCAGCGAGGGAGCAATCTACCTACCCTTCGGATTACGCAGGAAGCCGATGGCCGACTGGGGACCTCTTCAGCTTTACGCCAGTCTGAGCAAATCTCCAAATTATGCCAGGCGAAGTCCCACGGCGTAAAGCAAGCTCAGGTTGCGGAAAGACACCCTCCCCGGGGATTATCCGCCACATAGATTGCCAACCTGTTGTACACATGTGGCACAGGGAAAACCATGGTGCCCAATCTCCGTATGCCCACTGATGGAAACAGAAGGAATAAGCCGTCATCTTCTTCTTCTGCAACTCCTCTTGACCTGCGCAAATATCTAATCCAGAAGCGTAAGGAGAGGGGACCTTCCAACATTTCTATGACGCCTCCTGGCGAGCAATGTTGTAATAGTCATAAGATTGTGATTGATTGTTGCTGTTCTAAAGCAAAACGGTCAGTTTTTGACCGGTTAAGCTACTCTCTGTCTTTCCAGGAAGAAGAGCCCGCGCATGCATCTGTGAACATGGCTTCACACATACCTAGAGAAGGGTCGAGCTCAAGCCATCATCCCTCTAGGCCTCCGAGCCGAAGAAGATTCAATGAGCTCCTCAGGAACGCTGAAGCTGGGGTGTTCCAAAACACCCGTGCAAGGTCACAACAACCAGCTTCGTACTCGTCTGATTCCGATGCTGGGGGTCGCCAGTCCCCCGGATCAGATGCTGAGAGTATAGAGTCGACTTCTGCAGCGACCTATACTAATCCTTCAATGACACCAAAGGAAATAGGAGTTTATGCCGTTGAAGATGAATGCGAGGAAGCTTTGCCGTCAGGAAACTCGGAACAACGTATCACTATACTGGAGACATCTCTGAAACAAATGCAATCCATAATGGAGAACATGCACCAGATGATGCTAACTCAGCACGCAACTGCCATGGCTCAAGCATCGGTCCTGCCAACTCAGATACGTGTGGGGGTGGACTTACCACCATCCAACCCGAGCCAAGAGCCTGCTCTAGATCAAGAGTCAGCAGTTCCTCCGCTTCCTCACTCGGAGAATATATTACCTCCTGTTGGAGTTACGATACAACCAACTCCGCACTACACCGTAGTCCCGCTTCCAACTGAAAATCTGATGCAGGCAGTACGGGAGTTGAAAGCCCAGTTTGACGCCTTGAAGCACAAAGATCAGCTCAAGAAACTGGGAATCAACCAGCCTTACCCAGCTATCTGGGAAGAGGTCCCTTTCCCTCCGAGGTACAAACCTCAGACTATGGCTCTGTTCGAGGGAAAAATATCACCAAGTCAGTACATGAACTATTTCAGTATGATGACGGTGTTGCTACAAGGGAACGACGCCCTCCTCACTCGGGTGTTCAAAGGCTGTCTCTCAGGAGTAGCCTATCAGTGGTACCGTAGCTTGGCGGACAACTGTATTACTTCCTTCGAGGACTTCAAAGCTTTATTCTTCACGCGATTCTACGAGGGAGGAATGGACATGTCTATGTCCTCTCTCATCGAAGTCAAGCAGAGGGAAAAGGAGGACGTTCGTACCTTTGTCGAACGTTTTCGTTAGGCTACCTTGCAGATGCCTCCAGGAGTTCCAGACTCTGCGTTAGTAGACATTTGCAGGAAGAACCTCCTTCCCGTAGTTTCGGTGTTTACAGGACCATACCAGTTCCATGATTGGCCCTCGTTCATCATCTCGGCAGTAGCCGCCGGAGACAACAGTCGCAAGGCGCGCAACAATGGCATCATTATCTTCGCCTCTAACAGAGGCAAAATATCATCTCCTAGCAGCGACCATCCTCGCAGCTCCAAAGGAAAAGAAGTTCTGGCGATCAATACGGCCAGGCAAAAGACTGCAACAATCGCACAAGCAAGACCCGGGACCTCCAGGCCCGTCGAAGTCTACTCTTTCGACGAGGGCGATATCCCAAGTATATTCGAATATCTCGTCAAAAGTGGCAAGATCACCCTTCCGGAGCTAAGACTGCCCCAAGAAGTCGGCAGTACTAACGACCCCAAATACTGTATCTTCCACAGATACGTGCACCACCCGACAAAGGCGTGTTACATACTGAAAAGGAAGATCCAGGGTTTGATCGATGCTAAGGCCATCACTCTTCACAACACCGAGAAGACGGTCACGGCCAACATGATCTCTCTACGGTTTGGCAATCTGCCTTCCCAAGAAGTCTTGAACGGTGTCACACCCATTTCCCGGACCACGATGAACATCATCAATCTCCCTCCAGCTAGGGGTCAAAATCATGACCTGGTACCCCTAACCACCCGGCAGGGCAAGATTATGTGGGTTCATCCGGATTTGGTGTCAGAGCTCGAGGAGGAGACTAAAGCTACTAAGGCTACGTCTAGAAAGAGCTCCAAATGCAAACCATGCCATATGGTCGCAACTTCTTCGGCATCAGATGAAGATGAGGTATTTGCTGCAACCCGTTCAGGGAAAGCCTACCTCGACGACTATGGAGCAAGTCAGGAAGATGCAACGGCGGACGCTTCAACTGCCAAACCTTCAGGACCAGGCCCCGTGTAAAAAGGCCGATGATCCTAACTCATAGGAGTAAAGGCAAATTCCAGCCCAAGTGGGAAGGCCCTTATGTGATCGTGACAACGTTCTCAAATGGCGCATACAGGTTAGCCCAGCCTAATAGAGACCTGTTAATGGCTCCTATCAACGGTAAATTCCTGAAAAGGTACTATGCTTAACCTCCTCTGCTCAAGTAGAATATAGCGAGAATCTCAATTCTGACAAAACTACTTCCAGAATGAAACTAGTTGGGTCATATTCTATCATGTCCATATAACCTCTGAATAGATATGTTCGACTAATTTGGAAATGCAATACCTATCACGTCCATATTACCTTTGATAGCGTCTTGTCTACAAACTTTAGTCAAAGCATATTCTATCATGTTCGTATGACCTATGAATAGATATATCCTACCAAAGCATATTCTATCATGTCTGTATGACCTCTGAATAGATATATCCTGCTAAAAGTTTATCGAGAGTCTATCACGTCCATACTACCTCTGATATCACTCTCGCCCAAACCTGTCATTTACATTCTGAAATGATGGGTCCACAAAGTCAGAAAAAGATTTGCTTTATTTATTCCCAAAAAGAGCAGAATTATATTTGGGAAGCAAAAAGAAGAAATGGTACATCATTGTGGGGGAGCGGTCAGATCGCGAATAAATCGCACCAGTGCAGCTATCCTCTCATTCCTGGAAACCAAGGCATCAGCGCGGGCCTGCTCCAGCCGTGCCTCAGGGTTGCTCATAAAGGACAGTTCGGCCCTTGCCCGAAGAGAGCCAGCACGGGCAGCTTCTGCACGCTCCAGATCTTGTCGTGCTGTGCTCAGTCGACCAGTCGCTACATCTTGACCTGCCAACGACTGAGAAGCCCACTCCTCTGCCAGAGCGAGTTTTTCCTTCAACTTGCGGGCCCTTGCTACGTTCCCTTCATGCTCGGATTGACACTTCGCCTGAATAGCAAGCGCCTCCTCCACGACAGTTTTTCTTTCATCCATCTCTAGCTTATGTGTTTTGATGGAGTTATTTAGGCTTTCCAGCTGTTTAGTAAGCCGTGCAGTCATGAGGTCGTATCTGGCTTGGACCTCAACTTCAAGGCTGCCCCGAGCCAGCTGCAAGTATTCGTTAATAGGTTGCTCCAAACCATTAACCATCGCCTCCAGGGCGTCAGATACCCCAGAATCGCCGAACTCCCTAACCGCCCCGATCGAAAACTGAGAAGCCTTCTTCAGACGCTCGAAGTCTAGATTCTTCGCCAATACCATTGATATCAGCATTTTTAAAATAGTGTAAAAGAGGCTGGTATACTGCTTGGTCAGCGCAACCAGATCTGATTGGACGCCAGGAGTAGCCGCGATATTGGCGAGTCCCCCTCCAAGAATGATTGCAAACGAGGTGGCCACAGCCGCCGCCTCGACGGGTGGTGCGACCAAAGGAGGTACGACAACGACGGTCAAAGTCATCGGCATACTCGCGAGAGGCGAGGTCACGATAACGTGTTCGTCCTCCTCTTGAGATGACAAAACCACTCCGAGCGAGCTGGCCCCCGAAGATATTTCCTCCTCGAAGTCGGGCACCTCCGTATCATCGCCAGGAGCCCGAGCAGAGCCAGAAGGCACTTCAACGCTATACTCCCCGTGGACGTCATCCCCTGTGAAGAGGACAAGAAAGTTAATATCAATATGATGGTAATCTTTCTAAGAGGAGACATAAAGATGATATTTACCCGTAGCCAACGGTATATATGTCGCATCTGCAGCCGATGTAGCTAAATCATGCCTTAATGACGCAATACGAACTGTCATACCTGGAGAAGGGGGTGGGCCAACCGACACCGCCAGGTGCTCTACCGAGCCTTCGCCAAGACGCAGTCGAGGTTCGTCAGCTGGAATCTCGCTAGGCATGCTCACGGACACGGTAGGAGTTTCATCCGTTGCTGGTCTAGGGAAAGATTCTCTCATTTGCCTCGACCACGCAGGCAATTTCGTTCCACTACCGGAGGCGGTGGCAGCAACGGCAGACTCAAGCAGGGGTTCTCCGGCACCGCCAGCCGAAACTGAGGGTCCCTCTCCGAAAGGCGAGGAACCTCCAATCAAAGAGATATCCCCAACAGGGGAGACAGCAGGATCCTCTTTAGGAGCCTCAATACCAAGAATGTGGAGAGGACGAGCAACCGTCTCCTTCCTCCTCTTACGAAGAGAAGTCTGCTTCGAAGCAGGAGCCCTTCGCTTCCCAGAGACTGCCAAAGCCCCCGCAGGCGGAGGCACTTCACACCTCGGCACCGACACCAGAGGCTCATCCGGAGTGACGGACTCCTCACCCTCGTCAGAAAAAACCGAGGGGACTTCGACTCTTTCCCCAGGCTTGGGAGAAGGCACCCTAAAGCTTCCACGCATGTCAAAATCGTGATGGAAGGTGTTGATCATTACGTAGAACTGAGCATATGAATGGAAGATGCGCAGCTCCGTGGAGAGTGTGATGACCGGCACGATAAAGATTGCTCCCGTGCAACCCATGATTAAATACTGCCATCCTCTGGCTCCATCAATGAGTCTGCCCCTGGACCTGAAGCTGGTGACGGCATTGCCCACGTGCAACTGATCGTACCTAAACTGCCTGGCGAACCGACTGGGCAAGTAGGGCTCGAAGAAGTAATGATCTTCGCTTCTGTACAGCAAATGGGAGGGTCTGATGCAGACCAACCAATTAAAAGCTTCCGGAGAAAGATTGGTCTTCTCTCCACCTAAATCCTCAAGCCTAATCCCCGACTGATTGTTATGTACAGAAGGGACAGTACAGAGGAGCTTCTAGCCGTGACTGAGGCTCAGTACCAGCCGACAGTCTAAAACTGTGTTCACATTCCAGGAAGAGTCCTTGTAGTTCAGCAAGAAACTACCCCACGAGCTACTACTAGGGCCGGGAGACATCACCCGGGGGTTGTGAAGAATTAACCATCCCATCAAGTACAGGTATGGTAATTCTACCATGGGAAAGCTATCACGCCGAGTTTCATCGACGAGCAGTCCATCAGTCATGGCTCTCAGGTCAGCCTGTATACGACACACCATGGCAGGGAGCAAGCCCAGTCTTGCCCCGAACACCAGACGCACGACAGGCCACAGGATATTCCGGTGAATGCGGTCCGCGGACGCGATACCGGGCACCACTACTCGACGCAGCCATATGGAGAGAAAGCCAGCCAGCCGAGCTTCCTTAGACAGAGGCCTGCGACAGCGCCTCAAGTAACTGTAGGCCTTAGTGCCTTCAGGATACTTTCCTACCCCGTTATTGAGAATCTGATCTGGAGCTTTAGCATCCTCCATAAGATCCTCGACAACCTGGGCACTGAGCACGCCCAAACAGTTCACGGGCTCATTCTTGCCCCCCGAAACTTTCTCTGACTTGGCGGCCCTGGCCCGGTGGAAGAAGAGGTAGGACATCCACTTGGTGGTGTGAGCCAAATCAGAAGGCTCATCATAAAAAGCGGTGAACGTGAAGTAGTGGCACATTAGCTCCTGATACACCTCCATAACCTGAGGGTCCGAGTCCTCCAACTCCCGGTTGGTGGGAATATACTCTTTATATGGGGTATCCCCCATCGGCAGTCTCGAGATCACTGCCATCTCATGGAGGGCCAACCCCAACTCCCCCATGGAGTGGCGAAGGTCTCGGTGAGCGGAATGTATCGCTCCATCAGTGCCAGAAACATGTTAGGGTTGGGAGGCAACCCAACACTCGTCGCACTCACAGCAGCATACAGTCCAATGCCCTCCAGCTCTCTCCAAAAATGCTTCAAGGCCTAGTCAACTAGGCAAGCCCATCGGAGGTTTGTTGGGATGATCCACCAATTGTACCGAGGATTCTCCTTGGGGTATACACCCCCTCGCCCCATGAAGTCGTTACAGAAAGTCGACAATTGGACTGGCTGGATCACTGAACTGTCTTCACTCGGGACGCTGCCCGGGCATAGTCCCCTGAACACCGTCACAACGCCGGAAGGGCGGCTGACAAACGACCCCTGGTCAGCTCCTTTCAGATGAAAGATCTTCCCCGGCTTCCCGTGAAGATCGGGAGTCAGCGTCCACGATATCCTCCTGAGATGTGTAGCATGGGAGAAAGCCGATATGGGATAATCTCTTAGCATCATTGGCAGATACAAGACCACACTCTCGGCAGGGAAAACCCAGGGTTCTCTCGTGGGCTTCGTCTGGGACGTTTGTCAATCATGTCCCCAAAGAGAAAAGCTGACTTGATGTACTGGTCCCCGTCTATGTATGTCAGGGGCTTTCCGTTAATCATATTCAGCAACGTTCGCTCGCCCTGAGCCGATATCAAGATCTCCCTTCCTTCAGGATACTAGGTTCCTGAGATAGGAAATGTCACATGGGACAGATCCTCCAGATAGTTTGAGTGCAGCATCCCGACAGCAGAACCCATCACCTCGGCCAGTGGAGACTCATGCAAGTTAACTGTAAAAGTGCAAGGAAAACACGTCATTACAAATCTTGCAACATAAAGACCAAGAAATGACAGTCGGTGCTTTACGCCAAGACTGTACAAAATTTGGTCATTTTACGTTGGAAGTCACATCCAGAAGCGTAATTGGCGGTATACGGTCCATGCTTTACGCCAGACTGCCCAAAATTCTAGTTAGTACGCCGGAGGTCCCATCCGTAAAGCGTAAAACTAAAATTTTATAGTATATACCAAGTTTTCGGCAGTCAGAGCTTTTACGCTCAAAATTACGAAAACATGGAGTTTTTACGCTGGCACATTAGAAATGTGAACATAAAAGATGAAAACGTCTCCGTGCATCATCTTCCTCAAAGAGGCTATTAGCACAGAAGACGACCTAGCGCGGTCACGTTCAACGTGTGCGAAGGATTTTGTCATTCTTTGTCATCCCAAAGGCTATACCTCTAAGGCCGGGTGCGCTACTCGTCGGCGGGATGCTTCGCTCAGAAGAAAGTTTACCTTGCCCGACCGAAGACTCTCGCGCTGGGGCAGAAGAACGAGAAGAAGAACCTATACTCTTTTCCTTAGTGGAGGGGATTTATTTCGGCACCATTTCTGAAAACTCGGAGTGCTCGGAGAAAGAACGAGAGAAAAAACTCAAACAATCGAAGGCTCTCTTTCGCAGAAGACGGATGAAAAGTTTTTCTCTCAAAAGCTTGGGATATATATAGAGTTCGGGTCGACTCCTCGAATCCTCGGACAGACTCCTCGAAACCCGAACCAAATCTCCTAATTAATATTCGGTTATGATTGGGTCCTACGTCAGCCTATTATTCAGAGAAGGCGGACAGTCAGCGAATTCGAAAAGTTTTTCGCGCAAAGCAGGTAAGCGGTTCCTACGCTAAGGAGCTTTCTACGCTCGACAACAACAGATCTACGGTTTTACGCTCGCAAGCTATAAGGCTATGGTTTTACGCCCGGATGCTTTATGCTCGGTAGCTTTTATGCTCGAGAGGCTATAAACCTACGACTTTACGCTCAGCAGATACCAAATCGATGATCTCACGCTCGGTGGCGCTTAGTTTATGCTCAGAAGCAACAGATCCGCAACTTCACGCTCAGAAAAATTTTCTTTTCAGAAGCTACAAATCTACAGTTCTACTCTAAGGAGCTTTCTACGCTCGACAGCTACGAATCTACGGCTTTATGTTCAATGGCTACAAGTCAGGTTTTTACGCCCAGATGCCTTTGTGCTCAGTAGCTTTTATGCTCGAGAGGCCACAAACCTACGACTTCACACTCAGGAACCACAAGTCTATGATCTCACACTCGATGGTGTTTAGTTTATGCTCAGAGGCTACAGACTAATGATTTCACGCTCCACGACTTCCCGTACATCTGAAAGATATGCCAGCCAGATTACGCGTACATCTGAACGGTTCTCAAAGCGGTCAATTGCAAAGAGTTCACACAGAAGATACTCGTTCTTGACCTCAAGATATCCCAAGTACCCGAAGCATACAGAGTTCTACATTGAAAAATTACTCTTCTTTATGGGTTGATTCGAAGTTTATCCAGACTCCAGTCTGAATATCTCGTCTATCAAGATGGCAACTCAGTTGACAGCCATTCCTCGACCCTGTTCCAAGAGATTTTTGAGAAATCATTCTTGAAGACGAAGTCTGAACAAAAATTCTGTTCATCAGAAGTAAAAACAACAGTTCAGAGCTCTACGCAGTTCCTCAGTCCTAGCAGCAGGACAGTTCAAAATGTTCAAAATGCTCAACAACGTTCTATGGACTATTCGCTATGCGCAAAAGACTGGACCTAGCACTCTTTCTAAACAGAGTCGGCATAAAGAATCAGACGTGTCAAAGCTACACATATTCAGACTTTACAGCAACGTATGGCAAAACGATCATATGCAGAGAAGAAAGACGATTTTATTAAGATCAAAATCATGATTATATATGAGGAAAATCCTGTCTACAAGGGGTTTTTTTCATTTTTCATGGTTACATATGAGGGAAATCCCGTCTATAAAGGATTTCCTCGTCTTCATTGGAAGGCCGCCCCAGAATCTGTTCTACCGGGTTCTCGCATCGGTGCAGGTCTTCCTCTTCTTCCATGGCAGTTCATCGACCACCACAGTCATGAACAAGAAGATCGATGGCGGGAGAATACAGAGTTAGGGCTTGCATATATGATGCAGATCCTATGCTCCGTACGCCAGGACCGATCCAGTTGAGGCTTCTTTAAGACCCAACTCGATCGAGGACATCAGTTACAGTTTGTCTGCTCTTGTCCGCAGAGGTCTCAGGGGGAAATATACAGCCTGCAAGCTGTATGGTCTAATACGACCCTTTCCTTCTCCTGGGAGAACCGCCATATAAATTTGCTGATTTTTTCGAGCAAGGGAGGCTAAGATATCCTTCCATGATCCATCGTTGCAGTGGACACTTGCTCGAAGATGCCGTCTTTTTGGCTTCTTACACGCTGGAAGAACATGATCTCCTTCTTCCTCAGATCGGCCCGACGAACTCCGGCGATCATCTCTGCATGGTGATAGAAATATTGGGAGAACGGGTTAAACCCTCAGCCTTTTTATAGGCGATAGAGATCACACCGGTCCCCAATAAATCTGCCATAAAGTCAGCATCGACCGTTTCAACGCTCCATTCAGAAATGTTTCGAGTTACGAGGAGCGGTTCATGCTTCATTCAAAGCGTTCAAATTCTGAGGAATTTGAAAGCTTTGAAGGGGGTCTTGTAGAAGCATAAAAAATATGCCGGATGGCTATACGCAGCATATTGATGCAGAGCAGCGTAAACAGAGGCCTTCAGAGCTATCAAACATGCAACAAAGCTTTTTTTGCTAAACACAGCGTAAAATATAAGCTCAAAGGACCATCCGCGTAAGGCAGTACGTCCAGGATGCTTCAGCGTAAACAGGGTTCTTCGTTGCCTCCTGGGCGTAAAACCCATCCTCTTTCAACGCAGCATTGAAGTGTACAAGAGACGCTTCGTATTCTCTGAAGTGAACCTGTCAGATCCTGTAATGAACCTGTTAGACCCTACAATGAACCTGACGTCTGGACTTCTGACAAAGGGATACTGCACGGCTACCCAGACGACGGCTATAATGATGGCACAGTACTGCTACCCAGGCTGTCATTTACCGCCATCTCCTTTGCGTAAACTGCTTTTACGTGCACGAAAGGATACGCTGCCTTGTTTTACACAGGCAGACATAAGCTGTTTATGCTCCGCAGTAGACAAACCGTCTGCCACATCAAAAGCTGTACTTCATACGGGGCTCGAGACACGTCTCTACGTCTAATGCACAAAGCGATGACAGTTGCTCGAGGCACGTCTCTACGTCTAATGCACAGAGCGATGACAGTTTCTCGAGGCACGTCTCTGCGACTGATGCACAGAAGGGCTGCAGACCTTCAAGAATACGCCTCTGTATTTAATGCACAGGATGGTAGAAAATCTCAACATTTAATGCAAGAGATTTGATTATAACTTCAAAAGCCGTAATTCCGGCTAAGACGTCCACATCAGCACTCTAGCACGGTACGCAGCTGCTTCTACGCCCATTCAGCTCCTGTGCTCACTCGGCTTCTACGCCCATTCAGCTTCAACGCCCACCCGGCCTCTATGACCACTCGGCCTCTACGACCACTCGGCTTCTATGCCCACTCGGCCTCTATGACCACTCGGCTTCTACGCCTATTTTCGGCTTCTATGCCTACTTTGCTTCTATGCCATGGTGACAGACATTGGCTTCTACGCCCACCTCTTCTACACGAGGGATACCTACCTACGTGGCTTCTACGCCGTGATCTTCGTAGCGATTATACGCATTTTTTCCCTTAATAAGACCCGCGTCACATGCTCATTCAAAGGATCATCTATACGCAGGCATTGGTTATTTTAACCGTTGTGTAAAAAGGTGTTGTACTTTCCACTACTCGGTTTCTACACCGACGGAGTGGTCACTGTCACCAAAACTCTATAAATAGAGACCTCTATCCACAGAGGAATAGGGGAGAGAAATTGAAGATCAAACGGTCGAAAAATTGGTCAAGAAGTCCAATATCAGATCTGAGGTCGACAAAGGAGAGAGAGAGAGAGAGAGAAAGAGAAGAATTCGAAGCTCAGGCAAAGAGTAGGGATCGACGACTTTGGCATCGTGCACCCACCCTCTTTTACAACCTTCGAAGCTGCTACCTGTCTTCCACGTCACTTCTTCAACATCGTATGGTCCAAGGGCTAAAGTGATCGACTGCAGATCAGACACCTATAGCAATATTTACCCAGATTAAATAAATTGTACTCCCACATCCTCGTATAGGATCAAATTGTACAAGTTTGTTTGTAAACCAAAGAAGGCGGGTTTCGTGTAAACCCCATCTTGAATACATTTTTATTTTTTCATTTTCCACCACAAACAGTGATTCACCTAGCAACTAGCATGTATCGTCTATATTTTAAGTGTGCTGGCTAATCAAAGATAAGTTTATCGTAGCCACCCACCTTAGTGATGATTTGCCTCGGTCAAGCGAAACTCCGAGCAAGCCTCTGAAAGCCTAAGCCGGAACTCCTGAAGGACCAAGTCTGGGAATCTTTTGCCTCAAACGAGCATTCTCGCTGAGTAAAACAGGTTGGGTCATTCTACTTTTGCTATTTGAATCGGCTGTCCGCTTGCTCGGAATGGGTCGTTACAACAGGCTCATAATAACACTCAAATCAGAGAACCACTATAAATCGTATTAATTACGTTCTCGAAGACCTGCATGGGCCACCACTAAAAATGTGTCATGACCCACACCCGGTATAGGGCACGAGTATGTAGGTACGTCTATCCTATGCCACAACATCGGTGGTAGAATACTGTCTGGGTAAACTATGATATCTAACAATAATGATCATCAAGGTATATAATGCCACCAATAAAATATGAATTCTCAATCATAAAACTATAAGATGGAACAATCGTACGAATATGATATAAAGAACTGAATAGTCAAAATATAACTCACAAGACATAATATAATATCTAATAAGTCTCAAATATAATAAAGTACTAATAGTCAAAGCTGGAGACAAATCTAGTACAATATAAGCCTATCTACAAAGCTATTGGTAAAGTCTCGTCTGTCTCAACCGGGATGAGTCCCTCCTGAGCCATAGTCTCTAGCTCTAAACAAAGTACAAATTGAGGCTCGTAGTGAGTGTGATACCACTCCTTAGTATCATCTGGGAAAAATATATCCAGTTAGGATTAGAGCAAAGTACACCTCTAGTAGCAGTTCCAATAAATGATAAAGACTTTGTAACAGTAAATAGAGAGCATAAACAAGATGCAATATACAAGAACAAGAGATATACAAGATATGAATAATATAATTAAATACAAGGAAATGAGCATCATGAATAAGAGCAAGAAATACTACTACTATGTGAGTGAGTACTAGGTTCGACATATGATCGGCTTGGGAACTTGCACAAGGATTAGGGCCTGGTTAATCATACGTGCGTGTATGATCAACACTCACAAGTAACAAGGCAAGGACAATGAGGGTATGATCAAATATCTACATAACACTCCCCGCCCCCGACGAGTATAGTTGATCCAACCAGGGTATGCTATGACACAGGATTTATTGGGTAGGTAGCTAGTCTTCCCAGGAATTAATGTTTGTATATGTACAAGAAGAACAAGGAATAAGACTTGTACAAGATATACCATAATACCAAGGAATAACATCTCATGATAATATATGGATATACCAATCTGTGTAACCATCGTGTCATGAAATCAATGATATCTATACTAAATACAAGAAACATAGACAATATCATAAATGGGAAACTATCAGAGAATATACTCGCGTAAAATCTAGTGAACAGTATCAAAGAAGTTTGGAGCGGTGCCTCGAAGACCTAAATATGGAATATTATATCAATACAAGGTTTTGAATTAAATACAAGTTAAACTAGTCTAATTTTAGGTTATTAAGCCATTTCTAGGTTAAAACAGTCAAACTAGGTCAACTCTAGGTCAAACTAGCTATTTCTAGGTTGTATGAGTCATCTCTAGGTTATTGGGGCCATACACTATATATCTAGGCTATACTAGCTATATTAGGATACTAGTGTACCATAACTATTTAGTATCAATAAATAACACTATACATATAAATACTAGTTAATACTACCTCTATATTGATAACCTTGGCTTTGCTCCACCTTGGTATCAATACCTAGCTACCCTCTTGGTATTCAATTCCAAATACCCCATGATACCTCATACCTCACTATTACCTTGGTGTATCTCTAGGTAATACAAGAAATTTGCACTTAGCCATACTAATACTAACTCAAACTAACATACACTAGTATCAAACTAACTTAATACATACTAACATTTATCACTAACCAATGATAATTAACTCTACGTATATTAACTGATACATACCTAACTTACATAAATTATATGACTGAACTAACATCTAACAATAACTAACATCAATTACTAACTAAAACTAACTAACAGTCCTAAATTTACCAATTAATACATGACTGAAACTACCTATCAACTAACTCTAATATACATTAACTAACTAACACTTAACCACATGCTAACTGTCACACTGCTACCTCCCTCACAGAACTGAACTCGACCAAACATTGCTGTGCACACTGTGTGAACAGTCTTACACAAACTTGACTGTGCAGTCCCCATATCTTACTGCTGCTGTGCTTGTCCAAATACCTGACCTTCACTTTACTTGATGTGCTGCTCTCCTCTATCCTGCATCAATTGCAAGCAGCAAGGCTGCTACCATCCTTGACAAAACCCGACTGCTAATACTTTCCCCCAATTACTAGGATCTGCTGACAGTGTCACGACCCGCACCCGGTTTAGGGGCACGAGAGCGTGGGTACGTCCAGCCTACGCCGCAGCATCGGCGGTAGAACGCTGTCTAGGTCAAGTACTATCTAAACAATCTCACGCTAGTATCCAACTCCATAAGGAGACGTGGATATCATAAAATAAATCTAGAAATACTCAATCACAACTACAGCACGATAGGAAATGAAGAAATAAAAGAATACAACACAAGTCTAATGACACAATAATCATACCTGTAATCAGTAACATCCAATCCCCCAATGTCAGAAACAAGTCCACTAAGGTCACAGTCTGGAAAAATATTTTCCAGTCAGGAAGGAGCAAAGTACATCTCTAAATAGCAGTTCTATATAAATGACATAAACTATGTAGCAGTTCTAGATGGAAACATACCAGATGCATGTATAGGTACGAGAAATGTACAATAAGAAAAATACTGGAAATACTGTAAGTAAATGCAGGAAAAGAACAATATGTCAATGAGCAAGAATCCTATGACTATGTGTATGAGTACTAGCTTTAACATGTGATCGGCTTGGGAACTTGATCAGGCTGGTTACATGTGATTAGCTATGGTTCATATAAAGTCAGGCTAACCGTTGGTTAGCTATGGTGCATGTAGAGATCAGGCTAATCACACGTAACAGCTATGGAGCATGTAAATGGTCAGGCCGCACCCGACGTGAGATGTGGGGTGAGCTATGGTACATATAAAGTTGGGTATGATCACATATCTACACTAAAATACTCCCCAAACCCCCGACTGGTATAGTAGATCCAATCATGGTACGCTATGGCACGGGATTCCCTAGGGAGGTAGCAAATCTCCCTGGGTCTCAGTGTCTGTACATGCACAAGATATCAAGGAAACAAGTCTTGTACAAGCTACACCATGAATAAGGAATAACATCTCATGACGAGATCCGTGTATACCAATCCGTGTAACCAATGTGTCAAGAACATGGATATTTACACTAGATACAGTGAACATAGGAGATATCATAAATTAGAAACTAATCAGAGAATGTACTCGCCTTGGGTCCTTAGCTGGTAATTATTGATGTCCTGTTCCAGAGTGTCGTCTGGAGGAACCAACAGTCCTAAAATATATCAAATACAACATTTGCATCAGGTACTACCCTAACACATCACAAATACATAAACTCAGGGCTCTGCCAGGTATGGCACTAGTCAACTAGGGTCATCTAGTAGGGATACGTATATAAATACACATATTATTAATTATCATTACTACTTACAATATATATATATATACATGCACCAATTTAAATGTATCTACAATATATATATATATATATATATATATATACATATATATATATCTTTTAATTACATATTTGATTTATACTAGTTGAACATTATATATGTGTACTCATACATATGCTAAAATACCTTTTAAAATGTATATATGTATATTGTCAATGTTATTATTAAAATATATACTAATACTAGTACATCACATTAAATACATATACAATACATTAATTGTATGTACAAGATATATATATACATTTATACTTAATTATACATATTTGAAAATATATTAAGTACATATATATATATATATACAATATATACATATATTAAACATTTTATATTCTTATACCAAAATAATACGTATACTATTACATTTTATTTACCAAAATATGTATATATCGTATATGTGCAAAAGTACATTTTTGGATATACATATACATATTGTCAACATCATTTTTAACATACTAATATTAATTCACCAAATTAATTTTATACCATATAAAAATACCCAATATACATTCATATACGACTAATTATACATGCTTAATTATACAATTTTTATTAATAAAATAAATAATATACCTATTCATATTTTAAATCCATACATATACCAATACGAAAATATAAATCTACATATATATATATTTATGCCAAAATACGGTTATATATATATACTAATTTACATAATCAAAAACCCTTATATATAATACATAACTAAATAACTAATTTTATACATTAAAACAATAAAACTAATTATGTTGTATTTACTAAACTAGTTACATGAATTTACTAGGCTAATACATATTAATAAAATCAAATTATATAAATAACCAAATTACATATTAATATAAACTAATTATATTAATATAACCAAATTACATAAACTAATTACATTAATTAAACTAATTATATAAAATAACTAATTATATATACTAACTGATTTTATAATTTAATTAAACTAATTATAAATTAACTATTACAATACATTAACTATATATTAACTTAAACTAATTACAATGAAATTAACTATTTCATATTCATTAACTATCTATTATTACTTAAACTAATTACAATACATTAATTAACTACTGATTAATTGATAATTAATTAAACTAAACTATATTAAATTAACTAATGATTAAGAATTAATTATTGATTAATGTTAATTATCTAACCTAATTATAAACTAACTAATCAACAGTATTCCTCTCAGTCCCTGAAAGAAAAGGGAAAGGGGAAAAGAGGGAAGAGCTCACCTAGGTTTTCCGGCAAGGTCGGCCGGCCAGGGCGTCGTCAGTCGACGTCCGTCTCGGCGGCGGTGCTCGTGCTCGGCGGATCTGCCCGAGGCGGCCACGGCTCGAGAGATCCCGAGGAGGCGGCGGGTGTTCTAGATCTCGACGGCGGCCGGATCTGCAGCGGCGGCTTCGACAGACCCGAGGCGGCGCTTGGATCGAGGGGGCAGGCGCTCTGCTCGAGGGGCGGGCGTTCTGTCCGAGGAGGCGGCGCTTCGAGGTGGCGGTGACTTCGTTCCAGCGGCGGCTGAACCCGACGCGGCTCGACGTGGGGTGCTCGACGCGGCGGGTCTGAATCTACGGCGGGCCAGATCGAGGAGGTGGTCGGCGGTCCTTCTCGGCGGCGGCCGTCTCGACTCAGCGGAAGGGGATCGGCGGATCTGGGCGGCCACCGGCGCTCGCTGGACTTAGGTTAGGGTTAGGGTTAGGGTCTGTGTGTCGGGGTCGTGTCCGGGGCTGGACACGGCGGTTTGGTGTCTGTGGGTAGGAGACGTGTCCGGGTGTTGGACACGGGAAATCGGGTTGTAATATTGTAACCGGACACTGGAAATGAGTGGATACGGTGGGACACCCGGGGTCGGACCCGAGGCCATCACGGCTGACACGGTGATGCTGGACACACGGACACGAGCACACAAAAATGGTGGTGGCTTTGGCTTTGTGGGGATTTGTGAAGGCTAGCTAGGGTTTCTAGGGAGATGTGATGAGGGACTTAAATAGGGAGAGATGGTGTGGGATAAAGGGTTGCGGGTTGGCCCAATAATGAATGGCCCAGAATTAAATATAAAAGGGGTTTCTCATATGGGAAAAATGAGGGTGTGCTGGCTAGTTAATAGGAAATGGCAATTTGTAAAATTTAAAAAGAAAAGATTATAATTTCAGAAAATATTTTAGGAAAGCTACGTAATTTATTTATTTACTATTCCATTAATTATAAAAATTATTTTGAAGAAACAACTAGTCCTTTAATTAATTTTACCCAACAATTAATTTTATGATTTCAAGCCAATAAACATTTGAAACTAGAGGAATATATATTATTATTTATTTATTTATTTATTTATAAGGAATCGTCATTTAGGAAAAAATGATTTTCATACAAGATTTTAAATTACCTTCTAAAATCAAACATTGTTCAAAATAAAATAAAAAATTCAAGGAGAAAATATTTTATAACTTGGTATTTAAAATAAATTAAAAAATCTAATTATTTCGGAAATTTGGAAATCGGAGGTTACAAGTCTACCCACCTTAGAAAAATTTTGTCCTCGAAATTTAGGATTCTCAATAATTGCCTTTATTCACCATATTATTTCTATCAAAAATTTTAAATCTTAAACCAATAATCATGAAGTAATTTCATAATGTTATTTCACAACCTTTCAAAAATTATACAACATCATATTCCTGAAAAATCTTCAAATTTAAAAATCAAATCCCCTTTGTCATAATCTCCTCCCAAAAATTATAAGTTCGCACCTAAATACCCAAGGATTTAATATCCAATCCTCCAATTTGAATCCAATCAATGCATATTTATAAAACTTAAAAATCTGTATCCCAAAATTTAAATTTTAAACACTCATCAATCATCTTACTCCTCTAACTCAAATTCAATTGATGCTTATTCCAATCTAACTCCTCATCCCAAGAATTTAATTCGACACTATTCCATTTATGATTTTATTTTCTGATTTTCTTTTTCCTCAAATACTCAACGATGCGATGCTTCCAGAATCTTTAATGCAACATTCATAATATATAAAATTTCTAGATAAAATGATAATCTCTCAAATTTCTCAAATTTTTAATAATCAATTCAATCATATCAAGACCTCCTTAAAATTAATAAATCCTCAAATTTTTGGCCCTGTGAATTTTTTAATTCTCCCTTTAAGTTAATGTTTGTCCTCGAAGTTCAATCATACCTCGATTTTCATAAAATCAATGATCCATCAACTCCGTTATAACAACCCCTAAATTCTTTATTTAATTTAATGCTCATCCACAAATTTAATCCTCTTGTCTCTTTTTGTCAGTCATAACCTCGTCATAGATCTTTGCTATGGTCAAAACCTCAATATCGTGGTTTAAGAAAATTCTACCTACAGCCATACAATCTAAGAAAATATATAGGTCATGTGTCTTGTCATGGTATTGCAGCCTCTGCCAGGGTGTACTACTAGCTACAATCAATCAAAAATCACGAATACAAATTACGGTACTTGGAAATCAATCAATCAGAAGACAAAAACAACATGAGAAAAAGAAAGAACCTGCTAACATATTTCTTGCGGTATCTACTATCTCTAACAAACACTTAACTCTAGCACATTCACTAATAAATTCCTATTCATGTACACTGGTACCCATATCAACTAATCATTAATCCACAAAATCCATGAATATATCCGTATTGCACACACTTGTCTATTAATACCAAAATCTGATACCAAGAACCTCTAATATAACCATGGTTTAATAATGCATCTAAGTTTAATACCTCTATTTCTTTAGTACCATACTCTCTGCCAGTTCCCATTCCTGCTATAATTGTTCATACTAGTCGTTCTTATCACTCAAATATACGTCAAACGCAGCACCATACTAAATACTGCTCTTTTCAATACAATTTTAGATGGACACCCAGGTCAGTCTGCGGTGCCATCTCAATCATGCTCAAGTCCTCAGATCCTTACACATGTATATCATCTACTCATATATTAATATTCATATCTCTCATTTACCATAAAATTAATCCTCAAAATAATCGTCAAGGTTTAACTTCTCGGTCGACTTAAAATAAATTGTATATACTTCCTCAAAATCAGATACTCAATATCAAAATAAAATTTAATCACTCCTAAAATCTTTGTAGCCTTAACCGTGTTTATTGAATTCATATTTAAATCCTCAAAATTTAATGACGAAATCTCAACTCCTCCATTAAAAATAAAATTTTATTTCCACCTTTTTAATTTATAACTCCACAATTGTACATATCAGTGCTCACGGTCTCTGATACTCAAGGTGCACTCAATGCATCTAGTGTCTATAACTGTGTACTAAAATTGTACTGCTTAAATCACTTGCACCATTATCTCCATTGATCAAAGTTATCATCACCTGTATTTTCTTTCATGATTTCAATTTATGTCAACTGGTATATCATTTAATTATCTTCACACAGAGTGCTTACTGTTATTAACGTTATTCTCGACTAATCCTCGATATAGAATCATTAGCACTCTTGGTATTATATTACTAGTTTCATTAATGCATCATCTCCTCAAGCTCATTAGAACTCATGATTAACGGTACCTTTTATAACACTCATATTTCTTATTCTCATGGGCAAGTATATGGTTCCTCATCTCGATAGTTGTATATGTATTTCCTTTAATCCTTTAAAGCCTATTAAACTAATCCGTGATACGCTTCACAACTTCCATTACTAATCCTGATATTTCTCTACTTATGACATCTCATTAAACCCTTTATACATATACATTTCTTTACCTTTAACATTTCCGATATCAATCATCAAATTGGACATCATGCTCCATAAATCCTTAACACAATTCCCGGATACTTAATCGTTTACATAGATCACTCAATTACATAATCATGATTATCCAGGACGGGTAAATGGGCTCTGATACTAACTCTGAGAACTATCACTGATACTCTATACTATTCCTCTACTCAGTCTCTAATGACACTACTCCTAGAATCATTGGTACAAGGTACTATGCTAAGGGCTAACTCTTGATTAAAGCCTACTGCTCACATGTCCAACTAAGAAACACTCACAACTCGCTAGCAACACAGTCAATACTAATACAAGACACAAACAAAATTACAAGTCACTAATTATCATACTTAACAAGGAATCCTCAAAGAATAAAAGCTCAAAGGAACTGGATAAGGACGGAAGGTATCTTTACTGCTAGTAAAGAAAAGAAGCGATGGAACAAAGTCCTGGAATAACAGAAATAGATAAGTCTTGAAATAATATTTTAAGAACCAATTTAAGATACAACCTGATAATCATACACGTCTATCCGAAATCATGACACTCAGAATCCTCGCCACGCCAGTAAGCATAGATGCGATAAACGGCAGGTTCCGTAACTAAGGTATGCAACCCTATAATCATGTCATCTAGAATACTCGCCACGCCAACCGGTATGGCTGTGAGAAACTCTAAATCTCATAACTAAAGTATGTACATCCAAGTTAGGTTCCTACGTTCTCGTCACGACAGCTAATATGGCTGCGATAAATTCTAGGTTCCATAACCAAAGTAGACGTTTTACCTTCCTCACTGTCCTCATCAATATATGTCATCAGATGATACCATAAATTCTAGTCCGTAAAAATTCATCTCAATTTGAAATCAACTCAACAACGATACCAAGAATTAAAGTTAACAACTGGTCAACAAGAATCAAACTCAACAATGATACCAAGAATTTAATTTAATAACTGCTCAACAAGAATCAAGTTCAGTAGCAACAAGCGAGAGCGGACGGAAACAAGGAAAGATTTAAATTGGAAATTATAATAAGATTCTCAAGGGGTCGTCCCAGGAATCTCTCAAGAATTTGTGATTGAGTATCCTCTCTCATCCTAGTATCCTATGTCCTATATTCTATAGCAGGTACGTAGTAGTACAACTATGACGTCGCACTACTACGATATCGCACAACTAGCGAAGTCTGACCTGCATGGGCCACCACTAAAAATGTGTCACGACCCGCACCCGGTTTAGGGGCACGAGAGCGTGGGTACGTCCAGCCTACGCCGCAGCATCGGCGGTAGAACGCTGTCTAGGTCAAGTACTATCTAAACAATCTCACGCTAGTATCCAACTCCATAAGGAGACGTGGATATCATAAAATAAATCTAAAAATACTTAATCACAACTACAGCACGATAGGAAATGAAGAAATAAAAGAATACAACACAAGTCTAATGACACAATAATCATACCTGTAATCAGTAACATCCAATCCCCCAATGTCAGAAACAAGTCCACTAAGGTCACAGTCTGGAAAAATATTTTCCAGTCAGGAAGGAGCAAAGTACATCTCTAAATAGCAGTTCTATATAAATGACATAAACTATGTAGCAGTTCTAGATGGAAACATACCAGATGCATGTATAGGTACGAGAAATGTACAATGAGAGAAATACTGGAAATACTGTAAGTAAATGCAGGAAAAGAACAATATATCAATGAGCAAGAATCCTATGACTATGTGTGTGAGTACTAGCTTTAACATGTGATCGGCTTGGGAACTTGATCAGGCTGGTTACATGTGATTAGCTATGGTTCATATAAAGTCAGGCTAACCGTTGGTTAGCTATGGTGCATGTAGAGATCAGGCTAATCACACGTAATAACTATGGAGCATGTAAATGGTCAGGCCGCACCCGACGTGAGATGTGGGGTGAGCTATGGTACATATAAAGTTGGGTATGATCACATATCTATACTAAAATACTCCCCAAACCCCCGACTGGTATAGTAGATCCAATCATGGTACGCTATGGCACGGGATTCCCTAGGGAGGTAGCAAATCTCCCCGGGTCTCAGTGTCTGTACATGCACAAGATATCAAGGAAACAAGTCTTGTACAAGCTACACCATAAATAAGGAATAACATCTCATGACGAGATCCGTGTATACCAATCTGTGTAACCAATGTGTCAAGAACATGGATATTTACACTAGATACAGTGAACATAGGAGATATCATAAATTAGAAACTAATCAGAGAATGTACTCGCCTTGGGTCCTTAGCTGGTAATTATTGATGTCCTGTTCCAGAGTGTCGTCTGGAGGAACCAACAGTCCTAAAATATATCAAATACAATATTTGCATCAGGTACTACCCTAACACATCACAAATACATAAACTCAGGGCTCTGCCAGGTATGGCACTAGTCAACTAGGGTCATCTAGTAGGGATACGTATATAAATACACATATTATTAATTATCATTACTACTTACAATATATATATACATGCACCAATTTAAATGTATCTACAATATATATATATATATATATATATATATATATATATATATATATATATATACATATATATATATCTTTTAATTACATATTTGATTTATACTAGTTGAACATTATATATGTGTACTCATACATATGCTAAAATACCTTTTAAAATGTATATATGTATATTGTCAATGTTATTATTAAAATATATACTAATACTAGTACATCACATTAAATACATATACAATACATTAATTGTATGTACAAGATATATATATACATTTATACTTAATTATACATATTTGAAAATATATTAAGTACATATATATATATATATATATACAATATATACATATATTAAACATTTTATATTCTTATACCAAAATAATACGTATACTATTACATTTTATTTACCAAAATATGTATATATCGTATATGTGCAAAAGTACATTTTTGGATATACATATACATATTGTCAACATCATTTTTAACATACTAATATTAATTCACCAAATTAATTTTATACCATATAAAAATACCCAATATACATTCATATACGACTAATTATACATGCTTAATTATACAATTTTTATTAATAAAATAAATAATATACCTATTCATATTTTAAATCCATACATATACCAATACGAAAATATAAATCTACATATATATATATTTATGCCAAAATACGGTTTTATATATATACTAATTTACATAATCAAAAACCCTTATATATAATACATAACTAAATAACTAATTTTATACATTAAAACAATAAAACTAATTATGTTGTATTTACTAAACTAGTTACATGAATTTACTAGGCTAATACATATTAATAAAATCAAATTATATAAATAACCAAATTACATATTAATATAAACTAATTATATTAATATAACTAAATTACATAAACTAATTACATTAATTAAACTAATTATATAAAATAACTAATTATTTATACTAACTGATTTTATAATTTAATTAAACTAATTATAAATTAACTATTACAATACATTAACTATATATTAACTTAAACTAATTACAATGAAATTAACTATTTCATATTCATTAACTATCTATTATTACTTAAACTAATTACAATACATTAATTAACTACTGATTAATTGATAATTAATTAAACTAAACTATATTAAATTAACTAATGATTAAGAATTAATTATTGATTAATGTTAATTATCTAACCTAATTATAAACTAACTAATCAACAGTATTCCTCTCAGTCCCTGAATTCGAAAGAAAAGGGAAAGGGGAAAAGAGGGAAGAGCTCACCTAGGTTTTCCGGCGAGGTCGGCCGGCCAGGGCGTCGTCAGTCGACGTCCGTCTCGGCGGCGGTGCTCGTGCTCGGCGGATCTGCCCGAGGCGGCCACGGCTCGACAGATCCCGAGGAGGCGGCGGGTGTTCTAGATCTCGGCGGCGGCCGGATCTGCAGCGGCGGCTTCGACAGACCCGAGGCGGCGCTTGGATCGAGGGGGCAGGCGCTCTGCTCGAGGGGCGGGCGTTCTGTCCGAGGAGGCGGTGCTTCAAGGCGGCGGTGACTTCATTCCAGCGGCGGCGGAACCCGACGCGGCTCGACGTGGGGTGCTCGACGCGGCGGGTCTGAATCTACGGCGGGCCAGATCGAGGAGGTGGTCGGCGGTCCTTCTCGGCGGCGGCCGTCTCGACTCAGCGGAAGGGGATCGGCGGATCTGGGCGGCCACCGGCGCTCGCTGGAGTTAGGTTAGGGTTAGGGTTAGGGTCTGTGTGTCGGGGTCGTGTCCGGGGCTGGACACGGCGGTTTGGTGTCTGTGGGTGGGAGACGTGTCCGGGTGTTGGACACGGGAAATCGGGTTGTAATATTGTAACCGGACACTGGAAATGAATGGATACGGTGGGACACCCGGGGTCGGACCCGAGGCCATCACGGCTGACACGGTGATGCTGGACACACGGACACGAGCACACAAAAATGGTGGTGGCTTTGGCTTTGTGGGGATTTGTGAAGGCTAGCTAGGGTTTCTAGGGAGATGTGATGAGGGACTTAAATAGGGAGAGATGGTGTGGGATAAAGGGTTGCGGGTTGGCCCAATAATGAATGGCCCAGAATTAAATATAAAAGGGGTTTCTCATGTGGGAAAAATGAGGGTGTGCTGGCTAGTTAATAGGAAATGGCAATTTGTAAAATTTAAAAAGAAAAGATTATAATTTCAGAAAATATTTTAGGAAAGCTACGTAATTTATTTATTTACTATTCCATTAATTATAAAAATTATTTTGAAGAAACAACTAGTCCTTTAATTAATTTTATCCAACAATTAATTTTATGATTTCAAGCCAATAAACATTTGAAACTAGAGGAATATATATTATTATTTATTTATTTATTTATAAGGAATCGTCATTTAGGAAAAAATGATTTTCATACAAGATTTTAAATTACCTTCTAAAATCAAACATTGTTCAAAATAAAATAAAAAATTCAAGGAGAAAATATTTTATAACTTGATATTTAAAATAAATTAAAAAATCTAATTATTTCGGAAATTTGGAAATCGGAGGTTACAGACAGACCCGACTGCTACACATCCTCCTTGTTGTAATGCAATACGCAAACAACTACAATGCTCAACATATGTGATAGACCTAATCCCTCAACTACTAATTGATACTATATGGTGTTAACACTTAATATAAGTTAGCACTGAAACATATATCATCACATATACACACAAATCTTATCCTTAAATATATATACATTGATACATATATACTAATGATTACATACATATATTTATATCCATAATATACTAGTTAAATAAGAGCAACAACACTAGTTAGGATACCAAAGTACTCACAAAGCAATATATAAAACACAAGGAGTGCATCACCCCCGTATCACACTAGATCTATGATAAGCTTACGATACGCCCCTAACACAATACCCAACGTATCACGAAGGATATAAGCTAGTCTAGAATCATAATTATAAGTAATATAAAGTGCTAGCTACAATACTTCGTGTCCATAGCAAAATATGACATGTGCACACCCTCGTGTAGAAGAAAAAATTCTCTAAATAAACCCGTATTACCAAATTGCCATGATACGACCTACACGTATCCAATTATGGATACGACACTAGTCTTACACAATCAAACACATTTTAATTTGGTCTAATTGACTAACACATGGTGCACCAATCTCAAAATTTCTCCAAATTGGATACAAAATATATCATAACATTCACAATAGGGGTCCCTAGTAGTCAATTCTTCTTCTTATAGGTAGCCTTAGTCCATAGGTGAGTTCCTAATAATTAAAGTACAGATTTAGAGTCTAATTAGAAGGTAAAAACTGAATTATATATATTGAAAGATGGATTCCCAATACAAGTCTCCAATTGGATGCAAAGAGCCCTCAACTTGTGCACTCTTCACCTCCTTGTAGATCCTTGCCTCCTCATTGCTCCAATAGCCTCCAATGGTGAGTAGAGAAGGAATTAAAAGAGAATTTGGGTAGGGATTGGTGTAGAAAAGAGGGAATTTGGGAAGAAATTTTTTTAGATCTAAATTTGGTTGAAGAAAAGAGAGGAGAAAGAACTCCTCTCCCTTAAATAGTGGCCGACCCCTCCTTAGCTTCCAAGAAATGTATAATATCTATTTTACCCCTATGGGTTTGTCATGAAGAAAAGGATTAAGGAAGGAAGCTTCTACTCCTAATGGTTTAGCTAATTAAATTATTAACTTAATGAATTCGGCTTGTGGTTGGGCTTAAGTCTAACTAACATAAATGCTGGTCCATGAATCAATTCTAATATAGTAGGTCCACTAACACAAGTAAAAAAATGTAACATCTAACAATAAATAAATAATATAATAAATACATATTTAATATGCACAATAATTAATTAATTATGAAATGACCAAAATATTCTTTTCTAGAAAATATGGTAGTGACAGTACATGCACATACTAACTACCAAACTAATACCACAAGTACACTAATTGCTCACTGATACAATATTCTATACTCAACTGCTACTTGTTGTTACCTCCCCTTGATCTGTATTTTGCATTGCAGTGCCAACCCAAACTGCCCAGTCCCCAGTCCATATCACTGTCTACAGGATCATAATTTCCCTTTCTTCATGAATTATACCGGACCTGGCCCAAGACTGCACTGCCTGAACAGACCATCTCACCAATTGGCAGCAGGCTCCAACACAAACACTGGTGTACTCACAAGGTTTCCTATAATAGGTTGACCCTCTAGGCTCACACACTAACCGACCAATATATATTGATACTTGTTATACTCTAAGGCACCCTCATCCCAATCAGTGCACAAGGGTGCAATATTGCCCACATAGCCTCACATCACCTCCCTCATATATACTCGACTATACACTTGGACATCAAAACTCACATAGACCTGAGCACGAACAACCTACAATCCATTCCACTATATTGCTCAATGCACCATAGTAAAACTCCACCTTGCCTCTAGTCATTGCCTGCCTGTACAGCAACCTTAAGTCCTGCAGGTATCAGGCCACACTGCCAGACCCTCCCCACTCCTCTCTTACTTTGAATGCCTGCACAGGAACCTTCACTACAACTGATACTCCTAGGCCAATGCACTTCCATGTCCTCTCAATATTGCAACTGATTCTTGGCATCTTGTACAGTGCACTAACATATGCAGACTCATCGTTCTCAAGATTCAACACAAAAATATGTGATACTAACTATTGGGTACCAACCTAACTCTCCACTCTATGTGGCACACACAACATAGTACACACACTCATCTAAAGTATCTCAAGATCCAACCATGCGTATCATAAAATATCATAAAACCACTCTATGTATCCAATTTTGGATACAAAGACACAATCACAAGTCAAATAGACCCCAAAATTCCCTTTGGGAACTCGTGTCAAATACTTAAAGGGCACAATTCGTAACTCCCTCAATTTTGAGGCATAAATCAACATTACACAAGAGAAAAACCTAGATCTAGCAAAATGAAAGCTTTTAACACTTAGGTTTAGCCAAATAAAGTCAATCCAACCTATGGGAGGGTTCCTATAGGTCCAATAGGTGTTCTTAACCATAAATAGAGTAGAAAATATAAAATTATCTAGGTTTTGAGTGACCTTTTTGAATAACTCCAAATTTAGATACGAGGAAGACAAAACGGACACGATCCTCAGCACTTGGACTCCTCTTTAAGCTTTTTCTAACAATGACAAGCTCCTTAGCCTCCTTGGGAAATAAAAATGAGAGGGATGAGATTAGGAATGGATTGATTATGGTTTTCTTTCTAATTTTTGGATAAACTAATAAGGAAATCAAATGGGGCTATAATGAATAATGAATGATTATATAAGCTCCCTCTTAGGGTTAGGGTTAGGGTTAGGTTTAGGAATAGTTTGATATGACTCAAAAGCCCCTCTCCATTTATCATGAAGGGAAACTAATAACTAATGGAAGAAATCTCTACAACTAAAATAAATATTTATTTCATGACACTAAACTTAATTAATAATAATTGCTAAAGTCATGACTAACAATAATTAACACTAACTAACACTTGCAAATTCTAATTAGCTAACTACTAACTATTACTAATATAATTTTAGACAATCACTAATATAAAATAATATATACAAATTTAAACAACATACAAAATTACCAAAATATCTCTATTATGGAAAGTGGTAGTTGCAAATATGAAGACTACTCGTGTTGCAGGGTGTCATACAATATAAGAGAAATATGATGCAACTTACCTACTTACCAATCGTCCTTGCCTGTCCAGGATACATTAATTTAGCCAACATATATATATATATATATATATATATATATATATATATATATATATATATATATATATATATATATATATATATATATATATATATATATCAGGAAATAAGGAAACACATATGAAAACTCAAAGTGTCTTGAACGTGTACTTACCACATACATGATCTATTCGAACTAAATAGTGTACCGTGCATCCATTATCTTTTTCAACTAAAGGACTGCATGCGGATTGTCGCTAGGATGCCAACTTAGCCTATATGAATGTCGCTAGCACCAAAAGCCATCTTAGACTACTGTAGGCGATTACTCCAGCCGTAGGTGCGAGCTACCCTGAAGCCTCGAACTATGGTTTTATCATGTGGCATCCTTTCGATAGCAACATACCATCTTGAAGGGCCTGTGCGATACCCAGGTTTCTCCTAGGCTGAATGGTACCAGTGCCCTGATACTACCCGTTCAAGGAAGCAAACCTTGTGTACAAGTTATCCGCGACCATGCAAGTCTCTTTCTCTTTCTCTCCTTCTGTACTGATCAAATTATTCTCTTTTCTCAAACTTTACTTGGGCTCCCAGAGATTCATTCTTTCTATGTTTTACTATCTTTATACAGCTCCTGGTATGAAAACTGTCTTGGCGACCTAACGGTCCGGAAAACTTTTATGTTTCCATTACTTCTCTCGGAACGACTATTTTGATAGTCTTCCTGCGTTAATTGAGTGAACCATATTAATTTAAATGCTTTAAGTCATAGCATATTACATGTGACAAGCATTGCAAATATGAAAGTGAAGTGCTATAATTTATCATGCAATATCATCTACTCGAAACATAAGTAAATTGTACTTGCATAAAACTAAGATAGCAGTGCGAGGGTCTAACTATAAATTTAAGTTTTATTTCCATGTTCTACACAAATAGATAACTAGTGGGATTATTCTCTTAGCTAGGTTGGTTTACTTATTTTATTAGTATGCAACAGGTGATTTGCCTAGCGACTAGGATATATCAGAGCCATCCACCTGAATGAGGGCTTGCCTTGGTCGAGTGGGACTGCGAACGAATCACTGAAACGCTAAGTTTGAATATCATTTGCACCAATACTTTCTCCAATACTTTCTCTTGCGGAGCTGAGCGGAGCGGGCCGTTACACCATATCCCAACTAGCAGTGGTCCGAAGATACATAAGTACCATATCGCTTAGGCTATTTATGCCTTTTTATTTATTAAAGGGCCCTTTCGACATGTTCCCAAAAGTAATCATTATTATATAGATTATAGATTTGAAAAGAATATAAGCAACTTATATCTCTATAGAACATAAAAATCCAAAATGTCTAATTTTTGACGAATAAAGGTGAAGTGGTCTTCAAATAAGGGTTTTGGAAAAATATTAACTAATTGATGTTTAGTAGCAATAAATTATATACATATATCTCCGTATGATTGGTGGTCCCTAAGAAAATGATGTCTGATTTCTATGTGTTTAGTGCGTGAGTAACATATTGGGTTCTTTGTAAGATTAATAGTGCTAGTTTTGTCACATAATATGGGAATATTCTTATAAAATAGATTATACTATTCTAAGGTCTACTTCATCCACAAAATTTGGGCACAATAACGTCCTATAGCTATGTATTTAGCTTCAGTAATTGATAATACAACAGAATTTTATTTCTTACTAAACCAAGAGACTAATGCCTTGCCTAGGAAATGATATGTACCACTGATACTTTTACGATCGACTTTGCATCCGACAAAATCAACATCCTCGTAACATATAAGGTCAATGGAAGTGGTTTTGGGATAGCACAAGCCTACCATTAAATTTTCTTAAGTTATCGAAAGATACGCTTAACTGCGCTTAAATATGATTTCTTAGGGTTAGCTTGATATATAGCACATAGGCAAATACTGTACATTATAATGGGACGACTAGCAGTTAGGTAAAGTAAAGTATTGATTATACCTCGATACTTATGTATGGCGACTGGTTTACCATTTTCATTAAGATCGAGCTTAGTAGTTATAGCTATTAGTATACCAATAAATTTTGCACTATCTATATCAAATCTTTTCAGCAAATTATTGGTGTAATTAGCTTGATTGATGAATATTTTCTATGAGTGCTGCTTCATTTGAAGTCCAAGAAAGAAGGTGAGTTCTTCCATCATACTCATTTCAAACTCACTCTACATACACTTAGCAAATTCTTCACAAAGGGTATTGTCAGTATTACCAAATATGATATCATCAACATAAATCTACACTAACAATAGTTGTCATATGATTTTATAAAAACAGTTGTGTCAACTTTCCCTTTTAAAAAACTTTTTCCAAGTAGAAAAGAACTGAGGCCCTCATACCAAGCACAATGGGCTTGTTTCAGTCCATACAGTGCTTTCTTTAACTTGAAAACGTGATTAGAAAATTAAAAATCTTTAAAACCAGGGGGTTGTTCAAATCCTTAGTGTACTTAGATTCATTGATGAATGTTCTCTATGATTGTTGCTTAATTTGTAGTCAAAGGAAGAAGGTAAGCTCTTCCATCATACTCATTTCAAACTCACAAGTCATACACTTAGCAAATTCTTTACAAAGAGTATTATCAGTATTACCAAATATGATATCATCAATAAATCTGTACTAACAATAGATGTTATCATATGATTTTATAAAAAGAGTTATATCAACTTTCCGTTTTAAAAAACCTTTTTCAAGTAGGAAAGAACTTCGGCTCTCATACCAAGCACGAGGGGCTTGTTTGAGTCCATATAGTGCTTTCTTTAACTTGAAAATATGATTAGAAAATTAAAAATCTCAAAACCAGGGGGTTGTCCACCAAAAACTTCTTCTTTTATAAAATCGTTTAGAAAAGTAGTCTTGACAACCATTTGAAATAATTTAAAATTATAAAAATTTGAAAAAGCACAAAGCATGCAAATGGATTCTAGTCTAGCAACCGGAGTTGTCAAACCCGTTCCCAAATTTAGTATTCTTGAATTTATGATATTTAAAATTTTCCCTATAGATGTATTCATGCTATATTTTATATATTGATTCCTGTTATTTATGATATATTTTATTTAACTATATTCATGTTTATTATGGGAGACTACCCGAGACCAGTAGTGAACACCTTGGCAATTGCCATGAACTAGTGCTATGACCCGTATATAGGACGTATATCTTACCAGGTTCACTCTAGGAACCACTAAGCCTATTTTGGATTGTTAGGATTGCATGAGGATTAGTCATGACTAGAATACCCTTTTTCCTTTTTGTGTATATATACTCCCGTTTCTCTCTCCTCTATTTCATGTTTCATTTCTTTCATTTACTTCTTCCTTCCTCTCCCTCCTTCCCTCAAGAGCTCCTAACCGAAATCCTAAGCCCTAGCCCTAGACTTGGTTCTAGGAAGAGGTTTGTTAGTCCACCAAGACAAGTACATCTTGCTCAAAGTGGTGAAGCTAAGATTTTTCAGATTTTTCATATGATTAGTAAATTAAAATATATTTGATGGAAAATATTCTCCTTGATGTCCTTATTAGTTTTAGTTCTTGAAGTTTTTGATTTTGATGAATAATTTTGAGTAGATCTGAGTTTTAAAGTTAGAGTTTTCATGGGTTCCAAAAGTTTTTCTTGGTTTTGATCTATTAAAATATGATATTTTAGAAAAAAATAGTTTTTGTGGTCGATGGAGCACTTAATTTTGAGCATTTTGTTATTTTGTTCACTTGATTCGAAGTTAAAATAAAGTTTTATGAAGAAAGCAATTTTTGGGTTTTTGGAGCTTTTTCGTCATTGATGAACTTACTATCTAGAGAAGACAAAATTCTCATGCGGCCAGCGCAATATGCGGCCGAGACTTCCATACGGCATGAACCTTATGTGGCTAGACTCTTTGCTGCATAGCCAACCAGTATGCATCCATTTTGTTGGAAGCATGACTGACCATTACACAAAGTATTCTGGAGCTAAGTGACATGACTCATTGTGTTTTATTCGCTGAATGAATGGGAAAGTTGCTAAGTCCATGAGACCTCTATGCGGCACCGACCCATATGCGACAAGCAGGCATAAACGGCATGAGAGTATGCGACAACTTTCCCTTGGACGCGTCACTCTGAAACCTTGGCACATAATTCTATGATTTTATCTTTTCTCTCTGACATAATTTATGGCCTGTCACATCCATCACTTCAGTCACTTATCTGACACATCCTTTCGTCACTTGTCCCGAAGAGTGGACTTTTATCCGGAGCATGCGACTTGGAGGAGCATGCGGCCTGGGATCATATGCGGCCTGGTATTATATACGACATGTCGTAGCATACGATCGACAGTCAATACGACACTCGTCTCATGTGCCAAGTTGTGCATGCGGCTTAGCTATTTTATTTGGAATATTTTTTTGTTCTTTGTGGTTGGTCTTGACAATTTCTCGTAATTGATCCTAAGGAAGAATGGACTTAGTAACCCAACATTGTGCTAGATATGACCATGTGCTAGAATTGACCATGTCATAAATGACTAACCATCTATGTGTATAACATAAGCTATGTATCCCAATGTGATAAGGTTCATACGAGCAACTGTAAGTTTGGTGATTCGACCTAATTTCTTGTATCTGTGCTGACACAATTACTGCGTGCTACATGTACATGTGTTATAAGGTGCACTAAGGTGCAACCCTATCATAATATGCACTGAGGTGCGACATAACTTGCTACGTGCTATGAGATTATATATTTTGGATTGTAAATCGAGAATGCCTCATATACTGCATAATATATGATATTATTATATTAGTTCCCCATCACGGGCATGGTATATGGGTCAACTTCCAAAGCGTAGCTAGGACTTGATTGATTATTGCATTATATTCGGGTGAATCCAGTTTGAGCTATCAAGTAACAAAGTAGATTCGTATCTAGCGTGGACCGTACTAAGGTACGACATATATGAGGATTGATCATGTGACAACACTATGGGATTTTTAACATAACCATAGGAATAATTTAGGCAACTAAAATTTGTAGAGCATTGGGAGGGATAAAATCCCGAGATCGTGCACATTAGCCACCTCAGACAACTGTCATGACGTGCAAAGCTGACCCCCTTAGATATTGGTCACGTCTGCACTAGTAAATGACAATATCCAAATACTTATATTATACAATGCGTTCTATGTGACTCGAACACGGTGGCCTTACGAGGGACCGGTGCATAATATACAACGTGCTATGTGATTACTATGGGTTGGTTAGCCCTGCTAAATAGCTCACAATCTGAGGATTTCTTTATGCATCCATTCTGAGATAACTCAGACTCTACATAACAAGTCGTATGATTGATTAGACGATTTAAAAGAGTATATGCTAGTAGTCTTGGGACATAAACTATTATTGTACGACGATTCAACCCTTGTCCTTGTTTGGTTATATGATTGCGCCAATGTGTCATAATAGGTCATATACCGAAGCTGCATATTATACCTATATTTTAGCTTGTATTACGGAATATGTGTTCTATATTATATTGATGTGTTGTATCTTCATCGTGTTCATAATTGGTGAGTCGTACCCTGTCTCAAAGTAGTGCGATACCTCTTGTCCTTGTTTGGTTGTAGAGGTATCCTACTGCTCCGATGAAAGGTCATACGCTTGCAGTTATGGCATGGATTCCTATTTTATGTACTTTATTAGTTTTTGCTTCATTCACTTGTGCTCCTTTGTGGTACTTGCTCTCGGGGCCTGACCTCGCTGGTTTTATTTGGCCAGGTTTATTAGTAGAGCCTGAGGATCCTATCCTGTATCTGGATGATGGTGCACACCAGGAGGATGTCTGCCAAGGAACTTGAGTGGTTTTCTTCTCCTTCTCTATAAGTATCATTTTGTATTACTTTTTTGCGTTTAGCCGACGACACTTGTTAGCCAATTTATCTGGACATTAGTTTCTCTACATGATTTTATATTATTCAGACCGCGACTACTTACAGTCATGTACTCTTGACAATGTACTAGTGTACATGTATAACTAGTTTTATGATTATTCTGATAGAGCGTCAAGGATGCCTAATTGCTTTATCTTACATGCTCATTCTTACTGTTTCTTGGTTGGTGATTGAGATATAGAGATCCTTGAGCCTAGGTGACTTAATTGTAGTATGTACCCCTTGTATGTAGACAACCTTAGCATATTATGGGTAACTTCAGTATTCCGTAAGATGTGGTTGGTTGAGTCACTCACCCATTTTCCAGTATTCTATTTCTAGGACGTGATAAGGTTTTAGTGGTGGCCCATGCAGGTCTATCTTTTTAGACTTGTGGGGTATCTTGTTCTAGGAGTCTCAAGAAAAAATATTTTCTTTGATATCCTGAATTCATCTTCTTCAACACCGAGCTTGAACTATAAATAATTTGCTTTCTTGTTCTTTCTTGTCCTGTCATTTAATGTCTTGGTGTTATTTTCCTTTATGGGCACCTCTTCGCTGCCTGTTAGGGCAGCAGATGTGGTAGAACAACAAGCTGACCAAGATCCTATTAAGCGCCAGCAAGAGATAGTACTTCCTCAAGATCAGCTTCGAGTAGAGCCAATCGGTGAGCAACATCCTGGTACCCCAATAATTCTATTAACACCAGCAGCACTTGATACCTCGACACTATTAGAAATTATCAAAGGTATGATGGCTATACAATAGCATCATATAGCAGTGCAGCAATACCAGCCGCTTCGATAACAGAAGCAGAACATCCTGTTAAACTAAGGACTACAAACAGCTTTGGAGGAGAGTGTAGAAGAAGATTATGGGACATCATATAGATTCTATCAACTCAACCCGAGCTATTTTAAAGGCACATAGGATGCTATTACAACATATGCTTGGCTTCAAGACATTGAGATGATCATGGCGGCAACTAAGATTCCAGTAAAGGAGTAAGTCAATCAAGTTCAATTACAACTACAAGATCTTGCTCGTATTTGGTATGCAACGGAGAAAGTAGGCTTGAAGCATCCTATCTCTTAAGACAACTTCAGAACCCGATTCAAGACCAACTATTTTGGAGTAGTGGCCCAATACGAGCTGCAGTAGAGATTTATTGATCTCAGGCAATCCGACATAACAATGGATGAATACGCAGCAGAGTTCTATAGGCTGAGCATGTTTGCTCCAGTTATGGTGGCGACAGAGCAAAAAAGGGCTATGAGATTCTAGCATGGGCTTTATCTCAAGATTCTACAACTAGTTGAAGGATATGACTACCAGACATTCAATGCCGTATTGAAAGCAGCCAGGATATATGAGCTTACCATCCAGAGGTTAGCTTCGAGGACTGGAAGGCATAAGAGGTCTAATGCCCAGAACACAGGTGGAGGACCAACACCCGGCATTCGTATTCGTGATTTGGCATCATGGGGGCCAGTGGCATCAGATAAGGCAATGATAATTTGGCAATAACAGACGAGACAACATCAAAAATGCCCGAAGAATCTAGAAGGATGTACCAATTATGGAAAAAGAGATCACACTCAGGATGTATATAGGATAACAAGTGTAAGATGCTTGAGGTGTGGGGGTTTCGACCATATTATAGCTACTTGCCTACAGATATAGAGGCAGGAAGGACCATATCAATAATTTCTGGTATTGCCAGCTCCATGAGTAGTTTCGTATCAAGAGCCAGTTTTAGCACTATGGCCGTTAGCCTAACGTCCTATGTTGATACAACACAGGTGTTTCAAAGAGACAACGTCAGTTTGGTCAGTAGAGACATCCTCATGACAGAGTTCTAGTAGCACTGAGACATGAGCAAATAGAGTTTGGCGTGTTAGGGCAGGTGTTGGCTGAGGGCGGTCTAATCGAGGGTGAGATTTGAGCTTCTTTCAGTCATATCTTTTGGGTTTCGTATATTCGATGAGTAGAGATGATCTTTTGTCTCACTCTTTTACCTTTGTATCTCGTGATACATGATGTATGTCGTATGTTCCGACTATGAAGGTACATCCTGGACAGAGTTATATTCTTGACTAAGTCGTTGGTACTGATTTATCTCGAGACTTGACGCCTGTCCATATTTGAGAGTCAGCATAGGCCAGCGAGGACGAGTTCCTATTTTGACTGATCGAGAGACATATGTATCCATATGCCTCCAGTTCTTTCTTTTTCTGTTTGATTGTGTAGATTGCTTGTGCCTTTGTTTATATTGCTGTTGCTTTTTTTACATTCCTATTTCTTTATGCTTGGTATTCTGTTAGCTGTAGCTCATGAGATTTTCTGGATCATAAGTTTCTTGATAGGATCATGAGTCTTCTGCTTGGTCTATGAGTTATCTTGCTTGGTGATCAGCTCGACTAGCCTAGCGAATTTCGAGGACATAATTTTTTTAAGGTGTAGAGATGTCACACCCGTTCGCAGATTTGGTATTCTTGAATTTGTGATATTTAAATTTTTTTTGTAGATATATTCATGCTGTATTTTACATATTTATTCTTGTTAATTATGATGTATTTTATTTAATTGTATTCCTGTTTATTGTAGAAAACTACCCAAGACCAGTAGTGAATACCTTAGCAATTTTCATGAACCAATGCTAGGACCCGTATATAGGATGGATATTTGACCCGGTTCACTCTTGGAACTACTAAGCCTATTTTAGATGGTTAGGATTGCCTGAGGATTAGTCATGACTAGAATACCATTTTCTTCTCTTATATATATATACTTCTCTTTCTCTCTCTCCTCTCTTTCATTTTTTATTTCTTTCCTTTACTTCTTCCTTCCTTCTCCTCCTTCCCTCAAGATCTTCCAACCAAAACCCTAAGCCCTAGTCATAAACTTGGTTCTAGGAAGAGGTTTATTAGTCCACCAAGGCAAGTACATCTTGCTCAAAGTGGTAAAAGCATAATTTTTTGGATTTTTCATATGATTAGTAAATTAAAATGTGTTTGATAGAAAATATTCTCATTGATGTCCTTATTAGTTTAGTTCTTGGAGTTTTATGATTTTGATGAACGGTTTTGAGTAGATCTGAGTTTTAAAGTTAGGGTTTTCATGGGTTCCAAAAGTTTTTCTTGGTTTTGACTATTAAAACATGATATTTTAGAAAAACCGTTTTTGTGGTTGATGAAGCACTTTATTTTGAGTATTTTGGCTTTTGGTTCACTTGATTTATAGTTAAAATAAGGTTTTATGAAGATTTTTTTTTTAGATTTTTGGAGCTTTTTTGCTATGGCTGAACTTACTATCTGGAGAAGACGAAGTTCTCATGCGGCCAGCGCAATATGCGGCTGAGACTTCCATGCGGCAGGGTCCTTATGTGGCTGAATTCTTTGCCGCATAGTCAACCAGTATGCGTCCATTTTGTTGGAAGCATGACTGACCATTACACAAAGTATTCTGGAGCTAAGTGACAGGACTCCTTGTGTTTTGTTCACTGGACGAATGAGAAATTTTCTAAGTCTAAGAGACCTCCATGCGGCACCAACTCATATGCGGCAAGCAGGCATATGCGGCAAGCAGAGTATGCGACCACTTTCCCTTGGATACATGACTCTGAAACCTTGGCACATAATTATATGGTTTTGTCTTTTCTCTCTGACACACTTTATGGCCTGTCACATCTATAACTTTATTCACTTCTCTAACACATAACTTCGACATTTGTCCCAAAGAGTGGACTTTTGTCCGGAGCATGCGGCTTGGAGGAGCAAGCGGCCTAGTATCATATGCGGTGTGAGGTAGCATACGGCCGATAGTCCATGTGGCCCCAGTATCATGTGCCAAGTTGTGCATGTAGCTTAGCTATTTTATTTGGAATATTTCTTTGTTCTTTATGGTTGGTCTTGACAATTGCTCGTGATTGATCCTGAGGAAGAATGGACTTAGTAACCCAACCTTGTGCTAGATATGACCATGTGCTAGAATTGACTATGTCATAAGTGACTAACCAGCTATGTATCCCAATATGATAAGGCTCATACGACCAACTGTAAGTTTGGTGATTTTACTCAATTTCTTGTATCCATACTGATACAATTACTATGTACTATGTGTACATCTGTAATAAGGTGCACTGAGGTATGACCCTATTATAATGTGCACTGAGGTACGACATAACTTGCTACGTGCTATAAGATTACATATTTCGGGTTGTGCATCGAGAATGCCCCATATACTATGCAACATATGATATTATTATACTAATTCTCCAGCACGGGCATGGTATGTGGGTCAACTACCAAAGCGTGGCTAGAACTTGATTGATTGTTGCATTACGCTCGGTTGAATCCAGTTTGAGCTATTAACTAACCAAGTGGATTCGTATCTAGCGTGGACTGTACTACGGTACGACATAAAAAAGGATTGATCATGTGACCACACAATGGGATTCCTAACATAACCATAGGCTAATTTAGGCAACTAAAATTGGGAGAGCATTGGGAGGGATAAAATTTCGAGATCATGCACATTAGCCACCTCAGACAACTGTCATGATGTGCAAGACTGACCCCCATGGATATTGGTCACTTCCTCATTATTGGACAGTAAATTCGAATACTTATATTATATAACGCATTTTATTTGACTATAGCATAGTGGCCTTACGAGGGACTGGTGCATAGTATATAATGTGCTATTTGATTACTATGGCTCGGTTAACCCTGCTAAATAGCTTACGATCTGAGGATTTCATTATGCATCCATTCTTAGATAACTCAGACTACACATAACAAGTCGTATGATTGATTGGCCGATTTAAAAAGTATGTGCTGGTAGTGTAGGGACAAACTATTCTGGTGCGACAGTTCAATCCTTGTCCTTGTTTGGTTGTAAAGTTGCACCAATGTGTCATAATAGGTCGTGTACCGAAGCTGTATATTATACCTATATCTTAGCTTGTATTGTGGCATATGTGGTCTGGATTATATTGATGAGTTGTATCTTTGTCGTATTCATAATTGGTGAGTCGTACCCTGTCTCGGAGTAGTGTAACACTTCTTGTCCTTGTTTGGTTGTAGAGGTCCTACTGCTCCGATGAAAGGTTATACGCTTGCAGTTGTGGCACAGTTTCCTATTTTACATATTTTATTAGTTTTTGCTTTATTCAATTGTGCTCCTTTGTGGTACTTGCTTTCGAGGCCTGACCCCACTGTTTTGTTTGGCCAGGTTTAGTAGCAGAGCCCAAGGATCATGTCCTATATCTGACCGATGGCGCACACCAGGAGGATGTCTGTCGAGGAACTTAAATAGGTTTTCTTCCCCACTATGAGTATTATTTTATATTATATTTTGGTATTTAGCCGACGTCACTTGTTAGTCGATTTATCTGGACATTTGTTTCTCTACATGATTGTATATTATTCAGACCGCGGATGACTTACAATCATATACTCGTGGCAATATACTAGTGTACCATACTGTATAACTAGTTTAATGATCATTCTGATAGAGCATCATAGTTGCCTAACTGCTTTATCTTACATGCTTATTCTTACTATTTCTTGGTTAGTGATTGAGACATAGAGATCCTTGACCCTAGGTTAATTTATTATAGTATGCACCCTCTTGTCTTTAGACAACCTTAGCACATTGTGGGTTACTTCGGTATTCCGTAAAGTATGGTTTGCTGAGTCACTCTCCCGCTCTCCAGTATTCTGGTTCTAGGGTATGACAGGAGCATAAGTCTCGTCATAGTCAATGCCTTCTTCTTGGCTATAACATTGAGCTATGATACGTGTTTTGTTACATGTGACTTGTCCATCCTCATTAAGTTTATTTCAGAATACCCATTTGGTGTCAATCACAGAAAAAAATTAGGTCTAGGAATAAGTTCCTAAACTTGATTTCTCTCAAATTGGATTAATTCCTCTTGTATAACATTAATCCAAAATTTATCAGTGAATGCTTTATTAACATTCTTAGGATCTATTTGAGAAATAAAACTATATTGGCAAAATTTTTTTACTTGCAGAATGAGTATTTACTCCTCGTGATACACCACCTTTTACCAAGTCTTTAGGATGATCGGACATGAATCTTATCTTCTTCGGTAACCTTTCCAGATAGCTTATACCAGTTGTATCATCAGGGGTTGGTTCATTATTGAATGTAGTTCCGATATCTTCATCATCACCATCACTCGGTACATGACTGCTAAATACATCAAAAGTAATGTTTATAGATTCTTCAACAATTATTGAATGTTTATTGAGAACTCTATAACCTTTATTTTTAGCATCATAACCAAGAAATATACCTTTGTCGGCTTTGACATCAAACTTTCCTAAGTTGTCCTTGGTGTTCAAGATAAAACAACGACATCCAAATATTTTTATAAAACCGTTTAGGGAGTCTTTTTCGATATAGGTTAAATTAAAATCCTATTCAAAACATGATAGGCTGTATTTACATCTTCTGTCCAAAAATATTTTGGAAGATTGAGTTGATTTATCAAGACTCTAGCAATATCGCAAAGAGTTCTATTCTTCTACTCCATAATGCCATTTTATTGAGGAGTTCTAGGACAAGAAAACTTATGATAAAATCTATTAGAATCACAAAATTTTTTAAAATCAATTTTTTTGAATTCGCCTCCATGATTACTTCAAATTCGAGTAATCATAAAGTCTTTTTCATTTTAAACATTTTCAAAAAATATTTCAAATTCAGAAAGAGCATCACTTTTATTTGTTAAAAAAATCCATGTATATCTAGATAAATTATCAACAATAACAAAAGCGTAGAGCTTTCCACCAAGACTGGCGACTCTACTATGTCCAAATAATTCTATATAAAGTAACTGTAATGGTCTCGAAGTACTTACAACTTTGACAGATTTAAATGAAGTCTTTGTTTGTTTGTTTTTCTCACATTTAGCACATACCATGTCTTTCTTGAAAGTGATCTTTGGTAATCCTCTTACCAGCTTATTTGTTGTGAGTCTTGATCCATGTTTATGTTTCCTAGTCGTATGTGCCATAACCAGCTCTTATCCTTCTTAGCAAGAAGACATCTCCTACAGGGTTAGAACTTTCTGACAAATAATAGACATATATTATCTGCCCTCTCTTTCATATATATAGTTATGTTACTAGATAAATCATTAACAAGACATTTGTCTTTAACAAAATTGACTGCCACCATTATCAATTAAATGACTTATACTCATAAACCTATGTTTCAATTCTGCTACAAGACATACATTATTAATAATAGGAAAAATATATTTATCGATATTATTGTTACCGATAATGTGGCCTTTAATATTATTTTTGAAAAAGACATATCCTTCATTCTTTATCGATAGCGTAGGAAAAGAGTAGCATCACCTATCATATGTCGTGAGCACCCGCTATCGAGAATCCATTTGCTTCTAGCATGTGTAGGTTGGTCCACCTACAATAAAAGTTAAAAATGTGACCCTTGGTACCCACTTCTTCGAGCGTCCTGTTGTGTTAGTCTTTGGAAACCACATATAAACATTCATAACATGTGGTAAAATGTGTCAATGAGCACCACATTAATGACAAGTAGTATAAACATTAGGGCTATGTGTGACTTTGTGAATGTGTGTTGTAGTGTTATGTGATTTTCATGGATACTTGTAATAGAATGTATGGTTACTTTTAGCTTTAGCTTTGCTTGCTTGTGTATGATGGTGAGTGATCTTATATTTTGTCACGTATTTCGTGTTAAACTAGGTTGTAGGTTGTACTACCTTTTTTTTGACTTAATCTCTAACTTTTTAGAGGTGTCATAGATTTTATTATACTTAGCATTAGACATACATTTGCGTATTGCGATAGTTCTTTTCTTCTTCATAATCGTTTGCTTCTCTCTCGCACCATATGCTTGTGTTTGCATAATTTGTTGATGAAGTCTTTCTCTTACTTGAATGTTCATAGCGACTTCCCTTCTTGTTTGTAGGACAGTCTTTCTGGATGTGACTGAATTTCTTGCAGTTATGGCATATATGTTCTTCTTTATCGTACTCCTTCTTTTGATTTGATTTCTCAAACTTTAATAATATTTTAAAGTTTCGGGATTTGAGGGCCAAATCTTTGTCGTTTGATTCTTCGTCTTCAATATCTTCTTCTTGGACTTTCTTATGATGCGCTTTGAAGGCGATTGTCTTCTCTTTCAGAGTTGTCTCTTCAAAGTCTTTGAGATCCAACTCATGTGTCATCAGCTTACCCCTGAATGTCTCGACTAACATTATGGTGAGATCATTTTATTCAATGATCGTCGTTGCTTTAGGGTTCCAATTCTTGGTAAGTTTTTGAAGTACCTTGCAGATCTTTTAATGATTGTTGTACTCCTTTCCAAGAGAAGATAGAGGATTGACGATGTCAAGAAATCTTGTGATCATCTGAGTGATAGTCTCATTTAGCTTCATCTTGAATACCTCGTATTTTTGCGTCAGCCTATTAATTTTGGACTCCTTCACTTGAGTAGTTCCTTCATGAGTTACCTCAAGAAGCTTCCAGACCTCATGTAAAGTGGTACAAGTAGATATACTTTTGAATTCAGTCATGTCTACAACACAGAATAAAGCATTAATAGCTCAAGCATCAAGACTAGCTTATTTCTTCTCCAGATCAATATATTTATCATTGGGCTTTTTGCCAGGTTACTATCAATAACTATCATAGCAGGCTTTTTATATCCATCTATAACAATAGTCCATAAGTCAAAATCAAGAGACTTAAAATAAAAACTCATGCGTGTTTTCAAGTATGTGTAGTTGGCACCATCAAATAGGGGTGGCCTATTGTATAATGGCCTTCACCATTGTTGGTGTAAATGGATCTAGTGGTTGCCATGGATCTACTAGAGGATGTTAATCCTGATCAAGAGAACTTGCTCTGATTGTAAACCCCCTAATTCTAATTTATAATTTTTAGTATTTTTATTTGTTTAATTATTAGATATTCATTTTAGTTATTTACTTAGCTATTTAGATAATCTAGGTCCTTGATTTATTTAAATGTATAAATATTTATCGATATTAGATAACAACAAATGTTTCATAAAAAAATTTTGTTAGTGCAAAATTATTTAGTAAGTATAGAAACTTTTCTAGAAATTTTTAGAGTTCTTCTTATATATATATATATATATATATATATATATATATATATATAAGAGTAAAAGAAAAAGAAAAAACCCAAACCCAATAACTAATCCTAACCTAAACCCAATAACTAAAACAAAACCCTCCCCAGCGTACAGGCGACTGCCTACCCCCCCTCTCTGTCTATATATATATATATATATATATATATATATATATATATAGGCTATCAAAACCCTAACCCAAGCTATACCCCACCTCCACCTTTTCGACCATTGCCCGCCCCCGTCGTCGACCACAGTGCGCCGCCAGATTTGGCAGACCGACGGCACGTGCGCCTGACGTCAGCCCGCGATCCTAAACCCCTTCTCTTCGAGGTATCATCTCTCTCTCACCTTTAGTTTTTTTTTGAACATTTTCTTCGTGCTTATAGACAACATAACCCTCTAGGAATCCCTTCAAGTAGAATGATTTTAGGTACCCTAGATTAATCGAAAAGTTGTCGAAAGTTGGACGTAAAACTGTTCCAAACAGTTCAGAAATTCAGTCCAAGTACCCATGTTCATGCCCAGTTTTCTACCAACTCGTTAAATATTTTCAAAATCTATTTGAAAGAACTTATTCACAACATATCTAAGATTATTTTTATTCTTTTAGTTTTTCTTAATTTACCTTATTTATCAAATTATTTTGTTTCCAAAATGACCAAAATTATATTTTCCAAAAACCAAATTTTGTGATACAGAGTGGGCCCCGCCAAACAGGACCACCTCGTCATATACCAATTATATCGAAAGACGCTTATGGTATATCCTGACTGTTAGAGTACCTCAGGACGGACCTATCAAGCCCTTTGGCACATCCACAACAATAGTAGCAGAGAGCGGGACCATATCATACTCAGGAGAAGTCCATCTGCAATTACTGTGGGAAGCACAGACACATTATGAGAGATTGTAGGCTTCGCTTAGGACAGTGTATGGGATGTGGTTCTAGGCAGCATATTGTCACGCCCTAGTCCCAAAATACAAGGGGCTAGGCCACGTGGCAATGGCCAGCAACTTACCAAGGGGACTCTAATCCGACTCTGAATACGTATAAGCTGTAAATGAGGGTTACTATCTAGATAACACGATCTATATATCTATGTCTTAAACCACAAGGAATGTAATAAAGAAAGGACATCATGTATCATGGTGTGCACCCTACACTATACTCGTCCGAATAGACTCAAAGAAAAATAATATGAGTCTACAAATACTGGACTATACTAGCATAAAATAAGAAAGATCATAATAGCTGAATAATAAAGAAATGAATACAAATAATGAGTAACCATACCTGCATACCGGTATAATACTCATCAGCAGCTCCAGTCTTTCGTCAGCAATCGACCCTACAATCTGGCAGGGAACCAGGTCCTTAGAGGGACGTAACAAGGTATAAAAATAATATGCCATAGTATAACAGAAAGAAACATGTGATACGTCGGTGTAATCTAGCATAACCACCTAAGTGAGACACAACTTTGAAGACAATGTTCGACGCGTGGGCTTTCCAAATAAAAAATCGTAGCTCCGAGGCACAAAGACACATGGGACGTACCGTAGCTCCGAGCACAGAGTCACATGGGTGATACTACGACTCCGGATACATGATTACTACATAAATAGGAATATATACATATATATAGTGCGTGTAGAGTAGCCCAAACATTTAGTAACTGTCTTCCCCTTCCAAAGCGATCAAGGAGTATTCGCTAAACCTGAACCTCTATCTAACAGTCTCGTCATACTGAAGTAACTATCAACAATCATGACCCTAAAGTCATACCAGATTCTGGTCATGCTAACAGTATCAGGATACAGGAAGTTTGGCACAATGACAGTATCTGAATGTTTCTAGGATTCTGATGTAACCAAGTAGGTACATCAAGGTATCGCACATCAAGGTATCGCGAACATCTATCAATCGATACCATACATTACCAACGAACGTATGCACCCGGTTACGACCCCGATGCTAAGTAACGATCCTGATCCAAAGCGCACACAATGCATAGATAAAATAAATAGTAATATGAAAACTGAGATACAGGATGGCAATGTACACTTTCTTGGATCCGGATACTGAAGGCGGGGCTCCGGTACAACGTCCAAGTCCGCGGATTCCGAAGTACCTAGAGACGATACATAAAATAATTAATAATCTATCACGATGCTATTCAAAAATAAGAGGTGACACACATCTGGCATAGGCTTCTGTCTTCGTTACATATAGCTCAAATAGATACTAACTAGAGGGTTGACCCAAGTTGACTAGCGTAACATTACATCAAATACGATCAACAATCAATATAACGTCCTCAACAAAATCTCCAATCCCCTAATATTTATCACGGTAATTTCAGTCATTCAAGCTATGCTCATCCTCAACCATACCATCCTTGTATTCACAGACGTTATTTTGTACACCCAATTTATCCTCAAATAAATTAGTTATAAATTATTAAGTTCATAATAAATAACCGTAATTAAAATAATATATCACCATTTTCACATTTATACCTAACCTTAATATTTACCATAAAACTTGCATGTGAAGTATTTACGTAACCCTAACCAGGGTTTCTCTAGCACAATATCACAAAAAAAGAAGGGTGAGGAGTTACCCCGGTGGCTACGGGTGGTGGCAGTGGTGATGCTGCAACTTCGGTCAGGGATGGCATCGACCGCAGGGGTGGCGTGCATGTCGACCGAGGTGGTGGGGTGCTCGACTGCGTGAAGGAGGTGGTGCTCGGCTACGTGAATGAGGTGATGGTCGTGGTGGTGGTGAAGATGGTCGTGGAAGTGGTGGTCATGGTGATGGTGAAGCTGGTCTTAGAGGTGGTGGTCATAGTGGTGCTGGTCGTAGAGGTGGTGGTGCAAGGGTATTGATGTTGATGGCGGATGTAGGTGAAGGTGTAGGAGGTAGTGGTTGTGGTGGTGCTGGCCATGGAGGCGGTGGTGCTGGAGTGTTGATGATGATGGCGGGTGAAGGTGAAGGTATAGGACGTGGTGGTGAAGCTGCAGGCGCCCGAAGTTGTGAGGGAGGTGCTTAGGATGGTGAAGATGGCGTGCGACAGTGTTGGGTTGCTCCGGTACAGGCTGTGCTGAGGGAGGCGGCTGCTGCGGGTGATGGCAGCTGGTGGAGGTGGCTGGAGTTGGCCGGAGTGGCTGTGAGGTCGGGGTATGGGGGAGTCGTTGGCAGCAACGGCGGGTGCTGAAGATGGCAGCGGCGGCGAGTGGCCAAAGTTGTGGCTACGTCGAGGTAGTGAAGAAGAAGAAGAAGAAGAAGAAGGAGTGAAGAAGAAGAAGAAGGGAGGAATGGAGGATTTTTGGCTGAATAAAAAAGAAGAGGGAGGAGAGAGAGAGAGAGAGGGGGGTTTCCAAGATTTCTCTAGGGATTAGGGCTGGCCACTTTGGAAATGGTGTGAGGATGTGTTAATATAGGGGGATGTATGGTGGTGATGATGATGCAATTTGAATCAAGGGTCTTGATTCAACATAAAAAGTTATACAAAGCAAAATGGGAGAAAGAGAGAGAGACATGACCGGTCATGTGAGGTTGGGGGGGTTCTTCATTGGCTTTAACCAATATGGTGGTGACACCTAGCACCCTATTTGCTATTAAGCCCCTTAACTTTTGGATATTTGCACATAAAGGAAAAATTATAAGAATTTGGTATGAAAAGTGGTGTTTGGTGTTTTGTAGGGTGAGGGGGTATTGTGTGATTTATATGGGCTTCATAAAAGTTGTATTGGGTTTAATTGGGGTTTAGTTGGGATTAGTTTAAGTTGGTGTCCCTAATTTAATTAAATAGAGTGCCATGTGCTCTTAAATTAAATGGGTGCATATGGGGTCTCAATTAGGAGTGACACAAGGGTCATGAACGGTGTAGGCTTGGTGTTAGTCTTGGCCCTTTTAATTGGTTTGACGAAACGTGTTGAGTTTGTGTCCCCAAATTGATGGCAATGACATAGGTACGGGACATAGGATTAAAGAATTGATTTCGGGACTGAGAAGTTGTGCAATTAAATTAGAGCACAAGGGAGGGTGTTTGTGAGTGACAGAAATATCTAGCGCCTAGGTTGGCTTGTCAGGTCAATAGTACAATAATTTATTGGAAATTAAAGGCTATTATTGGGCTCCAATTATTGTAGCAACGATATGGTGCACCAAGAGTTTAAATTAAAGAACCATTCAATGCAATATAATGTCTAATCCTCAAACACCCTGATGCTAAACCAAAATTTCTAACCATATCTAGTCTACCTAAAATAATAATTTTGAGGAGGTTTACATCTGGTGGCCCATGCAGGTCAGGAGAAGCCCATCTGTAATTACTATGGGAAGCGCAGACACATTATGAGAGATTGCCGGCTTTGCTTAGGACAGTGTATGGGATGTGGTTCTAGGCAGCATATGGCCAGAGATTTACAGCAGGCCTTGGCCCTTCCTCAGCTGACGCAGAGGCCAGCACTTCTAGCACCTCAACCAGCTTAGTAGATGACGAGGCAGGAGCACTAGGAGCGGGAGCAACTCGACCTCCAGCCGGTGGAGGATTTCAGCGAGGACTACTGCTACCAACTAAGGAGGACCAATTTGTGAGGGCCAGGCCATAGGGTCCTCCTTAGAGGATTGGACAGGCTTTTGCTTTGGAGATGGATGACACAGAGCAGGAGATTGATATTATAACAGGTATTACCCTTGTTTTTTACTTTTTCTGCTTGATATTATTTGATACGGGGGCTACACACTAGTTCATATCTTCTAGTTTTCTTACCAAGAACAATATTGCCACAACACCCTTGTCTAGTTGTGTTAGAATTCTTACTGGGGGAGGAGTTGTACCTGTTAGCCATGTTTGTAGATCTTGTTCTGTAGTAATTCATAGCAGAGAGATGAAGGCTCGACTCTTATCTTTTCTATGCCAAACTTTGATGTTGTCCTTGGGATGGATTGGCTAAGCAAGTGCCATGCTTTCTTCGACTGCTAAGGGGAAAGCATTCTTTTTTGGGTACCAGGCCAGCTGGAGCTCGAGTTTGCATAAGGATCCACTGAGATGCATGATGGTGCTCAGATGGCATTAGATTATGTCATTTATCACCCTATCATTTTAGAGTTTGAAGACATTTTTTCAAGAGAATTGCCAGGGCTACCTCCGGATAGAGATACGAAATTCTCAATTGAGTTGACCCCAGGAGCAGCACCTACAGCGTCGCATGTTTATAGATTGGCGAAGAAGGAGATGGATGAGCTGAAGGCGTAGTTTAGAGGTGATGGCATTTATCTGACCGAGTGCATCACCCTAGGGAGCCCCAATATTATTTTTACCCAAGAATGATAGGTCAGTGCACATGTGCATTAATTATAGAGCCTTGAATACTCTGACGGTGAAGAATAAGTACCCTCTGTCATGCAGACTTATTTGATCATCTTAGTGGAGCCAAGGTATTCTCGAAGATAGACTTGAGATCAGGATATCACCAGGATAAGGTACAAAAGCAGGACAATCCGAAGACCGCATTCATGATGAGATATAAATACTACGAGTTTATGGTCATGCCATTCGGATTGACCAATGCTCCAGTTGACTTTTTGGACTTGATGAATCGAGTCTTCCACCAGTATTTGGACATGTTCGTAGTTGTCTTCATAGATGACATCATTGTCTATTCGAAGAGCCACGAGGAGCATGAGAAGCACTTACAGATCATCTAAGAGACATTAAAGAGGGAGCGGTTCTATGTGAAGCTTAGCAAATATGAGTTCTTCTTTGATACGGTCTCTTTTCTTGGGCATATTGAGACATGGCCCGTTCCTACATCAACATCGGAGGTGAGGAGTTTCCTTGGACTTGTCGGATTTACCAACGGTTTATGGAAAATTTCTCGAGGATAGCAGAGCCTATGACTCGGTTGACTTGCAAGGACCGAGAGTTTATATGTACGGATGAGTATCAAGACACTTTTGAGGAGTTAAAGAAGTGACTGACCATAGCGCCAGTGTTGACTATTCTATCAGGATAAGGAGGTTACAAGATCTATAGTGATGCATTAGGGAAATAATTAGGATACATATTGATGCAACATGGCAAGGTGATTGCGTATGCATCTAGACAGTTAAGAGTACATGAGAAGAATTATCCAACTCATGACTTGGAGCTTGCACCCATTATTTTTACCTTGAATCTATGAAGAGATTACTTATATGGGGAACAAGTGGAGATCTATATAGACCACAAAAGCCTTAAGTATATCTTCATGCAAAAGGAGTTGAATATGAGGTAAAGACTGTAGCTTGAGTTGATGCGTTAAGACGAGAGCCTATGACACTATTCTTGATGATACAGAGGGAGTTATTGGAGGAGTTGCAAGAGCTTGGCATAGAGATTGCATTACCCGGATCAGACGGGACACTAGCCAACTTGCAAGTATCGTCATCGCTAATAGAAAGTATCAGGGCAGCTTTGCCTATGAATGCTAGATTTAGGAGGTTGAAAGAGAGGACCGAGGATGGTGAGAAGACGGAATTATACATTTATGCTAATGGGACATTAAGATGTGGTGATCGTCTATATGTTCTCAACGGAGAACTTCAGTAGAACTTGATGGCAGAGGCTTATAGCTCGATATATTCCATTCATCCTGGAGGCACTAAGATGTACCGCGACATGTGACAACACTTTTGGTGGCATCGGATGAAGAGGGAGATAGCTTGCTTTATGGCCAAATATTTGGTGTGTCAGCAGGTCAAGGCTAAACACCAGAGGACAGCAGGGTTATTGCAACCACTTTCGAGTCTTGAGTGGAAATAGGAGCATATCACTATGGACTTTGTTATGGGCTTTTCGAAGAGTCCAAGTGGGAAAGATACTGTTTGGGTATAGACTTACCAAGTCCGCTTATTTCTTGTATTTTTGAGTTGGCCAGTCTACATAAACTTTGGCTGACTTAAACATGAGGCAGATCGTTAGATTACATGATGTTCCAGTTAGAATTGTTTCAGATAGGGAATCATATTTCATATCTCACTTTTGGAGGAGCATGCAGGAGAGTCTTGAGACTCGTCTAAAGTTCAATATGTCCTTTCATCCGCAGACAGACGGGTAGTCGAAATATACTATTCAGACACAAGTAGATATGTTGAGAGCATGTATGTTGGACTTTGGAGAATCATGAGAGGACCACCTATATCTTGTAGAGTTTTCCTACAATAATAACTATCATACGAGCATTCAAATGGCTCCGTTTGAAGCTTTGTAAGGAAGAAAGTGTAGGTCTCCAGTATGTTGGTGCAACGTAGAAGAACGTCAGATCTTGGGACCAGAGTTGGTTGTCAGCACTACAGAGAAAGTAGAGAGGATACAAGGGAACTTGCGATATTCATCGCCGTCCTTTGGAGTTTAAGGAAGACGACCATGTTTTCTTGAAGATCTCGCCAACTAGAAGAACTATTCAATTTGGAGGACACAACAAGTTGAGTTCAAGGTACATTGGACCATTTGACATGATAGAGCGAGTTGAAGAAGTTCCGTATCAACTGGCACTACCACCTTCACTTGAGAGAGAGTATATGACATATTTCATGTGTCTCAATTGAGGCGATAAGTTGCAAATAGCAGTCATGTTCTCGATCACTCCGAGATCACTATTGGACCGAGCTTGGCTACAAAGAGCACCCTATGGAGATTCTTGATCATCGAGAGAAGGTATTGAGGAATTTATCTATTCCTTTGGTTCGTGTGGCATTTAGGCATCACTCGCAAGGAGAATCCACTTGGGAACACAATGACGACATGCGTAAACATTTTTCGTATCTGTTCGAAGATCAAGGTACGAGTTATATCTTGTTCTTCTCTACCGTATTGCTTTATCTTATTTTCTAAAATCGTGCCTTATTTTTAATTTCGAGAACAAAATTCTGATAAGTTGGGTAGAATGTAAATCCCTAATTCTAATTTATAATTTTTAGTATTTTTATTTATTTAATTATAGGATATTTATTTTAGTTATTTACTTAGCTATTTAGATAATCTAGTTCCTTAATTTATTTTACTGTATAAATATTTATCGATATTAGATAACCACAAATATTTATAAAAATATTTTGTTAGTGCAAAATTATTTATTAAGTGTAGAAACTTTTCTAGAAAAAATATACCCAAACCCAATAACTAATACTGAACCAAACCCAATAACTAAAACAAAACTCTCCCCCTCTTTGTTGATATTATATATATATATATATATATAGGCTACCAAAACCCTAACCCTAACCCTAACTCTACCCCTCCTCCACCTTTTCGACCTCTACTCGTCGCCGTCATCGACCATAGTGCGCCGCCAGATTTGACCCAACCTACCGCACGCGCCTGACATCTGCCAGTTATCCCGAACCCCCTCTCTTTGAGGTATTATATCTCTCTCACATCTCGTTCTTTTTTTGAATAATTTATTAGTGCTTGTAGACAACATAACCCTCTAGGAATCCCTTCAAGTAAAATAATTTTAGGTGCCCTGACACTACTAAAATAAGTCATATTAGTGACGTTATTAGCGACTACGGACACAGATGTCGCTAATATTATTGAAATTAGTGACGTATTAAATAGACGTCACCATGTGTCACTGGTAGCGATGTTCTGCAATGCCGACAGACTACCATTAGTATTATGGAAAATGACGTCGCCTAGGAGTCGCCGAACATCGCTATATTTTTAACATCAGCGACGTTTGGCAACGCCATATCTTATACGTCAGAGTACATTAAAAATATAGCGACATTTAGCGATGTCTAATATAAATGTCGCTAAGTTTTTAATAATACACCGATCAGGATTTACTTGTCCCCCATTCCTAAATTTTTTAAACCGAATTCCAAAACTTTCCCTCCTCCACTCTGCCCCCTTCCAACCGCCTCTGTTGCTCCTCCACTCCAACGACAGCCTACACTCTGGCGACTACCCTCCCCTATGACGATCGCCCTCTTCATTTCCGCCACTCCTCCAGTTTTCCATGGCCGACCTCCTCGTTACCGCTGCTCCAGTCCCCAACTGTCGACCCCCTTTGTCCCCCTGTCCTGACGACCCCGACCCCCCTCGATCAGGTAGCTCTAACCCTAACCCTATCTCTTTCTTGCCGATACGACACATACACACAAACACACTGAAATGACACACACACACGCTGACACAGACACTGATACGGACACGTCGTGTAATATGTGTATATATATGACATGACACACGCAGACACTGATAGGACACACGTTGTGTAATATATATATATATATATATATATATATATATATATATATATATCACTACCATATTCCAGAATAGGGGTATTTTCGTCTTTTTATTTATTTAATTTAATGTGTTAATATTGTATGATGTTTATTTATATTTAATTGCCGTAATTTTATTTCATTGTTGTGCCTTACCGTTGCTTCAAAAATTGGAGCACTTTGCTAGCCATTGTCTTCCTACAAATTTTACACCATTGTCTTAGACGTGCCAGCCTTCTATTTTGATTCTTGTGTAACTCATAATTATGCATTCTTGTGCTTTATTTTAGTCGCACAACATTCGTCGCAAACAATTTTATGTAATTCTCTATAAATCCAACTTCTCATCTTTGCACGTTCCAATCAAAATTGGAGACACAATCTCGACCCATTTTGTGCAATCCAAATTAGGATAATATTTTACTCTGAGTCTTCCACATCTATGACACTTGTGTCCCACCTAATTTTAACCCCATGTACTTCTAATTAATTTTAGAACACCAATTATATTAGTTTTGATTAATTAATCCAAAAATCCTATCTTGTGTAATTTCCTAATTATTGGGCACTTTTATGCAAAAGTGCATTGAGGTGTCCACACCACATTAGACCAACACATGAACAAACCCCTTTTTCCTTCATTAATTTGTCGTATGATTTTTCTCTAATTCTTGGAGTGTGTAGCACTCAACATCAACCCTCATTGAACCTTGGCCCTCCATTTTTAAAACCATGCAATCCTAGCCCTCCAATTTCTACATGAGAAGCCAAGCCCTTTTTCCAATGAGGAGAGTTGATCGGCCCACCTTTCTAGGACAACCCCAACCACCAACCCTAATCCTATATATATATATATAACCTTTTTTTATTTTTTTTATCCCTAACCTATATCCAGCCGACCCCCCTATCTCTTGTTCACCATCTCCATTCATCGCTGTTCCCGTCGACCGGAGCAGCCAAGTCCGGCCAACCGCCTGAAGCCGCTGCTAACCGCCTGAGCGGACCCCGAGCCCACTATTCCCGACTCCTCGACCGAGTACCTCCCTCCATCGACTGAACGTCGCCTGCACGTCATCTTCACCGGACCCGACCTTCCGTCGATGACTCGCCAACAACACAATGCCTGAACCCGCGGCCATCCACCACTCCTAGACTTCGCCTGGACCCGTCGGATACCGTTGAACCCAACTCCTCGACAGAACGCTAGCTGCAGCCCGCTGAATCCCTCGGCAATCCGACAGCCTACCTCGACTCGAATACCCCCTCGTTCACGCGCACGTAAGTTAGAGTTATTCTCTTCATGTTGTGTACGTATATACGTGAAAATGACGTTAGGATCTAGCATATTGTCATAACGTGTTCATTAGATGTTGATTGCTAGGCTATGCAAATAACCCTAAACTCGTATGCATGTACATACGCGTATGTGTATAACATCCCAATTGATATGCATATAATTATTGGTTGATATATACATATATAAATATATGGTATATATATATATTGTATGTAATTAAATGCTAAATGCTAGTTAGGACTATATATTTATATTGTATATATATACAATATGCCCTAGTGTTAATTACGGATATCCCGTAGTTACATTGACCATGTGACCCTGAGAATTATGAGTTGACTATCTTATGTACACTGACGTACTAGCGAGACCTGTGTTAGTGATTGACTACCTGATTGCACAACAATTACAGACGTGACACCCGTACAACTAGACGCACACTTGACCCTATTAGATGACAAGCGTCACCCCTAGCGTAGTCTCTGAGTTTATTGTGTACTATTGATTGTGTGTATGTTAGTGTATCGACTGATGTAATATTATCATTAAATGTTGTCTATAGGACTTTTGGATAATTTAGACGAGACCTCGGAAATAGGACATTGGTACTTCCAGTAGAGGACCACAGGTGAGTATATTCTATGACAGTTTTTATTATGTTGATTATCTCTATCTTTCTAGTTGTATAGCGTACATGATTCTGACACTATGTATACACGAGTTGGCATCATCGAGACCTGTCACGAGGAGTCGTGATTGGGATCCATCGTGATAGTTGGGGACGGGGAGATATTAGTAGCTTATGTGATCATACCCAACTCTACATGCATCATAGCTCACCCACACCTCACGTCGGTGCAGCCTAACCATTACATGCCTCATAGCCTGTTATGTATGATTAGCCAGACTATTGCTCGCATCATAGCTATCCGGATGGTTAGCCTGACCTTATATGAATCATAGCTAATCATATGTAACAAGCATGATCAGTCCCAAGCCGATCACATGATATGCTAAAATTTCACACACTCAGCTAGATATTCTATACATGTATTTCCATATCATAGTTCTAGCATTTCCTTATATTCTAGTTATTGTTCTAGCATTCACTTATATTCTAGTTCAATGTTCTAGCATGCACGTGTACTTCTGTTTATTGCTAGTGTACCATTGTTGATGGCATATTCTCCAGTATTTCTATTTCCAGTATTTTATTATCTCCAGTATTGCTTATTGCTAGTATTTATATCCATCTTGTATTTCTTTACACTGTATTATAGTTTTTGTCAGTATATGTGGAACTTCTGTAAGTGCTTGTACTTCGCTCCAATTTTAACTGGATATTTTTCTAGAGGATCTTGAGGATTTTTTTCCTACACATTATGGACCAGGTATAGATGCAGACTACACACCAGAGATCCTAGAGGAGTCTATTTCATTAGAGGAGATACTACTTGTAGCTGTTTAGACATCATTTATTTTATGCATTGAGACTTATTTTGAGGTTTATTTTAGTTATGTTGAGACTTATGTGGAGTTTAATTTGAGACATGTGGAGACTTTTATGTTGGACAGCTAGACTGTGGTTCATCTCTATTTGAAACATTTTGTTTGACTTATGTTATTCTTTCTTATCTTTTATCGGTCCATTTATATTCTTATAGTTATTGTGATTTAGTATACATCATGAGATGTTGAGAGATGTTTATTTTATTATATTCCTTATGGAGTTAATATCATTGACAGGTTATGAGTTATGTTAGTATTATAGAGACCTAGACAACTTTCTACCGCCGATGTTGCGGCATAGGTAGGACGTACCCATGGCTCATGTCTAAATTTCGGGTGCGGGTCGTGACACATTTTTAGTGGTGGCCCATGCAGGTCAGCTTCGCAATTTGTACGATATCGTGGTAATGCGACAACTTAGTTGTACTACTATGGGTCTGCGATAGGATATAGGAAATATAATTTAGAATGGGAGTATGCTCAATCACAACTAGAAAATTCTAATCTTACAATGCTATTATGAGTGATTACTTCCTTTAGAATTTTACTGTCCTTCGTTGATGATATCGTATCTATTACCTTAATTGATTCTTTTCGATCTGTCTTCAGGATGCCGCCGAAGACTAGGTGTTTGAGGCTGGGAGCAGCAGCTTCAGAGAGGTCTGCCACCTCTCGACCTGACGAACAGACATTTGGAGTTCCTCCAACATCTTCTGTTCATGTGGGAGTATCTGCAGCTGTTAGGATTCCTCCACCACCTGTTCAGAGGATTGTCCCAGCTATGACGGACAACCTTCCACCTCCATCGACTCCGATTCTCGGAGGTGTACCCACTGACGATGCACAGATGTTTACACTTATCCAAGGCATGTTAGATGCTCAGAGAGTGACAACAGAAGCTCAGCTTGTTCGAGCTGAGGCTCAGAGGGTGCAAGGAGAAGCACACCAGGCACAGATAGAGATGATGAGAGAGAGCATGGAGAATGCTCATCAGGTGTCTCTCCAGGCTATGGAGAGAGTAGCACGACACCAGCAGTATCCTGGCCAGCAGCACCAGAGGCCGGGTACTATAGTGGATTTTAATAGGATGATGCCTCGAGAGTTCAAAGGCACCGAGGGGATACTCTACGCTGACGAATGGCTAGAGGACATAAAGAGGCACTTGTGCTTGGCGCAGATTCTAGAGATTCTTCAGATCGAGGCCGCTAGTAGTCAGATGTTTGATATCGCACTGACATGGTATCGTACGGAGCCGAGACTCACTATTGGAAGACTTACTTGGGAGGACTTCAAGGAGCTCTTCAAGGAGAAGTTCTTTCCTGATGTAGCCCTAGGATCATTGTAAAGTCAGTTCCATGACTTAGTCCAAGGAAGTATGTCAGTCGATGAATACACCATAGAGTTTTGCCGTTTTAGTCATTTTACGCCATCGATGATTTGAGACCCAGGAGACCAAGCACAGAAATTCAGGAAGGGGTTGAATAAAGAGATCAAGTCTCGTACTTTGGGATGTCGCACTGCTATATTTGAGGGTATTCTGATGGATGCCCAGATTACTGAAGATGACTTATACCTCAGGCCCAATTGAGGATGCGATACTTCTGGAGGAACAAGTGGTAACACATGACTGGCCAAGCACCCACACTTTTAACAACAACAGAGGTCATACCAACAGCAACATCAACAGCACCAGACACCAGTTCGAGGACACATCCAGCACCAGCAACCACAGAGACAGAATAAGCTCATTGTCCAGTGTGCGTATTACGGGAAGATAGGACATACCAGAGACATCTGCAGGAAGAGGTTGGGTACATGCTTGTCCTGTGGATCATCAACACACCAGCTTAGGGACTGCCCATCTATTCAGACTCGTCAGGGTGGAACAGCCGCTCAGATAGGACCAGCCAGAGTACCTACTATACCAGGAGGCCAGTAGAGGGAACCTCCACTTCCACCACAGCAGCAGAGGTTTGCTCAGCACCAACAGTAGCAGAGAGGAGCACCACAGGGACATGCATACGCCATGACGATTGAGGAGGCCGAGCTAGCTGGAGATATGATTTCAGGTTTAGTTTCTCTCAATTCTATTATAGTACTTGCATTATTTGATTTTGGAGCTTCCCATAGTTTTGTATCTGTATCTTATGTTCTTAAGCATCGTTTAGAGATGGAACCATTCGATAGGACTTGCAAGATCATGATTGGAGGAGGCATTATCCTAGTCCGTGATTATTGCAAGGATCAGAGAGTATCATTGGGAGGCCGAGAGTTGAGCGTGAGTTTACTCGTCATGCCACTTCTGGGATACGATATTGTACTCGAAATGGACTGTTTGAGTAGGCATCATGCTACTATAGATTATCGCGGAGGCAGAGTAATATTTTGACCGCCAGGAGAACCAGAGTTTGAGGTCGCCAGAGGAGCAGCAAAGCAGAGCAGAGGCACTTTTTATGGAGCTAGAAAGAAAGAAGAGTTACCACATCCTCTGATAATAGAGTTCCTGGATGTATTTCCAGAGGAGTTGCCAGGCTTGCCGCCAGACAGAGATATTGAATTCTATATAGACTTGGTACCAGGTGCGGAGCCTATTTCATAACACAACAACAGCGAGCTGGTAGAACTGTAGAAGCAAGTTGAGGAGCTGCAAGACAAAGGTTTTATTAGATCCAGTTCATCACCATGGGGAGCTCCGATATTGTTCGTACCGAAGAAGGATGGCACGGTACGCATGTATATCGATTATAAAACTTTGAACAACCTCGCTATCAAGAAAAAATACCGGCTGCCGAGGATAGATGATCTTTCCGATCAATTAAGCGGAGCGAAGGTGTTTTCAAAGATAGACTTGAGGTCAGGCTATCACCAGGTGAAGGTGAAGAAATAAGACATACCGAAGACAGCCTTTCGGACCAGATATGGCCAGTTTGAATTCACAATAATGCTGTTTGGTTTAACCAATGCACCAGCAGTATTCATGAACTTGATGAACAAGGTATTCCACCAGTACCTTGACAAGTTCATAGTGGTATTCATTGACGACATTCTTTTTTTGTATTCGAAGACCCCAGAAGAGCATGAAGAGCACCTGAGGATGGTCTTGGAGACCCTCAGGAAGGAAGAGTTGTACGAAAAGCTTTTAAAGTGTGAGTTCTTCCTTGACAAGGTTGAATTTCTTGGACATATGGTAACGGGTGACAAAATTTCAGTTAACCCAAAGAAGATCGAGGTAGTGGAGTCATGGGCTACCCCCAGTTTGGTAGCTGAGATCAGGAGCTTTCTCGGACTAGCAAGATACTACAGGAGGTTTGTACAAGACTTCATCAAGATTGCAGAACCAATGACTAGGCTGACCAAGAAAGATGTGGATTTTGTCTGGACAGAGGAATCTCAGGCCGTATTTGATGAGCTGAAGAAGAGATTAATGACAACTCCAGTTTTGACATTGCCGTCAGGGATAGGAGGTTTCAGTATCTACAGTGATCCTTCAGAAAGAGGTTTGGGATGCATTCTTCAACAGCATGAAAAAGTAATTGCCTATGCTTTAAGACAATTACGCCCTCATGAAAAGAACTATCCCACTCACGATTTGGAATTACCAGCAGTTATCTTCGCTCTAAAGCTGTAAAAACACTATATGTACGTAGAGCGTATGGAGATCTTCACAGATCATAAGAGCTTGAAGTATGTATTTACACAGAAGGAGTTGAACATGAGACAGAGGAGATGGTTGGAGTTGATGAAAGCCTTCGATATCTCATTACAGTACCACCCAGGAAAGGCCAACGTAGTCGCCGATGCCTTGAACAGGTATCCGATGGCTATGTACTTGACTACATATAGATATTTATTGGCCGATCTTGAGAGCTTAGGAATTAAAGTGCTAGTTCAAGGTACTGAGATTCAGATGTGGGGATTGCAGATACAATCAGAGCTGATGGATAGAATTAGAGCTACACAATATGATGATGAGACTCTGAGGATTATCAGAGCACATGTTCGGACATGATTTGCAGATGACTTCACTATTGCAGATGATGGATCTTTACAACATGGCACGAGGATGTGTGTGCCAAGTGGAGAGCTGCGCGAAGAGGTTTTGCAGGAGGCACATCGCTCTCAGTACTCGATGCATTCCGGTGCCAACAAGATGTATCGAGATTTGAGGGAGCACGTATGGTGGTATGGTATGAAGTGTGAGGTAGCACGCTTTGTATCCCGATGTTTAGTATGCCAGCAGGTAAAAGCAGATCGATAGAGGCCAGGTGGATTACTTCAACCTTTACCCATTCTAGAATGGAAGTGGGAGAACGTGACTATGGACTTTGTTTCAGGGCTTCCACGTTCTCAAGGAGGAAAGGACACAATTTGGGTCATCGTGGATAGGTTGACCAAATCAGCCCACTTCATACCATTCAAAGTGGGTACATTGACAGAGAAGCTAGCAGAGATATACGTGTGGTAGATTGTCAAATTACATGGAGTTCCTGTGAGTATTGTCTCAGATCGGGATAGTCATTTTACTTCTTATTTCTGGAGGAGTCTGCAGGCTAGCTTGGGCACTCAGCTCAAGTTCAGTACCGCATATCACCCCCAGACAGACGGGCAGTCTGAAAGGACTATTCAGACTCTTGAATATATGCTACGCACTTGTATTTTGGATCTCGGAGGTTCTTGGGAGGATCATCTACACCAAGTAGAGTTTGCTTACAACAACATCTACCAGGCCAGCATTGAGATATCACCATTCAAGGCTTTATATGGACGAAGGTATCGTACACCGTTATCTTGGGATGATGTCGGAGAGAGAGCTTTTTTAGAACCATAAATGGTCATGGATGCAACAAAAAAGGTGAAACTCATCAGAGACAGACTGCGAGTGGGACAAACAGCGGCATTGGGCCGATAGCCACCATAGACCCTTAGAGTTTCATGTATAGGTTTTGTTATTTTTGGTTTGTGATTATTTTGTTTTAGACTACGTGTTAAGACTGTTTGTTCTAGGTTGGCGATTTGGTGTTCCTACGGATTTCTCCTACACGAGGCACGATTTATTTTTGTAAAGACGGAAAGCTTAGTCTACGATACATTGGACCTTTTGGTATTCTAGCAAGGGTCGGTACAGTGGCCTATAGACTGGACTTGATGCCTGCTCTAGATGGAGTGCATGACATATTCCACGTGCCGCAGTTGAGATGGTACATGGCAGATCCTAGTCACGTACTAGATCACTCGAAGATCGAGGTTGGACCGACGCTTAGCTATCCTGAACAGCCCGTGGAGATCTTGGATCGTAGAGAGAAAGTATTACGGAACCAGACTATTCCCTTGGTTCGTGTTGCATGGAGATATCACTCTCTAGGAGAGTCAACCTGGGAGAGAGAGGACGAAATGCACGAGCAGTATCCGTATCTCTTCGAGACTTGAGGTATAATTCTTTGTTTGATTATTTGTTCTTGTGCTAGTTTATTTTAATTTTGGGAACGAAATTCTTTTAAGGAGGGTAGACTTGTCACTACCATATTCCAGAATAGGAGTATTTTTATCTTTTTATTTATTTAATTTAATGTGTTAATATTGCATAATGTTTATTTATATTTAATTGCCATGATTTTATTTCATTGGTGTGCCTTACCGTTGCTTCGATAATTTGAGCGCTTCGCTAGCCATTGTCTTCCTACAAATTTCATACCCTTGTCCTAGACGTGCCAGCCTTCTATTTTGATCCTTGTGTAACTCATAATTATGCCTGCTTGTGCTTCATTTTTGTCGCACAACATTCCTCGTAAACAATTATATGTAATTCTCTATAAATCCAATTTCTCATCTTTGCGTGTTCCAATCAAAATTGGAGACACAATCTCGACCCATTTTGTGCAACCTAAATTAGGATACTATTCTACTCTGAGTCTTCCACATCCTTGACACTTGTGTCCCACCTAATTTTAACCCCATGTACTTCTAATTAATTTTAGAACATCAATTATATTAGTTTTGATTAATTAATCCAAAAATCCCACCTTGTATAATTTCCTAATTATTGGGCACTTTTATGCAAAAGTGCATTGAGGTGTCCACACCCCCATTGGACCAACACATGAAGAAACCTCTTTTTCCTTTATTAATTTGGTCAAATGATTTTTCTCTAATTCTTGGAGTTTGTAGCATTCAACATCAACCCTCATTGAACCTTGGCCCTCTATTTTTAAAACCATGCAATCCTAGCCCTCCAATTTCTACATAAGAAGCCAAGCCCTTTTTCCAAGGAGGAGTGTTGACCGGCCCACCTTTCTAGGTTAACCCCAACACCCAACCCTAATTATATATATATATATATATATATATAACCTTTTCTTTTCTATTTTTTTATCCTTAACCTATATCCAGCCGACCTCCCCATCTCCTGTTCACCATCTCCATTCATCGCTGTTCCCGCCGACCGGAGCCGCCAACCGCCTGAAGCCGCTGCTAACTGCCTGAGCGGACCCCGAGCCTGCTGTTCCCGACTCCTCGACCGAGTACCTTCCGCCATCGACTGAACGTCACTTGCATGTCGTCTTCACTAGACCCGACCTTTCGTCGATGACTCGCCGACAACACAGCACCTGAACTCGCGGCCATCCACCACTCCTCGACTTTGCCTGAACCCGTCGGATACTGCTGAACCTGACTCCTCGATGGAACGCCAGCAGCAGCCCGCTAAATCCCTCGGCAACTCGACAGCCCACCTCGATTAGAATACCCTCTTGTTCACGGGCACGCAGGTTCGAGTTATTCTCTTCATGTTGTGTACATATATACGTGCGAATGATGTTAGAATCTAGCGTATTGTTATAACGTGTTCATTAGATGTTGACTGCTAGGCTATGCAAATTACCCCAAACTCGTATGCGTATACATACGCGTATGTTTATAATATCCCAATTGATATGCATATAGTTATTGGTTGATATATACATATATAAATATATGGTATATATATTGTATGTAATTAAATGCTTAGGACTATATATTTATATTATATATATACAGTTTGCCCTAGTGTTAATTATGGATATCCCGTAGTTATATTAACCATGTGACCCTGAGAATTATGAGTTGACTGCCTTATGTACACTGACGTACTGGCGAGACCTGTGTTAGTGATTGACTTCCTGATTGCACAACAATTGCAGATGTGACACCCATGCAACTAGACGCACACTTGACCCTGTTAGATGACAAGCGTCACCTCTAGCGTAGTCTCTGAGTTCATTGTGTACTATTAATTGTGTGTATGTTAGTATATCGACTGATACAATATTATCATTAAATGATGTCTATAGGACTTTTGGATTATTCAGACGAGACCTCGGAAACTGGATATTGGTATTTCCAGTAGAGGACCACATGCGAGTACATTCTCTGACAGTTTCTTTATGTTGATTATCTCGATGATTCTAGTTGTATAGCGTACATGATTATGATACTATGTATACAAGAGTTGGCATCATCGAGACCTGTCACGAGGAGTCGTGATTGGGATCCATCGTGCTAGCTGGGAACGGAGAGATATTAGTAGCTTATGTGATTATACCCAACTCTACATGCATCATAGCTCACCCACACCTCACGTCGGTGCAGCCTGACCATTACATGCCTCATAGCCTGTTATGTATGATTAGCCTGACTATTGCTTACATCATATCTATCCGGATGGTTAGCCTGACCTTACATGAATCATAGCTAATCATATGTAGCAAGCCTAATCAGTCCCAAGCCGATCACATGATATGCTGATGTTTCACACACTTAGCTAGATATTCTATATATGTATTTCCATATCATAGTTCTAGCATTTTCTTATATTCTAGATATTGTTCTAGCATTCACTTATATTCTAGTTTATTGTTCTAGCATGCTCCGATATTTCTATTTTCAGCTTTTCATTATCTCCAGTATTTCTTATTACCAGTATTTATACCCATCTTGTATTTCATTACAATGTATTATAGTTTTTGTCAATATATGTGAAACTGATGTTAGTGCTTGTACTTCGCTCCAATCCTGACTGATATTTTTTCTAGAGGATCTTGAGGATTTTTTTCCTACACATTATTGGCCAGGTATAGATGCAGACTACACACCAGAGATCCTAGAGGAGTCTATTCCATTAGAGGCGACACTACCTGCAACTGTTTAGACAACATTTATTTAATGCATTGAGACTTATTTTGAGGTTTATTTTAGTTATGTTAAGACTTATGTGGAGTTTAATTTGAGACTTGTGGAGACTTTTATGTTGGACAGCTAGATTGTGGTTTATCTTTATTTGAGACGTTGTGTTTGACTTATGTCATTCTTTCTAATCTTTTATCGTGCCATTTATATTCTTATAGTTATTGTGATTGAGTATACATTATGAGATGTTGAGAGATATTTATTTCATTGTACTCCTTATGGAGTTGATATCATTGACAGGTTGTGAGTTATGTTAGTATTATAGAGACCTAGATAGCATTCTACCATCGATGCTGCAATGTAGGCTGGACGTACCCACGGCTCATGCCCAAATTCCGAGTGTGGGTTGTGACAATATATATATATATATATATATATATATATATATATATATATATATATATATATATATATATATATGTATATATATATATATATAAGTGTAACGGCCTCCACCCCTACACCCCCAAGATTCGATCCCCTGACCTCCCCGCTGGTATACCCGTGACTTACCACTAGGACACTCAACCAGGTGTATATATAATTGTGTGTGTCTGTGTGTTTGTCCCCAAGACAAGCATTGATTTTATATATATGTGCAAAACATGTTTGTTAAAAAGCCTCTTACATTAATTTTTGTGTTAAAACTTTTGCTTGTACTTATTCTGATATGTTAACCTAGGTATAGAATTTTGAATTTAAAAATGGATGAAATTAGGTATATGAATTCATTGTTTCATATGTTCATATAAAACCCCGGCGGCCCCGTACCTTCTCCGACCGTGCCCCTTAGAACCCCTGGATGAAATTTGGAAATGAATAAAATTAGATTAAACTAGATTGAACTAAATACTTTTAGTACATGAATGTGTATATGATTTTTGACCAAATATTATTGAAGTAGGTATAAATATGTGTTGAGTGTTTGACTGAGGGATGAGTGAGCTAGTGAGGGTTAATAGCAGCAACAAGCAATAGCAATGGCAGCAGCAGCAACTTACACCATGTGCAAGTGAGTGCACATTGTATACATGTGTGTGTTTGAGTGTGTTTAGTGAGTGAGTGCTAGTGAGTTAGTATAGGTTAAGTGTTTAAGTATTAAATATTACAAGCTAGATAAATATAAGTTAAGAGGTAATTAGTTTCACATAGATAATACTTATTATAAAAGTAAAATAACTAGGAACGCTTGTCGTCATCTCCGAAGTCAAGGTTCCATGTGAGCCATTCTCTGAATGTTTTTTTACTTCTATAAGCCTTTTGAGGCTATTAGAGTTCTACCAAAAATTTAGTAGACCTTTGGAAATCTAGTCTAACTCTAGTAGCCTCAAAAGGCTTGTAGAAGTAATTTTTTTTTTCGAGAATGGCTCACATTGAATATGTGATGTCACACATATCCTTTATTAGTGTTCACATGTGTATCCATCTTTGCATCCATTTGAATAATATACTTGAATGATGTATATTCATCTTTGCAGAAGTATCTAGAAATGGATCAGAATTACTACATGCATCATCGTTCGTGGATGTACAATCGTCATCCTGATGACAAGTGCAGTGTGCGGGATAAATTTATACAGGGGGTGGAACAGTTCCTGTAGTTCGCCAAGGCATTCCCTCGGTACATGGACGACACCAAAATTAAGTGTCCATGTGTGAGATGTTGCAACTTGAAATATCACTCAGAAGTGGATGTGATATATCATTTGTACTCGAGGAATTTTATGCCGAATTACGTACAGTGGATCTCACATGGAGAACTTGTGTCTTTAACATCAGAGCCATAGCCTTATGTGGAGCCGTATATGTAGCACAACCCACATCCGGTGAAGTGGCACGAGTACGTGGGTACGTCCAGCCTATACCGCAACATCGGCATTAAAACGCTGTCTAGGTCGACTATACTATTTAATCTATCTCACAATAATATATAATCTGCCAACAATATCTCAACTCCACGAAGAAGGGCACTAAACTTAATGCAACACAATACTCAATCACAAATCTATTACACAAGAAGATATCAAAGAATTCTAACATAACTATGATGTCTAAATATAATAATAACAAATAGAAACAATATCCAAGTCTCAAATATAGGCCGAAAACAAATTCCGTACCAAAATGCATAAGAAAACTAACTATAAAGGACTAGTGATCCGGATAAACCTTTCGGCAATCACACCAGAACTAGTAGGTCCATGTCTGCACCATCTATGCATATGTACATATATATAACATACACACATACATATACACCCCTCTCTAAGTATATATATATATAAACACCAACATACATACATACATACGTATATCTATCTATATATATATATATATAACACTATACAAATATACACATACGAATATATATATCACTATACATCTATATATGTACATAAACATACAATTACATATCAATAATAACTATAAACATTTGTATGAAATGCATGGAAACAAACACGTGGAGTGCATCGCACCCGTATCATACTAAATCTATGATACACATGCGATACAAGTCCACCACACAATCAAACGTACCATGAAGGACACGAGCAAGTCAAAAATAATAAATATGAACAATACGAAGAGTTAATTACATATCTACATGTCCGTGTCAAAATATGACATTCACAAAGCCCCGTATCGGAAGAAAACCCCCAAATCAACCCGTATCTCCAATTTATTGGGATACGGCCTACACGTATCCAATTGTGGATACGATACTAGCCACAAACAATCAAAAACATGTCAAATTGGTCTAATTGACCAATTGACAAACACAAGATGTGCCAATCTCGGAATTCTCCCAAAATTGACACAAAATATACTATAACTTTCTCCATAGGCCTTCTATGAACCTAATTCCAATTTCTATGGGTAGACTTAGCATATGGGGTGGTTCCTAATGATTAAAAAAAATATTTAGAGTCTAATTAAAAGAAAAAAACTGAATTGTACCTATTGAGAGCTGGATTCCTAATGCAACCTCCAAATTAGGTGAAATGAGCCTTCAACTTGTAGATCCTTGCTCCTTTTTGTAGATCCTTACTTTCTCTTTGTAGATTCTTTCTCTACTAGCCTCCAATGGTGATTTGGAAAGAAATTGGGAAGAAATTTGGTAGAAATTTGATATAATTTGGTTGAGGAAAAATTCTAGATCTAGATTTAGAATAAAAAAATAAAGAGAGAAAGTTTTACCCCCTCTATATAGGCCTCCCTTGCCCCCTCCCTCAAGCTACTATATAAAGTCTAAAATATCCCTTGGGACCTCACATGAAGAAATTAATTAAGGAGGGAAGGTTCTAGTCTAATGGGTTTAACTTAATTAATCATCCTCCTATTGAATGGGCTTACTATTGGGCTCAAATCTAACTAGAATTAAATGTTGGTCCATTGATCTAATCTAAACTAGTTAGGTCAACTAACACAAGTCCAATAATAAAATCTAACATGATAATAATAAATAATAATATAATAAATAAATATTCAACATGCACAATATTAAATTAATTATGAAATGACCAAAATACCCTTTCTTAGAAGGTGAGATAGTGATAATATAGATGTCTACGACCACGTTGATTATGACGACGGGTACGTGAACATTATTTTTGACGCTGTCGGGCCTAGTTTCGATCTGGACTATCATGATGCAGCTGAGGAGGCACCGAATATCGATACTGCAAAGTTTTTTGAGTTACTGGAGAAAGCAATGACTTCATTATATCTTGGTTGTGAAGTTTTGCGACGTTATACGAAGTTATGCAACGTTATATGATGTTTACCAACGTATAGTTACGTCACTAACAAGTACCAAAACGTAACTAAATATTATCTTCGGTGCCATTATTCCTATTTCTGTAGCTATCGGTTTGCATTTTTAGCCGATATGGAAAGCAGCAGTGAGACCTTCATTCAGTCCCACTCACCATTCTTGGAAGAAGTGGCCCAGCCCCAAAGGAAAATCCTATTTCATTAAAAAAAACCTGGTACCATGGACGTCGCTACACGTCGCTAACATGTTGACATGGCAAAACTTGCCATGTTAGCATTGTTGTAGCTTAACATCGCTCATAATGTCGCTAATATAACAATGTGTTATGACCAAAGATTACGTTGCCAAGTTAACGACTATACGTCGCTAATCGTCATATATTCTACGACGTCTGCTCGTCCCAAATATATGTCGCTACAACGATGACTAGCGACATTTTTTTTGTCAGCGACCACGTAATATGTAACAACGTAAAAACGTCGCTAGTTATGTCACCAAAATATTTTAGCAACGTTATTTTACATATTAACGATATTTTTGGACGTCGCTAATATGTGTTATTCGGGTCGTGTGGATTGACCGAAAAGTAGATTGAAAATTGGACGAAAATTTGTTCAAAATAATTCAGAAATTCAGTCAAAGTACCCCTATTCATGCCCAGTTTTCTACTAACTCGTTAAATATTTTCAAAATCTATTTGAACGAACTTATTGACAACATATCAAAGATTATTTCTATTCTTTTAGTTTTTCTTAGTTTGTCTTATTTATCAAATTATTCTATTTCCAAAATAACCAAAATCATGTTTTCCAAAACCTAAATTTTGTGATATGGAGTACATCTTGCCAAACATGACTACCTCATCGCATACCAATTGTAGGATCAAAATATAATATGATATACTCTAGAGTAGGGGTAAATAAAGTATACAGCCGAATTAAGCAATTTTTTTTAGCATGTTATACAAGTACCATGATTGTTATATATGTGTCACAGATATAAGTAAGTGTCACAGCATAATAACAGTCTAGCAATAGTATTATAGGTATGTCATAGCTATCACAGTATAAGCACAAGTAAAGTAAAGAGTGAGAAGGCAAACGCAAACACAACGATGTATCCTGGTATCCCTCAATGTGAGGACTAATCCAGGCAGGAGGACTCTAGCTCCCAGTTGGAATCCACTATACGAGTGGAACACAAGATTTGATTCGAAGGCTTGCCAACTTCTTACAGACATGAGCTTTGATCTAAAGAGCTTGATAACTTCAAGTGTGCAGTAGAGAACTTCTGAATAAGCTTCTGATTACAACTCTCTGAACTTCTAGACCATACTGTACTGGCAACTAAGACTAGAGAATTATAACTGGCATGGGATGTGAAAATGAAGGCTTTTTAGAACTCATATATCAGAAGAGAAGAGAAGATTGAAAGTGAATTGATTGATGTTTTGAAATGTGAAATCTCTTCTTTATTTATAGGATTTCTCAAAGGAGAGATTGGATAGAACTCGGCCAGAACTCGACTATAGTTCGTCTGCAAAATATTAAAAAATAGCCATTGTATCTAAAACTTCAGGGAGACCAAGTTTCTGAACAAAATGTCCACTAAGGCCGAACTCGGGCCAAACTCGGTCCGAGTTATGTTTCCTCAGTTCAGGAACATAATAGAAACTGGACTGAGTTTTGGGTCCAACTTAGCTATTTCAAGATAGACTATTTTGAAAATAATTTAGGGTAGCCTAATTGGGAGTACGACGTGGTGTACAGTATATTACTAGACTCAATAAAATAGTAAATTATATTGCTTATAGAAAATAAATACAAACACGATGACAGAAAGTATCTCTGAGCAGTTGATGTTGCAGTCGTCGCAGTACATCTGAAAAGTGTCATAATAGCTTATATCGAGTCCAGATTAGATCGATTATCAAAATCGGTTAGGCCATGACTAATAGGCTAACAATCTCTTCCATTTTGATAATTGACAAACCTTGACCAATATAACATCTTGATTGAACTTATTGAAAAAAATATTGTCTCAATTATAGCTTTTCTCACCAGATGTTATATCTTTTTCTCCCCTGTTGTCAATTAGCAAACTTTCTAGGAGAAGGAAGCTCCCTCACAATATGTGCTTACAAAAAGATATACAAGTAAAAAAAATAGATTGCATATATTTTACAAAAACAGAGCAATTAATTAAAAATGCAGTAGCTAAATATGAATGCTAAGCGAGACTGGAAAGTAAATATGAATGTAAATAGAATAAAACTTAAATAGATAAACTTTTGAATATAGCAACTGAAAGAGTTTTACCATATACAAAGTACTATAACTGAAAATGTATAAGTAAAATCTAGTCATTGGAATGTAGAAAACATTTCCAAGATATATAGACATAAAGTGAAAAATTCTAACTAAAAATATCATTCCATTCAACTTTTCATTCAAAAAATATTAATTTTAAATTTTAATAAATATAATTAAAATTATTTTCCGGATTACTTTTTGTATACCGCGATTATCTCGGATTAGCTGTATGGGTATTGTCCCAGCTAACGGAGGTCCACCGGGGGATACTTAAGTTCCGTTTTGCTTTAGCCATAGCCGTGGTGACAAACAAAACCTTTGTAAGCTTGTCTCCAAAACATTTTTTGTATATTAGATATTTTTTGTATATTAGAAGTAATTCAATAAGATAAGATTAATTAATATTATTGATATCTAAAATTCCTAATTCTTGACGTAAGTAGTTGAATCTATCTTCTGGTAAAGGTTTTGTAAAGATATCAGCTAGTTGTTTTTTGTGTCTATATATTCTAAATTAATTTCTCTATTTTCTTGATGATCTCTAAGAAAATGATGTCGAATCTCAATATGCTTAGTACGTGAGTGACATAAAGGATTCTTAGTCAAATTAATAGTGCTAGTGTTGTCACAGTAAATGGGAGTATGCAAATATTGCAAGTTGTAGTCTTCTAGAGTTTGCTTCATCAAAAAAATTTATGCATAATAATGTCTTGCTGTAATATACTCAGTCTCAGTAGTTGATAATGTGACAAAATTTGTTTTCTGCTAAACCAAGAGACTAAAGCTTTGCCTAGAAAATGACATGTACCACTAGTACTTTTTCTGTCTATTTTGCATCCAGCAAAATCAACATTCGAATAACTGGTTAGGTCGAAGGACATGGTTTTGGGATACCACAAGCCAACAGAAGGAGTACTCTTAAGGTATCGAAAGATACGCTTAACAACGCACAAATGTGATTCCTTAGGGTTAGCTTAGAATCTTGCACAAATTCAAACACTAAACATGATATTGGGGCGACTAACAGTTAAATATAATAAACTACCGATCATCCCTCAATATTTACGTGTGTCGACTAGTTTACCTTGTTCATCTACATCAAGCTTAGTTGAGGTTGCCATCAAAATTCCATGTGGCTTGGCTGACTCCAGATCAAACTTCTTGAGCATATCCTTTGTGTGCTTGGCTTGGTTGATAAATTTCCCATTTATGGTTTGCTTGATTTGCAGTCCAAGGAAGAACTTCAACTCCCGCATCATGCTCATCTCAAACTCACCCTACATAAACTTAGAAAATTCTTGACAAAGAGATTCATCAGTAGAACCAAAATTAATATCATCAACATAGATTTGAACTAGCAGACGATTATTATTTAAAGATTTTATAAACAGTGTTGTATAACCTTTTCTTTTAAAAAGCCTTTTTTAAGTATAAAAGAGCTTAGGCGGTCATACCAAGTGCGAGGTGCTTGTTTCAGTCCATATAAAGCTTTTTTCAACTTGAAAACATGATTAGGGTTTTTGAAATCCGTGAATCCAGGTGGTTGAGCTACAAAATTTTTTCTTTTATGAAAGCATTTAAAAAAGCACTTTTGACATCCATTTGAAATTATTTAAAATTATGAAAACATGCAAATGCACATAGCATGCGAATGGATTCTAAACGCGCAACTGGGGCATAAGTTTTATCGTAGTCGATACCTTCCTCTTGGTTGTATCCTTGAGCTACGATTCTAGCCTTGTTACGTGTAACTAAACTATTCTCATTTAATTTATTTCGGAATACCCAACAAGTGCCAATAACCGAATGATCATTAGGCTTGGGAACAAGTTCCCAAACTTTATTCCGTTTGAATTGGTTTAATTCCTCTTACATGGCTTCTATCTAGTAATTATCACTACATGCTTCTTCAATATTTTTAGGCTCAAGCTGTGAAATAAAAGCTAGACTAGATACAATATCTCTATTAGAGGAACGAGTACTTACACCTTTTTGTGATCTCACCTATTACCAAGTCCAAGGGGTGATCGGCCATGAATTTTATCCTCTTTGGTAGATTCTCCAAGTAGTCAGTACTGATTTCCGTTTTAGTTGGTGCTTTGCTTGATGTACAGATATCTTCATCATTACTATCATTATTTATTTTATTGTTCATCTAATTGAAGGTGACGTTGATTGATTCTTTGATCGTTATTGACTTCTTGTTGAAGACTCAGTATCCTTTGCTCTTGGCCGTATAACCTAGAAAAATACCTTTATATCAGCCTTTTCGTCAAATTTTCTTAAGTTATCTTTGGTATTAAGAATGAAACATTTGCATCCAATGATCTTAAAGTAGGAAACAGAGGGGTTTCTATCAAACCATAATTCAAAGAGAGTTTTCTTCGATTTAGGTCAAATCAAAGCTCTATTCAAAATATAGAATGTTGTATTGACAGCTTCAGCCCAGAAATACATAGGTAGGATGAATTGGTTTAATATTACTCTAGCTATTTCACTAAGAGTCCTGTTCGTACGTTCTACAATGTCATTCTATTATGGAGTTCTAGGACAAGAGAATTCGTACAAATAACCATGTGTGTTATTAAATTTCTCAAAGTCAGCATTTTTAAATTCGTCGCCATGATCACTTCTAATGCGAGTGACCATGAATCCTTTCTCATTTTGTACCTTTTTATAAAATATGTTGAGTTCTGAGAGTGCGTCATTCTTGTGAGCAAGGAAATATACCCACGTGTATCTAGAGTTTATCTATAATTTCAAATGCATACAACTTATCATTTAGACTAGCAACTCTGCTGGATCCAAACAGATCTATATGTAATAATTGTAGAGGTCAAGTAGTACTTACTGCGTTGATCGACTTAAATATTGAATTTATAGCTTTGTTCTTTTCATAATTGCTATATACCATATTTTTCTTGAAGGCAATCTCCGGTAAGCCTCGTACTAATTTTTTTGTGGATAATCTCGATATTGTGTCCATGTTTGCATGTCCTAGCCTCATGTGCCATAGTTGATTCTCGTTATTTTTGGCGTATAGGCATCTTCTGTACTGTTAGTATCTTACAAAAGATAGAAAACATAGATATTATCTTCCCTAATTCCTTCAAAAATAGTACTGCCAGTTGAGCTATTAACTATAGTACATTTGTCTTTAACAAAGTTAATACCATAACCATGGTCAGCTAAATGGATTATGCTGAGTAGTTTATGTTTTAACTCGGTTACTAGACACACATCTTTAATCACCGGATAGGGAGCCTTACCTATATTACCGATACCTATTATATAACCTTTCAGATTGTTTTCGAAGGAGACGTTTCATTCTTTCTTCTTCGACAGCGTTGCAAACAAAGATGCATCGCCGGTCATGTGCCATAAGAAACCGCTGTCAAGGATCCATTTGCTTCTAGAGTGGGTAGGATGCTCCACCAACAAAATAATTTACAGATAAAACTTTTGGTACCCATTTCTTGTTGGGTCCTGAAAAGTTTGCTTTAGGTATCCATGCACAATTATTCAAAGCAACTAATTTATTAACTCTACATACATGAGCAATGTGACCAATAGTGCCACAATAATGACATCTAACATGCTTAGTATTAAGTGCATTATTTTGTGCTTGTTTGGTAGGTCTAGGGGTTTTAGTAGGATACTTGTAGTAGAAGGCATGTCTCTGAGGATTTGTCCTCTTAGGTATAGGTTTGATAGTCTTTGGTTGAACAATGTTCCTTTTGGGTAAGAGATACGTGTTAGGAAAGGAATCAGTCGTCATTGGCTGTTTTTCTAACCTAATTTTTAACTTTTTGGAAGTATCAAACAATCTATTGTAATAAACTGTTAGGGCATCATTCCTAATCATCGTATTGATACTCTTCTTTTTCTCAATTTAAAAATCTTCTTGCAGTTGAGCTATGGTTTTGTCTTTCTCTTCAAGAGTACGTGATGCTTCGTGTAATTGTAACTTGATGGAAGCTAACTCATTAGTCTCACTAGAAGGTACAAATTCTCTAATATCTGTTAGAAGTAGGGTTACCCTTTCTATCTCAAGTTTGTGTTCCTTGAGTACCGTCTTAGAGGTCTTGTATTTACCAAAAACCTTTCTATGATCTTCTAAGAGGTCACTAAAGGCATAACCTAGCTCATCGAATGTGAAATCATCATAGAGAGGATTAGTGGTTACTTGATCAAATGCCATTAGACACACATTAGAAGAATTGCGAGAATTCTTTTCTTCTTCAGACTCGCTTGCTTCACTTTCACACCATATGCTTGTCTTAGCATTTTTTTTCTACATCCATTTCGCTAGATTCTTCTTCTTGCATGTTTTTATAAGTAGTTTCAAGAAGTTTTCAGATCTCATATGAGGTTGCACAAGAAGAAATAAAATTAAGTTCATTATTGTCTAAATCAAAGTAATAAGCATTCATTGCTTTTACATCAAGACTAGCTAATCTTTTTTCTTCTTTCGTGTATTCATAATACAGTTTGCTAACAATATTAGAAGTAAGCTGAGAAATAATAGTAGGTTTTCTGTAACCTTCAATAACATTAGTCCATACGTCAAAACCAAGTGATTTTAAGTAAAAGCTTATCCATGTCTTCCAATAAGTATAATTTGTTCCGTCAAACAGAGGATGTCTGTTTGTGGATTGGCCTTCCTTCATGTTAGCCATATGATATAAGTGACACTAAAAGTATATTTAGTCAATAAGCAAGTAAATAATAGTTAACTAAATAATAATAAAAATATACCTAAGCAGGCTGATGATAGATATATAATCAAATTGATAAATGTATACACCTACTATAATACCAATTGTAGGAGCAATTTGGATCAGAAGCCAATTCAGAGATAACCTGCTCTGATACCAATTATAGGAGCAATTAGGATCAGAACCCAATTCAGAGAGAACCTGCTCTGATACCAATTATGGAAGAAATTAGGACCAAAAACCAATTCAAAGAGTACCTACTTTGATACCAATTATAGGATCGCAATATAATAGAATATACTCCAGAGGGGGGTGGATAGAGTATGCAGCAGAATTTAGCAATTAAATTTTTTGTATCAAGTTATACAAGTACCATGACTGCTATATATGTGTCACACATATAAGTGTCACAGCTATAATAACAATCTAGCAATAATGTTGTAGGTATGTCACAAATATCACAGTATAAGAAAAATTAAAGTAAAGAGTGAGAAGGCAAACACAAATACATCGATGTATCCTGGTATCCCTTAATATGAGGACTAATCCAGGTGGGAGGACTCTAGCTCCTAGTTGGAATCCACTGTACGAATGGAACACAAGCTTTGATCCGAAGACTTGTCGACTTCTTACAGACACGAGCTTTGATCTAAAGAGCTCGATGACTTCAAATGTGGAGTCGAGGACTTCTGAACAAGCTTTTGATTACAACTCTCGAAACTTCTAGACCGTATCGTACTGGCAACTAAGCCTAGAGAATTGTAACTATCTTGGGATGTGAAAATGAAGGTTTTTTAGAACTCATATACTAGAATAGAAGAGAAGATTGAAAGTGAATTGATTGATGTTTTAAAATATGAAATCTCTTCATTATTTATAGGATATGTCAAAGGAGAGTTCGGACAGAACTCGGCCAGAGTTCGTTTTCAAAATATCAAAAAATAATTCTTATATCCGTAACTTCAGGGAGACCAAGTTTCTAAACAAAATATCTACTAAGGCCGAACTCGGGACGATCTCGGTCCGTGTTCTGTTCCCTTAGTTCAGGTCCAGAACAGAAACTGGCTAAGTTTTGGGTCCAACTTAGCTATTTCAAGATAGGCTATTTTGAAAATAATTTAGGGTAGCCTAATTGCCAGTACGATACGGTGTACATCATATTTCTAGACTCAATAAAATAGAAAATTATATTACAGACAGGAAATAAAGACAGACACGACGACGGAAAGCAACTCTGAACAGTGGATGTTGCATTCATCGCAGTACGTCTGAAAAGCATCGCAGTAGCTTATATTGAGTCCATGTTTGATCGATTATCAAAATTGATTCGAACATGACCAATGGGCCAACACCAATTGCACCGAAAGGCACTTATGGTATATTCTGATGTGTGAACTTTTGTGAAAGTTAATTTTGACGTGTGTGCATGCCGGAATCAACCTGTATCAGTTAAAAGTCCCTTATATCAGTATTTTACAAATTACTCTACTAGTTGATGTACGCTCTTCAGATCACAACAAAACGTGTGCCATTGGACTCACAGCGTCTGACTTATCCTGTGACCCTCATTTCGCTCAATTCTGAGTCAGTCGACAAATTGCCATTTTGTGCGCTGTCGATTCGACTTGACGAGCAATTTTTTGATCGGCTCACCGAAATCCAAAACTGGACATACTGTTGAGTTCATATCATTAATTAGAATTTGTTTGACCTATAATTTATCCAATTTAGAGATATTTACCTCTGACACATTTTTCAGTATAAAGTGGCCCACTAGTGGATACCACCTTGTCCCGAAATAATCGTTTTAGCCCATGTGTCCGTATTGGACGAAAGGGTAGTATTTTTTGACTATCTCGCTGATTCTGGAAATTTTGGTGATATTTATTTTAGCATCCGGAGATGTTCATTCAGAGTCACTACTTTCTGGTTTTTTCTGATTATCGTCTTGGCGTCTACACTATATTGATTGCTTGCCTGGCAAGTATACCTTGCCACATTATTGTTTAGTTACATTCATTTTCTGCATATTTATTTTATGTTATTTATTTCTATTTATTTTGCTATATATAAAATAGCACGTCCAAGAAGGACTTGGGTACAACGACGGTTGCGTCATCTTTTATCTTTTATTTTTATTATGCATGTTGACCTAGTTTTTACGAGACTATCCTATGATTTTGAGACATCCTTACATTTTATTTGGCCATGAAACAATTGTTACACGAGTTGTGAGATGCATTTAGGACACAAACTTGTGTATTAGGCTGGTCACATGTACGTAAAGGTCGTACGACGGGTAAAGAATATCTGTTAATAGAAATATCATATTTTAGCAGACTTAGCAGTTACTAGAGTTGTTTGGGTGTTATAGATGTGTCACATTAGTCAAATTGGGTGGAGAAAACAATGAATAAGCGTATGTGGCTCCTTTACACTTTTTCTATTTATAACCCGTACACTCCGTCGAAGATGCGCGATGAGATGACCCTTATATTATGTACAGTCGGCCTCTGACGATCGAAAGCCATTATGCTTTGTAGGCCACAGATTTTAAGGAAAAATTATGATAATCCCATTATTTAGTCAGATAGTCCATACGCAAAAATGTTGTTCTTAAATTGAATATCACATAGACTGTCTAGGTAACCCCTTTGGATGTTTATATTCTGTACTTTATTGGCATACTTTTATGTATCTTGTTACGTCCCTCTAAGGACCTGGTCCCTTTTCAGGTATAGATGACTAAGATTATCCACAGGAGTATAAACCAGGACCTGACGCATCATTTTCTGTTGAGGAGGTCTTACCCTCTGAGTACCCATGACAACTTCATAGCTGATAGATCTCACTACCAAAATAATACAAATTAGCGACGTCAAAAAATATCCCTAATAGGTAAAAAAATGTCACTAAAATATATTTTTGACATAATTAGTGACGTTTTGGGGTTGTCACGTAATCCATGGTCGTTGAAAAGAAATTCGTCGTTATTCGTCGCTATAGCGACATATATTTGTGACGCGTACACGTCGCCAAATTAGCGACGTTCAGCTATACGATATCGGTATATCAGCGAAGTTGTATATTGTCGCATAACGTTGCCAAATGAGCGCTTTATCATTCATGTTTTGCTACACCAATGTTGACCTAGAAGAAATTATCATGTCAACTTTTTTAGCAACGTCCATGTTACCAGTTAGCAACGTTTACCGACATTTTGACACAGATTAGCGACGTCCCTGATACCAGTTAGCAACGTTTTAACACAATTTAAAGACACACTGTCACGTTGGTAAAGGTCGATAAATATCGCAAAACGTCGCTAAATTTTAAAAAAACAAAAAAAAGGCATATAATTTCTAAAATTATTTTCCAACAAAAGTCAGCCTGTAGTTATAAAATCATAGTTTATGTAAATAGACCCAGAGCAACCCTCCATTGAATTCAATGGGTTTGCCGACCCTTCGATGGAACACTCAACATCGGTACATACATAAACAAGTCAAGAATATTGAAACACGCAAGAATGTTCTAACAAATAAATACATAAATCTAAAATAATGTCACATCCGTCTCATCCAAATAATGCAGTAAAAAGTATGAAATAAGTACTTCAAAGACCCAATAATGGGCCAATACACACCAACATACTAAAAAAGTCCTAATAAGAACTAATACGGATTAAGAGGAGGAGGAGGAACACTGCCGCGCATCTGGGATAAGAGAAAGCCATACTGCTCCTGAGAAAGCATCATCGGTCCCGATAGAGGGGGCAGTAGAATCGATGGAGTCGTTGTTGGTATCGGTGTCAATGCCGGTGGACCAGGAGGTTGTATCTTCTCCAGTGCTAGCTATCGAGTATTGTATGAATCCATGGCATGTACCATCCTCGAAGTGTTCGTCTCCACCGTCCGACTCAACAAATCCTGTGTCGCATGTATCCTCGCAAGTGAGTCACTCATGACTATATGCGACCCCTCCAGCTTCGCAAATCTACCTCCGTAGATGCAGCCAGAGTCGCCAAGCTACATTCTATCATTTGGCTCATAGTCCTGAGCTCTATAAGGCTGTGCTTCATCGTCTAGCTCAGAGTCCTAATCTTCAATAGGCTACGCTCGAACGCAACAAAATGTGCGATGATCGTCGTATCGTCGGTCTGCGAATGAGACTGGGCTGCTTCATAATCCTTCATAATAACTCGTTACGCAGGTCAGCAATTTGATGGTCAATGATCTCCTGGGCTCGTGCCGATGCCTGTGAAGGCTGCGAGGAATAGACACTGCTAGAGTGGACCCTGGATGACTGTGTCACAATAAAGACACCGTAGGATCCTGTATCGTAGTACGTACCCCTCTGAAGACCACCAACGACGGTCATCCAGAGCTCATCCGCCGACAGAGCTGTAGAGAGCTGCAAGAAAGTACCAACCCTCCTTATGCAGGTGCACTAGCAGTTGCCCGCTCACGTAGTCTAAGATACTCATCCTAGAAAAATGGTTGCTAATGTCTAAGAAACTTATTACTAACTATATACATATCTATTTCCATATTTTCAAAGTTATATTAAAACTAACACAAGGTAAAGTAACGTACGTAGGTCTGCATGGCCTTCTCATCGATGAGCTTTTTGCCCTTTGGATGGGTGTCCAGGAAGACGGTCACCATGTTGGCATCCTCATCCCTCTGTACCTGTAAAAAATTATATTATTTTTTATTAAAATTAAATATCTTATCCTGATTTTATTAAAATAATATACATTCAATAGAATGCATACCAGACGATGGAAATATTCTATCATAGGAATCGAGCCACCACACCACTTTCCTGCCTTCGACCTAGTCGCCTTTGCCTTTTCTGACCTCATCGTCGTCCACTGGTCAGACATGAATGTACATGGGTTCGCTGAATCTCCCTTCATCATCGTCCACTGCTCAGAGGTGATCCAACCGTGGATTGGGATTTTGTCGTGATCATGAGCCTTTCGATCGTTGATCGCATCACGGATCAGCTTGGCGGCGACGGAAGAAAACTGCTCCTCGATCTTCTCAGCCCGGTATGGTGGATAGAAATAGGTTTTGTACAAAAAGTAAGATAGAGAGTTATAAAATATGCATAAATGATTATTGATATTAAAAGTAAATATATTTTTACCTTTAACTAGAAAAACCGGAATGTCTTCCTTTGTTCAGTAGCTTCTAAGTAATTGATCCAAGACCCACCATAGTTCTGCCTCAGAAATATCCCCAGTGGTCTTTGTACCACTTACGGACGATATCTATATAACGATAATTAAATTTATGAATATAAAGATTTCATCATTTGGCCCGTCGATCCAAAATGTTAACTAATTAACTTACTTTTGAGGCCTGTCAGTCCAAATCTCCATCCTTGTCTCATCCAGAGGCGCATATGGAGGATCGCTCTGGACATGTGCAGACGGAGTCAGCTCAACCTCCTCCATCTTCTCCTCTACCTCCATGGTGCCGTCAGCTGGAGGAACATTGGAAGAGAGAGTAGTCTCAGTCCTAGAACTACTCGTCCCAGGAGTATTGCCATATCGTATCGTCGACGTTGTCGGAGATGCTAAAGATCGATACACTGGAGTACTTTACGAGGAGGATTTGGAACCAGTAGCCTATACTGGAGGAGCATTCAATCTAGAGGATCGACCTCCGAACGATCCGCATCGTCTGACCATACCTGATAATAACATATAATAGTAAAACTATTACACAGACTTATAAAAGTTCATAAAAATAGACACACCCGGAGCAACCCTCCGGTGAATTTCTTGGGTATAAAATATCATAAAAGTATATAAAATATCACAGTCACACAAAAAATATAATATAAAAGTGTCACAGTACAATAAACACAATATAAAAGTATCACACTCACACAATAAGCATAATATTAAAGTATCATAGTCACACAATAAATATAATATAAAAGTATCACAGTCACACAATAAGTACAATAAAAGTATCACAGTCACACCATAATGAGAGCCTAAAAGTCCGAATGGGATAAAACCGTCGGACGAGAGCCCCAATCTTACATTACGCAGATCCGAAACAAAATATGGATACTCTCGATTGAAGTGCTTACATGCTTCTCCATCGGATAGGTGATCCAACACTCCTTCAATCTATTCTCTCCTGTGCCAACTCATATTTTCGCCAATCTTTTTCACCATAAACAACCTCTGCAACCGCGACATCAAAGGTAAGTAGTGCATCAAATAGGTTGGCTTCCTTGCACCGACAGGCTTTCCTGTACCAGTTGCTTTGTAGCGATCAGCTCCACAAAGTTGCCACACATATTTATCCTTGTCGTCTTTGTAGTATAATATGCACCTGTTGCGACATGCATCACTTTTCTCGTATCCCATCCAGAGCGATCTCACTATCCTCTTAGACCGATAGAAGTCTTTAGGTAACTTAGCACCCGTCGACAAGATCTCTATAATCAACTCGATCAGTCGGTTGTAGCATTCTTACGATATGTTAAAATCAGACTTGATACTCAACAGTCTTGTAACCACCTCCAATGGTGAATGATCCTTACAACTAGGATATAATAGAGTCCTTGCATTCTATAATAACTCCATAAACTTGGCAGCATCGATATTTGGCGCCTCCTCATCTACATCATAATTGTCCGGATCGAAACTAGGCCCGACAGCGTCAAAAACTATGTTCATGCACCCATCGTCGTAATCAGCGTAGTCGTGGACATCCATAAACGGCTCCACATAAGGCTCCGGCTCCGATGATAAAGACACAAGTTCTCCGTTTGAGGTCCACTGATAGTAATTCGATATCTCACACATAGACACTTAATTTTGGTGATATTTTATTTTTGAGTGATATTTCAAGTTCGACATCTCACACACGAAAATTTAATTTTGGTGCCATCCATGTATTGAGGGAACGCCTTGGCAAACTACAAGAACTGTTCTATTTCTGAGTGTTATCTCAAGTTGCGATATCTCACACACGGATACTTAATTTTGGTATCGTCCATGTATTGAGGGAATGCCTTAGCGAACTGCAGGAACTGTTCTACCCCCTGTATGAATTTATCCCGTATATCGCACATATCATCAGGACGACGGTTGTACATCCATGAATGATGACACAAATTTTAATTCAGATCCATTTCTAGATACTTCTGAAAAGATGAATATATATTATTCAAGTATATTATCCAAATGGATGCAAAGATGGATACACATATTCATTAAAGTAATTAACAACTCATATTGATGCGTGAGTATTCGAGTTGTGATGCATGCGTATCTATATCGTGGTTCATGAGTATCCATTTTATAATTCGTAACTATCCAAAAACTAGTAGACATATAGACAACTCTAATTTCAAACCCTATTAAATAGGTGTCGTCACGTATTCATTATCTCCCTCAGGATCTTAGTTATTCTAATTTTATAATAAGTATTGTCTATGTAAAATTATTTATCACTTAACTTATATTTATCTGGCTTGTAACATAAACCTAGTTACGAGATACATATACCAATGCCATGCCACAACCACCCTAACACGAACTCTTATGTCAAGGATAGGTTTGACACTGCTGTAACCCAAGTTGGATATGAGTTCTAGAAGAACCCAATACCGTGTCGTGTCTCAACTTTGAAGAGTCATTCCCGTGTCCGTGTATACTATAATATTGTCCTTGGTTATTTTTGATATAGGGAAAGACACTAATACTCTATCAATACTCTCATACCAAGACCCCTGACACTCATATTTTATATATATTTACTACCTCTTCACAACCCCACCAATTTCATATATATCTTCTACAGTCGCTAAATACGTGTTATAATTTCAAACCAACTCTATTTGACTTTTGATGCAAATGCTAAAAGATAAATTGTAGTCGCATGATTATCAACATTATATCAATATTATTGCATGAAAAATAGGGGTTAAATTATACTATACTATAAATTTTTTTACTTACACATACACATACACATATAAATTTCCTATCTCTATGTTACTTTTACAAATAAACATATAATTCTAGTAAGTTAAATCATACTATATTAAGAATTTTCAAAGGAATATATATAATTAAAATAGGGCTTGTGTGTGTCAGCGTGTGTGTATCAGTGTTTGTATGTCGTCAGTATGTGTGTGTCAGTATATGTGTCCGTGTCAGTGTCCAACTTAAACATATCCGTATTAGTGTATGTGTGTGTGTGTGTGTTTATGTGTCTGTGTGTGTCTGTGTGTATTTGTGTCATGTATGTGTTTGTGAAAGTGTGTGTGTCGTGTCAAGGTCAGTGCTAGTGTTTGTGTCTGTGTCAGTATCGTGTCAGTGTGTGTTGTGATGTTTCTTTGCTATGAGAGAGAGAGAGAGAGAGAGATAGAGAAAGAGAGAGAGAGAGGGTTAGGATTAGGGTTAGGGTTTAAAGAGATGGCTAGGGGTTGACAAAGGAGGGGTCGACCGGAGGAAAGGAGGGCCGGTGGCAGGGAGGAAGAGCGTCGATTAGGATACTGCGACCACCAGATGAGAGGAGGAGCACCGGTGGGGAGGAGGAGCGACAGTCGGAGAGGGGGCTAGGGAGCTGTCGGCGAGGGCGACGCTGGGGCGGGCGGGTTTGGGTGGTCGCAGGGCCAAGTGGGGTCTCGTAGGCGAGGGAATTCTCGGGGGGATTTGGGGGGGATAAGACGACTGAGGGAAAATAAAAATTCAAACCCTATATTAAAAAATTTAACGACATCATTAAAAGTCATCGCTAAATGTCGCTGATTAGCAATATTTTATGACATTTGGCGACATGTGCTTCCGTAATATTTTTTGTAGTCACTAAGGGTCACGGACAGTCCCTAACAGCGACGGTATGCGACGTTCCTTTCTAGCATCGCTAAATTCATAAATTATAGCGAAGTCAGTGAGGAACGTCACTAAAAATATCGCTATTTCATCAAAAATTTGGTAGTGTCTTTTAGCTGCTATTTTCTTATTTGATATTTTATTTTAGTTGATATAGTCGTTTGGTAGTGGATTTGTCTCCACCCGACTATTATTCTTTTATTTCTTCATACTTGAGACTTTTAGTATTTATTTTGGTACTTCTCTACTTGTGTTTGTGGATGAGATATAGTTACCTGTGAATTGTGTTGACAATATATATGTACCACTTGTGGATTATTTATTCATAAAACAACATACGTATGTGTTATGATTTTCTAACATATTAGAGTTGTCATATATATACGGCTGGCATGCTACATATTCCTAGTTCTACGTATTTTGGGACTGGGATGTGATACTGATACCAATTGAATGGACAATTATAGTCACTCTAGAGGGGATGAATAGAGTGTATGTAATAATAATCCAATTAAAGTAAGGCAATTACCAACTTATAAAACTGCTGTAATAAGTAAGACTTAGATTAGAGTATAAGCAGGGTATAAGTAAGTTAAAGTAAACAGAGTTTAGAAATCAAACACAAACACCAAGATTTTAACCTGGTTTTTTTGTGGAGGACTAGTCCGGTCCCGAGAACTCTTGCTCGGAGTTAAATCCATTATTTATGAAATAGCGTACAACATAAGGTTTGATTGAAAGACTTACAAACTTCTTACAAATACGAGCTTTTGATCCGAAGAATTTGCAAACTACTGACTTATGTGCTTTGATGCGAAGTGCACGACAACTTCTAGATATAAAAATTTGTCGCTGAATTCCAAGCTTTTACAACTCGAACAAAACTTCTAATCGACACTACACTTGGCACTAGAACGCTGTTAGAGTTGCTTTTGGGAATGGAAAAATTTAGGCTCAGGTAATGAATGTGAAAGAAAAAAGAAATGAATGAATGCATGAGTGAGTTGGAATGGTAAAACTCTTCTTTATTTATAGCATTTTCCTGAACCGAGTTCGGCCATAGTTCAATTGCTCCAACATTCATAATTTTAAATATTTTGTGGTGTTTAGCAAGGTGGTTCACACTCGAAGGACTGCGGCCAGAGCTCGCGAGTGGGTTTTCTTTCTTTCACCCCTCATCTTGATTACTTCATTTTTTGGTATTTAGCAAGGGGAAGAGTTAGCTCCTTACATTTTTGAGACTTCGATCAACATGATGTATATATTATACCATGGCTGATATATTTGATCATGCATATTTATACTCTGCTAGTACGATATTTTGTATTCACTAGCATCATGATCATATGTGACATATAATTTGGGATACCTCTTTACTTTTATGTATGATATACTCTTGTACTTGTGTTGCTGGATTCAGATAATAGGATATGTCGGCCTTAGGACTGACGTCATAGCATGCTAGAGTTTACCTATCGGTCTTCTAGACAACCTTAACACATTGCGGCTTACTTCGGTATTCTGCACGGTACGGTTGGCCATGTCAGTCTCCGTATTTACCCAGTATTCTGGGAGCAGAACGGGACAAGATTTTTTGGTGGCCCATGCAGGTCTATTTTTTAGAATTGTGGGAGGACTCATCTTATTAGAATCTCAATCTTCTATAATCTTTGATTAAACTCCACTTGCAACATGCACCTCTCGTTTTCCTTGAACTTCAAACTTGCTTGAGATGATTGTTCCATTCTCGTCTCTTATTGATATCCTTGCATCCTTATCTTTCAGGGACACCCTACCTGCTCCTCGTTCCGAGGGTTTCGTTGTATCGATAGCTTCAGCAAATCCAGTAGGCCAGTGCCAAATCCCGATATTTAACCAAGGGCAAGCGTTAGTATCTTTTCATCAGCCGACTACGCAAGTCACGCATACCCGACCGACACAATCAGCTCCACCAGTCTTGCCGGAACAGCCAGTTCAGCCTATACCATCATTCATACCAGCCTTGCCAGCCCAAACAATACCACCAGTTCTTCCAGTACAAATAAGACAGACATGCTCTTAGGCTATGTTAGAAATAATCCAAGCCATAATTATGGTATAGCAACAATTACATCAACAATAGCTCCAGCTTCAGCAACAAGTGGTCCAACTCTGCCAGCAGTTTCAACAAGAACAAGAATATACCAATACTACTATTTAACAGGGAGTTAATGTAGTACCCGAGAATAGTGGGCGTTTACTCACAACTCGGCGACCAATGTTAGTCACATGCGCCCAACCAAGTTCCTCAGCACGTAAGATATAATTTCAGCAGATTCTTGGCTTCATGACTTTGAGGCCATCCTAGATGCAACCAAGATCCCAGATGATGACAAGGTAGCAAACATAAAGCTACAATTATCATATCTTGCCCGAGATTGGTGGAAAGTACAAAGAATGGCACTTTCAAAGCCCATTGACTGGCAGACGTTCAAGGAGCGCTTCCAAGAAAAGTATTTCTAAACCACCGCCAAGTTTCAGCTCCAGCAGCTGTCACGCCCCTGTCCCAAAAATATATGGAACCAGGCCACGTGGCAATAGCCAACTGACACGTCTCCGAAGATATCCTAATTTAATGGATCCACGAAGAGTGCTACGCTGTCCTAAAATACTATATGTCCAATATCAGCCAATAACAGGTAATCTAATCTCATCCACAATATAAAGAGCAAGAAACTGCTGGTTAAATAAATACCAGTCCCAAGATATCATAGTACAACCAGTGATGTCTGGTGGGAACAAACCCACTACTATGACGAAATAAAGTACTGAAAAAGCGATATAAAAGAAAAGTCTAGAGCATCAGCTGAGTAGGTAATGATGCCCTCCAACTAGGCTAAAGGCCTACCAACTGATCACGGAAACTCTGACGGTTGCACCTCCAACTCCTCAGCTGTAGCAAATCTTGTCTCCTGTCCGGGGCCGTATACAGTGGGGTAGTAAGCCTCGTCTAAATCTGGGAAGAAACCAGGTCCTCAGAGGGACGTAACAAGATACAAGAAATAATATGCTTTATATGAATACTGAATAAAATAAATACAGTAAGGGTGTACTAGCCATCTAAGTGAATGCAATGTGAGTCCAACTCTGATGCGTATGAGTAGGCGTAGGCATAGCGTCCATACTCCGAAGAGAACGACATCTGTACAGTATATCGTCCATATCGCTCCGAAGAACGTGGCATCAGTATAAAGGGAAAGTCATTGGACCCGAGGTTCCTCCGAAATTACGGCTCCAATGTGTGTACCCCATACGCCTCCTAGTTGTCCTCCCCGCCCAATGTAGATACGCAAGTCGACTACTCGACGTGCATACCATGTATCTATATGCCAAGTCTCTAATCTATATCCTGACTGCATACTAACCGTGATGTAGGTGATACGCAACGATAGCTAGTCGAGTGCGCAAACCCGCATCCCAATATGAATATATCTCAGTGTCCGTGCAAGGTGTCAGGTCTCAGACAATAACAGAGTATTGTCCAAAGGGTTGAGTCTGCTAAGGCTAAGTCCATATATTTATATATTTACTAACATCGACGTAACCGTCGAATGCACCCGAGACAACTCGGACGCGCACAGTTGTATAAATTACAAGCAACAAGAATACAATACAACAGATGCATATTTAATTTAGACAGTAAATATAGTAAGGTATCTTGCCTGTATCCTGAAGCTGTGAATGCCAGAAGCCGGTTCCTGCAGTATCTCCTGGCTGATCCAATGGTCCTAACACACAATATAATATAACAATCAATCATCAGACCCTAAGTAATATATACGCTACGTTGCTCTTCAGTACTGACGCAAGGATCACGTCGGTCGAACACAGAGTCGCGGTGCATGTAGCTAAGACACGTGCCCTGTCATCAGTCACCGTGTATTCCATGATAGACAATGCTAAGGTTATACGACCCAGCTAATTATGTTTAGTAATTAATGGTCCTTAACCTCCGTATTAAACGTTTCTTATTGATATCAAGGTTTATCAATGCTTTACAAGTCTTAATTAACCATTCTACTTAGAAGGATGTTCACTAGCTATTAATTACTAACTGGCTCGTTATTAAGAAATCTGATTTGGCACCTATTCATAAGTTAGGGTTTCCGAGTTACTATTTCATGTCCATGCCAAACACGACAAGACGACACGATGATAAACTATTCACGATACAAGGGAAAGAGGCTAATGAGTATTACCTACGAGGATAAACGTGGGGAGGGGGTTCTGCTCGTCGTCGTGCGCACTCGCCAGGGGTCAGTGGAGCTCCTGCGTCGGCGGCAAGTCTCGGCAGCAGCGGCGGCACTCTCAGCAGGCGCGACAGCGGTGTACGGGGGCAGCGGGTCAGGGGTGTTCGGCTGCAATGGGTCAGGTGTTCGGGAGCAGCGGGTCAGGGTGTTGTCGGCTGTGTAGGGGCGAAGGTCGGCAATATATGGAGGGGGTGGTCGGCAGTATATGGAGGGGGTGGTCGGCAGTATATGGAGGGTGGTGGTCGTGATGGTTGGTGCAAAGGAGGAGTATTCTGCTAGGGTTAGGGGAGGAGGGTGATATGAAATCTAGGGTTTGAGTGAATAGATGTATATTTATATGGGTGGTGGGGATGATGGGCTAAGCTCGAGGGGTGGGCTTGTCCGGCTTATTGGGTTAGAATGATCCACTCAAAAGCGCATGTGGGCTGGGTTTGGTTCTGCTTGGGATAAATTGGCTTTAATATTGATTTAAATTTAATAATTCAACTCGGGAATTACTAATGCGTTGGAACGTAAGGAACTAGGTTTGGGTAGTATACAGGAGTCGTGGCCTACCAATTTTGGTGTAGTCTGATACCCTAATTTGGGTACGTGGGATTTGGATTACGGTTTCATCTCAGTAAATAATTAATTAAATCCTATTTTCTTGACGAGGGGGTTTACAATCTACCCTCCTTAGAGCATTTCGTCCTCGAAATTTAAACCTACGCATGGGTAAGCACTAAGGACTAAAGAAAATACTGAAACGTACCTAGTCCTTCGAAAAGGCGGGGATAACGCTGACGAATATCTTCCTAGCGTTCCCAGGTCGACTCGCCTGGTGCGTGATGCCTCCATGCAACACGAACTAAGGGAATGGTCTGTCCTCGTAATACCTTCTCCCTTCTGTCTAGAATCTCCACAGGCTCCTCTTCGTATGATAGGCTCAGCCCTACTGTGATCTCTGAATGGTCAAGCACGTGACTAGGATCCGATATGTACCTTCTCAATTGAGATACATAAAAGACATCGTGGACTCCTTCCAAGGTCTGCGGTAACGCTAATCTGTAAGCAACCTCTCCGACGCGTTCTAATATGTCGAATGGTCTGATGTACCTCGGACTCAGCTTCCCTCTGCCTCCGAATCTGATAGTCCCTCGAGTGGGTGAGATCTTTAAGAATACGTGATCTCCAACCTGAAACTCTAAGGGTCGGCGATGTGCATTCGCCCAATGCTTCTGTCGGTCTTGTGCTGCTCGAAGGTGTCCTTGGATCTTTTTTACCTTTTCTACCGTCCGAACAACCAACTCTGGTCCGAGAATCTGTCGTTCGCCTATATCACTCCAGCATACGGGAGAACGATATTTCCTTCCATATAATGCTTCATAGAGAGCCATCTGAATACTAGCTTGATAGCTGTTGTTGTAAGAAAACTCGACCAAATGTAAGTGGTCCTCCCATGATCCTCCGAAGTCCAGCATGCACGCTCTTAACATGTCTTCAAGTGTCTGAATGGTGCGCTCCGACTGGCCATCTGTTTGTGGGTGATACGCTGTGCTAAACTTCAGGCGAGTACCAAGGCTCTCTTGCATACTCCGCCAAAAGTAAGATGTAAATCTCGTATCCCTGTCTGACATAATGCTAACTGGCACTCCATGTAGGCGCACAATCTCTCTCATGTACATATCCGCTAAAGCCTCCGTCGATTGCCCAACTCTAAAAGGTAAAAAGTGTGCGGACTTGGTGAGTCTATCTACGATTACCCATACGGTATTGTGCCCACTAGGACTCCTCGGGAAGCCCGTGACAAAGTCTATGGTGATATGCTCCCATTTCCACTCTGGTATAGGAAGTGGTTGAAGCAATTCGGCAGATCTCTGGTGCTCAGCCTTGACTTGCTGACATACCAGGCACTTGGCCACAAAGCGTGCTATCTCTCTCTTCATTCCGTGCCACCAGTAGTACTGTCTTAGATCTCTGTACATCTTCGTGCCTCCTGGGTGAATGGAGTAGGTGGAACTGTGTGCTTCTGACATCAACTCCTGCCGAAGTTCTCCATTTGGAACATAGAGACGATCTCCGCATCTCAGTGTTCCGTCTTCATGTATCCGTAGTCCTGTCTGTAATCCAGCCTCGGTCCTCTGTCTGAGCCTCTAAAATCTGGCATCTGTCGGCAAAGCAGTCTTGATTCTCTCTACCAGTGTCGATTGCAATTGGAAACTCGACAACTGTCCGTCTACTCCAGATATAACAACCTCTATACCCATCTGCTCTAGATCTATCAACAGGTGTTATTGGGTAGTCAAGAAGAATGCCATAGGTCTTCTGCTCAATGCGTCTGCTACTACGTTGGCTTTCCCTGGGTGGTACTGTAGCTCTATTTTGAAGTCTGTCATCACCTCGAGCCAACGTCTCTGTCTCTGATTTAGATCCTTCTGAGTGTAGACATATTTCAGGATTTTATGATCAGTAAATATCTCCACTCTTTCTCCATATAGGTAATGCCTCCAAAGTTTTAACGCAAAAATCACCGCTGCAAGCTCCAAGTCGTGGGTGGGATAGTTCTTCTCATGTGTCCTCAACTGTCTAGAAGCAAAAGCTACAACCTTTCCATGCTGCATCAAGACGCATCCTAATCCTTTCCCAGATGCATCGCTATAGATTACGAATCCTCGGGGTCCAGAAGGTATGGTCAAGATGGGTGCTGTAGTCAAGCGTTTCTTCAGCTCATCGAATGCATTCTGACATTCCTCTGTCCAAGTGAACTCCTGATCCTTACGGGTCAGGCGGGTTATTGGCTCTGCAATCTTCGCGAAGTTCTCTACGAACCTCCGGTAATATCCGGCAAGTCCTAGGAAACTCCTTACCTCTGAGACATTGGTAGGTGTTGGCCATGTCTCTACGGATGAAATCTTCGCCGGATCTACTGAGATACCATCTCCTGAGATGACGTATCCAAGAAAGGCGACATGATCTAGGAGAAACTCGCACTTGCTAAGCTTGGCATAAAGTCTCTCTCTTCTTAGCGTCTCTAACACTAGTCTCAAGTGCTTCTCATGCTCTTCGTGGCTCTTCGTATACACCAAAATGTCATCGATGAAGACTACCACGAACTGGTCTAAGTATTGATGGAATACTCTGTTCATCAAGTTCATAAATACAGCTGGCACATTTGTCAGTCCAAAAGGCATCACTAAGAACTCGTAGTGACCATAACGAGTCCTGAATGCTGTCTTTTGAATGTCTTCTGTTCGCACCTTCACTTGATGATAACCCGATCTCAAGTCGATCTTTGTGAACACCACTGCTCCGGTCAACTGGTCGAATAAATCATCAATCCGCGGCAGGGGGTACTTGTTCTTGATAGTCAAAGCATTAAGGGCTCTGTAATCAATACACATACGTACTGTTCCGTCCTTCTTAGGCACAAACAATACTGGTGCTCCCTATGGTGATGCACTAGGACGAATAAATCCCTTGCTCTACAACTCCTCTAATTGTAGCTTCAGCTTGTCTAACTCCTTCTTTGCCAATCGATACACATTAGAAGATATCGGTACTGCTCCTGGTACTAGATCAATGTTAAACTCCACATCTCTATCGGGTGGTAAGCCTGGCAATTCTTCGGGGAAAACATCCTCGAACTCTGCAACTATAGGTGGGTGTGCAATCTCCATAGTCATACAAGTTCCCACTGTCTGTCCTACTCCTTGTTCGACGGTCCCTTGCATGTACTCGAACTCTGGTTGATCTGGTGGTCTAAAAGTGACGCTACCCTTCCGGCAGTCCAGTACGGCGTTATACTGACTTAACCAGTCCATGCCTAACACAACATCAAAGTACGGCATAGGCAATACCAGGAATCGCGCTCTCATCTCTCTACCACATACGACTACCGAGCATGTTCTAATAGTGCTGGTAACCGGCACGATACCTCCTCCGGTAAGAATCTTCCAACTCTTAGGTAAGGGGGAAGTCGCTACTCTATGCATTGCTATAAATCTACTAGATATAAATGACAAAGTAGCCCCAGAATCAAACAATGCTGTCGCAGGTAAGGATGCGACTAAAATGGTACCTGTGATTGCTTCTCCTTCTGTTTCCTCCTCAGCGGCTGCTAATGCAAAGGCCTGTCCCTGTCTCTGTCCTCCTGCCTGCTGTCGGGCTCGATCAAACTGTGCCTGTTGTGGGGCCAAGGGTGGTCCCCTCTGGAATCCTCGGGGCTGGTGCTGCTGGCCTTTGTCCGGCCTGTGGGGCTGTCTCTCTGCGCTGTGGGCAATCTCTGGCAAGGTGCTGACTGGCTCCACAAATCATGCATGTCCCAAGTCTCTTTCGGCAGTCCTTCTCAAAATGACCTCTCTTACCACAGTAGTGGCAAGTCGAAAGTTCCTGGTGTGGATATGGTGCTGCTCTCTGTTGTGTCTGCGCTGCAGGACGTCGGATGGGTCCTCCTGCTCTGGGCTGGACTCTAGCTGGCGTGGTCGTGCTGGAACGTCTAGCTCTTCTGACAATGGCCTCTTGGATCCTCGCCTCTGCAAGAACCTCCTCATAAGAAATCCTCGCCTGTGCGATGGTATATCTCTGTAGCTCGAAGTTGAGGCCATGGTGGAATCTCTGAGCCTTCTCTAGATCATTGGGTATCAGGACAGCTCCAAATCTGCTAAGGCGGCTAAACTCTGCGTCGTATGCGTCAACAGTCATATTCCCCTGTTCTAGATGTAGGAACTGGGAGTACAGGGCATTTCTGACTATGGTTGGAAAATACTTCGCATTGAAGTATTCCAAGAACTGTTCCCTAGCAAGTTAATCATAGCAAGCCATAAAGTTGTTTGGTCATTTGAAGAATGATATTACTTTCATTATAGCTTGCTCTTCTAGTTTTTATTATCTCCCGGCGTGTGATTACCGATCTAAGTTCTAATCGGGTGAAGGTTTGCAACCCCAGCCTTGTTTGGTTTAAGGGTAGTGGTCCCGATCCAAAGTAGTTCCTATGCTCTCTTGCCGCTTGTCGCCTTACTTTCATTCTGCACTTATTATCAGTTCTTCTTGTATTATTCCTAAGACAAGTATGTTGGTATCATACAAGACTTGATCTGCATTTATTTCTTATATGTCTCTTTCTGCTTATGTTGCTTGGGGTTCTGACCCCACTGGCTTTGCATGGCTAGGCTACCCCAAAGAGAAATAGGATCCACCACGTTTCTAGCAAGATGGTGCGCACTCATAGGTTTGCGGCCGAAGCTCGCGAGTAGGTTTCTTTTCTTTCACCCCTCGTCTTGATTACTTTATTTTGTGGTATTTAGCAAGGGGTAGAGTTAGCTCCTTATATTTTTCAGACTTCGGTCAATATGATGTATACCATGGCTGGTATATTTGATCATGTATATTTATACTCTGCTAGTGCGGCATTTTGTATTCACTAGCTTCATGATTATATGTGACATATAATTTGGGACTTCTCTTTACTTTCATATATGATATACTCTTGTAATTGTGTTACTGGATTGAGATAATAGGATTTGTCTGCCTTAGGAAAGACATCATAGCATGCTAGAGTTCATCCGTCTGTCTTTTAGACAATCTTAAAATATTGTGCTTACTTCGGTATTCTGCAAGGTACGGTTGGCCATGTCAGTCCCCATATTTATCCAGTATTTTGGGAGCGGGGCGTGACAGTAAAAATCAAGTTGATCATGACATGTTTATGCCAATAAGTTTGAAAGCACGATACCATCGATATGTCTCTATTCGATATGTCAGGCCTTGGAAAACTTTTACACGATACTTTCATATGACAAATTTCTTGCTTGATGTCCTCATATGGATCAGGATCTGTATTGGTACTAGAAATTGTGACTTAATAATCTACCCTATTATTTATTATGGCTCGATGTTACTAGTTAGAGGATCTAGCCAAATGTATTGTGGACATGATCCGTGAGGTCATATGGGAGGGAAGAACATTCACTGGACGCTTGGGCTACTTTCCCTCATAGTTGTTATTGTCTCATTCCCAAACTTCAAGGATTTCATAGTTGCCACAGCCTCCCTAACGGGGACTGTGGGGTCATTCATAGTTGTCAGAGTTCCTATCAGATCTCCGGAGTATACCATGATAGCCCGCGTGTACGAGTGTTGTTCTGAAATTATATATCACTAAGTCGGTTATACTATATTACCCCCACCTTGAGTAGATGTATATATCTATATATTATGATAGTATTTTACTTTTGGCGTGTTGTTTGTACCTTGTTCATCCCTCTGAGGACCTGGTTCCCTTCTAGGTTAGCTGAGTAGGTTTGTAGAGTTCATTGCAAGATTGTTGTTGTGTACCCTTTTTACTACATTCTCCTATAGGTATTTACTTTTCCATAGTTTACGATTTATTTTCGATATTTTTATCTGCTTGATGGTCTAGTGTTTGCTAAACTCATATTATTTATTTCGAGTCTATTCAGGCAAGTATGATTATTGGGCTACAGATTGGTACTCATATTTTCTTCTGTTTATATTTTTGTCATATGGATTGAGTTATAAAGATGTTATAGAGATAGATACACAATTTAGAACAACTTATATGTATAAAAGTTGGACTAGAGTCCACTTGGATACGTAACTGGCTATTGTCCCGAGGCTAGGTCCCGTGTATTTTGGGACTGGGGTGTGACATAGTTTTTGTGGTGGTCCATGTAGGTCAGATTTATCGTTTCGGTTGCGTTACTATATTGAATGTGCCTGCATTAGGATAATTTTGTTAGGATACCAATCCACATTTTCTATTGAAACTTCCTTTGATTTTCACTATCACCCTTGAACCTCGTATTTGTATTCGCTCATATTTTTCTCGAATTCCTTGTCATTATTTATCGTCTTCCTCTATTTCGAAAAGACATATGCTCGTGCGCGATGGTTTCCTCCAGAAGCAGATATTCGTCTAGACAAATAATGCATACTTGATTGAATATTTTGTAAGAAGATGGTTACCCATAATAAGGTTAAAGTATATGCTTTTCTAGATGCTTGAGCTAGAAAAGATTGAAGGTATAAGACTTATTGTAATAATTGAACCTAGCAGTAGGAACCGTGAACAAAATAGACTCTGTCATTTGCCTAAGTTAGGAGTGATTTGAAAGTATTGGAGGCTAGAAAGTTTGTTTGAGTGTAGAAGTTTAATTACAATAAAATAATTTATAAAGTTGCACAATTAGGTGTTAGGGTTATTAGTATTGCTCATAGTGGTGTAAATAATAATGTTCAGAATTGAGCAAATGAACTTGAGGCTCACATCTTAGGATATTTGATGATATGACTAAATAAAAGTCTTTCAAAGGTAGAATTTATGATAAGGGAAAATATTTTTTAAACAAACCTTTACTTGGATAATATGAATGGAATGGATATACTGTGAAGCTAAGTTTCATAGGGAGTAATGAGAATATTAGATAGAAGTAAAATTGAGAAATACAAATTTTAGGAATGGATTCGAATTGTATATGACATGAATTTAAATTGAGAGTTATGAAGATGATAACTTATGATAACGTTGGAAGATTTCTAGGAGAAGAAATCTAAGCAAGTTTATTGACTGAACACTCATCAACCGCAGAGTCCAAAGACTATAAGAAATAAACAAAAGTAGGGTTGAGTAAGTTGAGGCCAATAATATAATGAATGAAATGATTAGAGATTTGAGTTCCATGCTAAAAGTTGATGATAAAAAACATGGTTCTTAGAAATTCTATTCTTGAGACTTAAACACATATTATGGAAATGAGCCTTCCAAAAAAGATTTAAATTCGGATTTGGGTAACTAGTTATGGAAATAATAAGATATAATTATTAATCAATAAAAATTGAGTATTGGGAAAAGTACACCTCTATTAAGTTCCGAACACTATACTATGATTGGATAAACACTTGATGGACGAATTGGATTTTAGAGTGATGGTAATACCATAAGATCTTGTAAAAACATCGAGGACAAATTATGGATATGGCGCAAGGGATATGTGGATGGAATTCTGCCTAAAGAAAAGAGAACTTTAAGTGATAAGGCCAATGTGGTCCAATTTCTAGTTACCTTACAATTTCTAGTTACCTTAAGATTTCTAGTATCTGACTTAGATCCTTACTACCTCCAGATTGATTGATAACCATATGACTAGGCTAAAATAGATATATATAGTTTGCTAGATCTGTTAATTAAATGGGTTGATGCTTGGGTAACTAAAGGGTGCAACTTTGGTTTTAGGTTAAATATACTTAATTGTGGGTTCGAATAAGATAAATACAAATAGTTTGACTAGAGGATTACCCTATTTATTATACTTCTAAGGTGGAGTAATGGAAAGATGAACGATACATGGGTTGAAGGTTGAGTAATGTTCATAGATGCCTAGATCGGATGGTTGCCTACATGAGATGATGATTTTGTTCCAGGTAAAACATGTTTAGTTGGATGAGAAGTATATTGATAATAAAATAAATATGAGGGACCTTAAGCTCAAAATAAGCAATATAATTAACATCGAGTAGAGCATCACAATGACTATTAACCTTATGAATATTAAATTGAGAAAATAATTTTAAAAAATTGGTAAGTTCATAAGTAATCTTCAATGATCGATGTTTGCTTGAGAAATATATATTTGGAGGTTAAAAATACTATACCATGATGATTAGAGAGACTCGTAGAGGAAACCAAAATTTTTATTATGCGGGCTTGTATGAATTATGATAAAGGAAAGACGTTATGGTCAAGAAAAAAAATTAAATCGAAAGAAACTCTTTAGTCAAACATGATCGTAAGATTCTTAAAGCTTTTGTGATTTGGTGGAGATATAAATAATAGTAGGGATTAGTAAGACTGGATTAGATAAGCCATATAGATAGATTACATAGTATCATTAAAAAATAATTTTTTGTATGATTAAAGCATAACTAGTATAGAGTATGACTTCTTGAATATATATATATATATATATATATATATATATATATATAGGACCATGATGGCACCTCTAGAGGGGTGAATAGAGAGCAGCGGAATAATCTATCCAATTAAAAATTTATCCAAAGTAAAGGCAGTTAACTACTAATAGTAATGAACGAGACAGGTATATAAAGCAGTAAGGGTAAGAGAGGGGAAACGCAAACACCGAGATTTATCCTAGTTTTCCACTGAGAGGACTAGTCCAGGCCCGAGAACTCTTGCTCAGAGTTGTATCCACTATAATCATCAATAATGAATCATAAACTTTTATTCAAAGGCTTGCTATTTCTTTACAAACACAAGCTTTGATACGAAAGCTAATCACAAGCATTGATTCGAAGGCTTGCCACTTCTTTACAACCACAAGCTTTTATACGAAAGCTTGCAACTTCACAGCTAAAGAGAGGAAACTTGATTAGCCAAGCTCTTACAACTTTGGTAGATCTCGGTGTTTGCATTGGGCACTTAGAAGGCTAGGGAGTTAATCTTGGAGATGGGACGGTTAAAGGCTCAGGGTATAGCTCATTAGTAGATAGAAAGATGAAGAGAAGAGAGTGAGTTGAATGATTTCAAATATAAAAAATCCATGCCTATTTATAAGTTGTTACCAAATTGAGTTTGGCCAGAATTCGGTATAGGATATTCAAATTTTTGAACATTGGGGGCCACAAATCATGGATTTCATAACTGTTCATATTTTTAAAATACTAACCTAGTTCGGTTCGAGTTTGACATAAATTTGGTCCGAGTTTGATTGGATTCTTTTGGCAGGGTTATGGGTTTATGTGTGGCTAGTTTGGGTCTGTATATGGTGGATAGGTTTTAGGCTCATTTGATTGGACTTAGGTTATGCCAGTGCAACAAAATGTACATCAGTCCTAGACTCAAATAAAATAATGATTACATAGAATAATTATAAAAGGATGCAGTAGAACCAACAATTGTCGCAATATTGTTGAGTCTTCAGTTGTATCATATTGAGACATATCAAAATATGGTTTAGTTAACTATCAAAATTAAGTTGACTGAGACCGAATGGGCCAATAATCTTTCCAATTTTGATAATTGACAAACTAAGAATGATACTGTAAAACTTGTAGGTGCATAGCTCCCCCGTAACTCGTAGAGTAATTTGATACAACGTTGTCAAGTATCATGTTACATGTCTTCTCCCCTGTTGTCATTTGATCAAAATGGCTGCTCCCCCAAAATTAGTGGAGGTTTATGCTTGGCAAGAAAATAAGAGAGTGAAACAGCATAAATAATAATATCCAATTATTGTAGAAAGTTGATAACATTGTATTTTATTGGGTTCAAAATTCCTAAACTAAAATTATACATAAAAAATCTAAAAAGTGATGTGAACATCATGGTAGAGCAAAATTTGAGTGTTTAAGCTTTAACAATCCATTGTGACATCTAATCATCATCTTTATCATCATTAGGTTTAGCTGTTCTATTAGGATCATAGAAGGCGTCGGCTGGATCCAAGTAACTCTGAACATGAGCATGATCGATACGATAACCTGGTCAATTTGGATCTCAGAGATTTGGAAATAGTTCGGTTGGGTGCTAAGAAAGAGTATACTGAATATCCATCAAGGTATTTCCAAGCGCCTGAGTCTGGTATTTCTGACGATAATCAAAAGCATGATAGCATTCATCTTCTATTTTGAAGTGGTCACACAATAGAGTAAGGATGGATTCCAAGGTTGGTGGCTCAATAGCAGGAGGAGGACTAGCGGGGTATGTGTTGGAGTTGGAGGATGAGTTATAAGGTAAAAGAAGTGCGAGCTCAATCCTACGAACTTGATTCAAAGATCGTGGTTCATAAAGATGTGGACAAGTATCCAGAGGAATGTCAAAGTAACAGAATATAATTGGCAAGTACATAGCGTAAAGTAAATAACGCCCTTTCTTGCGACATTGAATAATTTATGATATAATATTTTATGGAAGGTTGAATGGAATAGAGAAATATAGATAATATAATACAGACATTTCTAAATAAAAAACTTCATCATGGTAAGTCCTCTTAGGTAGAAAAGTGGAGAAAGTGATGCGATATATTTCATAGAAATAATTATTCTAATACTTTGCATGGAAACGTCCGGGTAGACAGATATGTGGGGCACATAGATGGTTTTTGAAAGTTTCGAGAGTAACGTTGTCTTCAAATTAAACTTGAGTAATATTGACGATGGGTCCACCTTCAGCAGGAATGCGTAGGATTTCACCCAAGTCATTTACGTCAAATTCGATTTGGATACCGCGTACCCTTGATGAAAAGATGTCTTTGTTATATGGTAAGTTGCAATAAAATATGCGTACAACATTCAGAAAAATACGATAACATGTTGCAATAAGACCTTCTAATTGGAACTTTTGAAAAATGGATAGGTATTCATTATAGTGGAGAAAGTCAATAGGGTTACCAGAAAAGATGGTGCGTTTGGAGAAATTATTAAACCATTCAGTAGAATTTTTTGTGGTTTCTAAAGAGAAAGCCATCGAAATCGCCAATGTTTGGCATAATGGGACAAAATGGAAGATCCGAAGAGGTTTCTAACTTCCTTTTAGGAGCAATAAAAGATTTTAGAAGAGAGAAAAACTAGGGTTTTCGAGAAGAAGAGGTAGTTTTTTTCATTAGTCTGAAGGTAATACCACAGAAAAGTTGTATTTATATAGTAGCAAAACCCTTTATTAGGAATTTTTTAATTAGATAAATATTCAAGAATAATGCAGATAGAATTAGGTTAGAATTCGGTTAGAATTCAGTCTGAATTTGGTTCTATTATGAACCAGGACACAATGTCAACTCTATTCGATAATTTTGTTTCCTAATTTGATAAATATATGAAAAATAAGTGCTAAATGAGCTTTATCAGATCATAAATTCTTGTAAGTCATATTATCTCAGAGTAGATGTAGGGACCAGATTCCAGCTAGCGGTGGTCCGAAGACACTTAAATACCGTGTCACTTAAGGTTATTTACACATTGTTGACAGAAGGTCCCTTTCGGCTTGTATCCAAAATTATCAAAGCTTTAAAGAGCTTAGATTGACCAAAAATTTAAAGCAGCTTATATTCTTATATTTTATCAGAACCGAGAAGTCCTAATTCTCAACGGATAAAGTTGAATCGATGAGTCAGCCAAAGGTTTTATAAATATTTCTGCTAATTATTGTTCTGTGTCAACAAATTCCAAACATAAATCTTCGTGTTGTTGATGGTCCCTAAGAAAATGATGTCTAATCTCTATATGTTTAGTACATGAATGATATATTGGATTCTTAGTAAGATTAATAGTGCTAGTGTTGTCACAATAAATAGGAATATTATTGCAGTGTAGATCAAATTCTTCCAGGGTTTGCTTCATCCATAAAATTTGTGCACAATAACGTCCTACGACGATATACTCAGCCTCAATTGTTGATAATGCAACAAAATTTGTTGATAATGCAACAAAATTTTGCTTCTTGCTAAATCAGGAGACTAAAGACTTTCCTAGAAAATAAAATGCGCCACTGACGCTTTTTTCGATCAACTTTACATCCAGAAAAATTAGCTTCTGAATAACTAATAAGGTTAAAGGACGTGGTTCGAGGATACCATAAGCCTGCCGACAATATTCCTTTAAGGTTTCTAAAGATATACTTAACTGCACACATATGTGATTCCTTAGGATTAGCCTAATATCTAGCACAAAGACATACAAAAAATATGATATATGGGCAACTAGCAGTTAGGTATAACAAACTACCAATCATACCTCGATACGTACATATATATGTAGGTTTACCACTTTCATCAAGGTCAAGCTTAGTTGATGTTGTCTTGGAGTTCCAATAGGTTATGCGTTATCCATGTCGAACTTTTTGAGTAAATCCTTCGTATACTTGTCTTAATTAATAAACGTTCCTTGTGAATCTTGCTTGATTTGCAATCCTAGGAAGAATGTTAGTTCACCCATTATGCTCATTTCAAATTCACTTTGTATACACTTAGCAAACTCATTACATAGAATCTTATTAGTAGATCCAAATATGATATCATCTACATAAATTTGCACTAAAAATATAGAATCATTAGTAGATTTAATAAATAGGGTAGTATCAACTTTTCCTTTTAAAAAAATATTTACAAGTAGAAAAGAGCTAAGACGCTCATACCAAGCTCGTGTGGCATGTTTGAGTCCGTATAGAGCCTTTCGTAGCTTGAACACATGGTCAGGGTATTTGAAATCTTCAAATCCAGGGGGTTGTTTAACAAAAACTTTTTCTTTTATAAAACTATTTAGAAAAGCACTTTGAACATCTATTTCAAAAAGTTTAAATTTATAAAAACTTATAAAAGCACAGAGCATACGAATAGATTCTAGTCTGGCAACCAGAGCATAAGTCTCATCGTAGTCAATACCTTTTTCTTGGTTGCAACCTTGAGCTACAAGACGTGCTTTGTTGCGTATGACTGAACCATTCTTATTTAATTTAGTTCAAAAATCTATTTAGTACCAATGATCAGATAATTATTAGGTCTAGGAACAAGTTCCTAAACTTGATTACGTTCAAAATGGTTGAGTTTCTCTTGCATAGCAAAAATCCAAAATTTATCAGTAAATGCTTCTACTATGTTCTTAAATTCTATTTGAGAAATAAAAGCAATATTTGCAATGATATCTTTATTTGAAGAGCGTGTACTTACATATTTTGATACATCACCTATTACCAAGTCTTCTGGATAATCTGTAGAGAATCTCAATCTCTTGGATAGACTTTTAAGATAGCTTGTACCGGTCGTATCTTCAGGGGCTTTATTAGATATAGGTCTGACGGCTTCGTCATCGTTGTTGTTTGGTACTTGATTGTTGAGTTCTTCTAATGTAACTTTGATTGATTCTTCAACAATCATCGATTTCTTGTTGAATACTCGATAGCCCTTGCTTTTAGCAACATAATCTAGAAAGATATCTCCATTGGCCTTGGAGTTAAACTTTTCTAGGTTATCTTTAGTATTAAGAATAAAATATTTACAACCAAAAATTTTGAAATAGCTAATATTTGGAATTATATTAAACCAAAGTTTATAGGGGGTTTTCTTCGATATAGGTCGAATACGACCCTATTTAAAACATGGCATGATGTATTTACAGCTTTAGCCCAAAAGTATTTCGAAAGATTATACTAATTTAACATGACTCTATCCATATTGCCGAGTGTTTTATTCTTCCGCTCCACAACCTGCTACAGGACCAGAGCTCCTATCTCTACTGTAGCAAGGGAAAGCTGATAAGCACTCTTAATACCCTGTAGTAATATGTCAGTCTGCCTCTGGTGAGCCTCTAACTGGGCCCTCTGAGCCTCCATCATCTTGCCAAATAATGCAAACATCTGGGTCACATCTGTCAGCATGGAAGGTGGAGGTGGAAGTCCCTCAGACACAACTGGAATAGTCCTCCGTATTGGAGGTGGACCCCCGAACATAGCTGATACGCCAATCACCGGAGAAGTGACTGGTGCAGGCTCTCTGGAAGTTGCAGATCCCTCATAAGCTGCTCCTCTCTGCTATAATCGAGTCTTAGGCGGCATCCTGAGGCAAAGAGGAAGAAAAGAATCAATATGGCACAAGATAGATGCATTCAAAGAAGGACAATTATAGCTTAATTATCAATTATCAAGGGAGAACAATTAAAATGAACAATAGAGTTTTTTGTAGATGTGAATGAGTATTCCCAGCCTATAGCCTATATCATATATCTTAAAACAGGCTCGTAATAGCACTCAAATTAGAGCACCACTACGAATCGTACTAATTGTGACCTTGAAGACCTGTATGGGCAACCACTAAAAATGTGTCACGACTCGCACCCGGTGTAAGGCATGAGTACGTGAGTACATCTAGCCTATGTCGTAACATTGGCAGTAGAACGCTGTCTGGGTAAACTATGCTATCTAACAATAATGATCATCAAGGTATATAATGCCATCAATGAAATATGAATACTCAATCACAGAACTATAAGATGGAACAATCGCACGAATATGATATAAAGAACTGAGGAGTCAAAATATAACTCACAAGGCAGAATATAATATCAAATAAGTCTCAAATATAATAAAGTACTAACTATCAAAGCTGGAGACAAATCTAGTACAATATAAGCCTATCTACAAAGCTACTAGTAAAGTGTTGTTTGTCTCAACCGGGATGAGTCCCTCCTGAGCCACAGTCTCTAGCTCTAAACAAACTATGAACTGAGGCCCATAGTAAATGGGATACCACTTCTTAGTGTCATCTTGGAAACATATATCCAGTCAGGATTAGAGCAAAGTATACCTCTAGCAGCAGTTCCAATAAATGATAAAGACTATGTAACAGTAAATAGAGAGCATAAACAAGATGCAATAAACAAGAACAAAATATATACAAGATAGAAATACTGCAATTAAATACAAGAAAATGAGCATCATGAATAAGAGAAAGAATACTACTACTATTTGAGTGAGTACTAGGATCAACATATGATCGGCTTGAGAAATTGTACAAGGATTAGGGCCTTGTTAATCATATATTTGTGTATGATCAACACTCACAAGTAAAAAGGCATGCACAAAGAGGGTATGATCACATATCTACAATAATACTCCCCGCAGCCGACGGGTATAGTGGATCCAACCATGGTACGCTATGACACGGATTCACTAGGTAGGTAGCTAGTCTTCCTAAGAATCAATGTATGTGTATGTACAAGAAGAACAAGGAACAAGGCTTGTACAAGATACACTAATACCAAGGAATAACATCTCAAGACGAGATCCGGATATACCAATCCATATAACCATCGTGTCACAAAATCATGGATATCTATACTAAATACAAGAAATATACATGATATCATAAATGAAAAACTATCAGTGAATGTACTCGCCTGGAATCTGGTGAACAGTATCAAAGAAGTTTGGAACAGTTCCTTGAAGACCTAAATATGGAATATTAGATCAATTGTCACACCCCAGTCCCAAAATACGTAGGACTAGGAATACGTAACATGCCAGCTACTCATTCGACCAGATTCTGGTCCGACTGGAATACGTATAAATTGTATTATAATGTTCATTATCTAAAAAATCAAATAAATATAAATATCTATGCCTCAATCCACCATGAACATAATATACAAGAATGAGCTACATGTGCTAAAGTCGGCCGCCCACTAACACACAAACTCAAATAGACTCGAGAAAAAAATATGAGTCTATAAAACTAGGTTACAACAACAGATAAATAAGCAATATGAATAAATAACCATAACTCCGGTAGATATAATATAAGTACCTGGTACCAATGCCTACAAGACAAGCAACTCCAAAGGCTCCATAACCGTCTATGCTGTAAAACTGGGAGGGGACCAGGTCCTCAGAGGGACGTAACAAGGTTCAAGAAACAGTATACCAAAAGTAAAATAGTATAATGCCACACACTCAAGGGTAAACTACTGTAACCATCTATGTGATATGCACATGAGAACATCACTCGTACTCAGGCTGAAACCACTACAGGCTCTGTGTCGGGGAGCCTATAACAGCAAGTAGTATCAAGACTCAGTATAGGTACCAAAGATCTGAGACAGAATCCAAGGCACCTCTAGGGGTATTGCGACCCCGGTGTATGTGCCACAGCACCTCCAGTAGTATAGTATATATATCAATAATCATCCTGTAGTATGGTGTATCTCTCCCCACCCAATGTAACCTCATATCTCGTGTCCACAATGTCTCATATCCATAATACGCAAGATCATGACCTCTAGCTAGTGCAACGAGTCATAATAATATCCATATAATATGCAAGTCTCATATCACGAATCATGTAAGCCTATACAAAATCACCATGAATAACTCAAGAAAGATTCTATCTCATTAAATAGTGTCAAGTGTCCTAGGGTATGGCATATTTGGTAAAGCAAGCACGTAAAAATAGGATCGTGGAATCAACTTTCTATGTAACGTTACTCAACTCCGTGTACGACGTCGACACCCGAATCTTGTTCAGATGCTAAGCAACGTCTCACGGTCCTAGGATAAAAATACACATCAACCATATAAAATAACTATAATAACTAAATAATATAATAAAGGAAGGAACTGTAATACATCATGGCAAGGTATACTTTTTTGGGTTCTGAACTCCGTCAACTACTCCTGGGAAAGTAGAATCTGTACGTACACCTCCGAATACTGAAACAAACATCACCAATATTCTCAAAATGCTAGAGATAGCTAGGATTGACTACCCATAAGTCCAATTTGGACACGGGCAAAATTGACAATTTTGGGTCAAAGCGGGGTCCACATGTGGCCCACTTCGCACCATAAAATATGCCAAAGAAAAAGTTCTCCAAATTCATTAAACTTGGTGTCTACGAGTCCAGAACGATGATACGAACCCAACGAAATATTTAGAACTAGATTCCGATGAGCCGATCACGAAATTGCCCGTTATGTGGAACCGTGGGGCCCACAAAATGATGTTTCGTTAACGTTCTCAGAATCGAACATAACTTGGGTCACAGGACCAGCATAACGTTGTAAATCTGATGGTGTAAGTTTTATTTTGAAACGACAAGCACACACGAAGTTACGATGAGTGTCAGAACAGGCTGATATGGTACTTTTTGACGGATACGCGTTGATTCTGGTGTGCATGCACATCCAAATCAAGTTTCGCAAAATCCCACACATCCGTGTTTATGTTACGCGCCTTTCGGTACAACTCGCACACGATAAAGTTGTCTCGTTTAGCGGGACGTACCCCGTATCATAGATTTTTGGTGTTCTAAAATAAGTTTTTGGTCGTTTTGGAACAAGAATAATTTAACCATTAAAGCAAACTAATATAAATAAAAAACAGTAAAAATCTTGGTAATATTGTGAAGTTCCTTCAATTATATTTTAAAAATATTAAACGGGTTGGTGGCAAATTGGACATGAACATGGGTACTTGGACTAAAATTTTGAACTATTTTCGAACAGTTTTTCAGCCAACTTTCGGTCAATTTTTTGATCAAACCGGGGAGCCTAAATTTGTTCCACTTGAAGGGAATCCTAAAGGGTTAGGTTGTGAACATACCAGCGAAGATGAGCACAAAACGGACGAGCGAAGAGGGAGAAAATTCTACGCGAAGGGGGCCGCAACTGCTACTGCTATCGCTACTACTGCTGCAGTTGCTGCTGCCGGCTGCACGGCTGTTGCGGTGGCACTCCGGTGCTGCTGCGGCGATCACCGGACGACGATCGCCGGAGATGGGGTGACGGTGGTGTTAGCATGGGTGATGGTTAGGGTATAGGATTTTATGTTATATATTGTATGCACATGCTATATATATATATATATAGAGAGAGAGAGAGAGAGGGGGAGGGACTAGCCACGGGTTGGGGTCTGGGCTTGGGTAGGTTTAGGATTAGTTAAGTTTAGTGGGTTTAGATTTAGGTTTAATGGGTTTGGATTTTAGAATTAGGTTTATTCATTATTAATTAATCTATATATATATATATATATATATATATATATATATATATATATATGCCATTAAAAATAGTTTTGGACCTCAATAAATTTCTGTAAAAATACACAATATACTATTAATAGTTGTGCACCCAAATTTTTTTGTATAATATTAATAAATAATTAAATACACATAATTATAAATTCAATTATAGCATATATTATAATTAGCTAAAAATATAATAAAAAAAATTTTTAATCACAAAAATTTCAGAATACCAATATTAATAAATTTAAAAATTAAATTCTAGAAAATTAGGGTGCTTACATCAATACAAAGTTCCGAAATGAATAAAAGTTAAACTAGTCTAATTCTATGCCATTAAGCCATTTCTAGGTCAAAACAGTCAAACTAGTTCAACTCTAGGCTAAACTATCTATTTCTAGGTTGTATGAGTCAATCTCTAGGTTATTTGGTCCATACATTATGTATCTAAGCTATACTAGCTATATTAGGATACTAGTGTATCATAACTATATAGTATCAATAAATAACAATATACATATAAATACTAGTTAATACTAACTCTATATTGATTACCTTGGCTTTACGCACCTTGGTATCAATACCTAGCTACCCTCTTGGTATTCAATTACAAATACCCCACGATACCTCATACCTCACTATTACCTTTGTGTATCTCTAAGTAATACAAGAACTTAGCACTTAACCATACTAATACTAACTCAAACTAACATACACTAATATCAAACTAACTTAATACACACTAACATTTATCACTAACCAATGATACTTAACTCTACGTATATTAACTGATACATACCTAACTTACATACATTATATGACTGAACTAACATCTAACAATAACTAACATCAACTACTAACTAAAACTAACTAACAGTCCTAAATTTACCAGTTAATACATGACTGAAACTACCTATCAACTAACTCTAATATACATTAACTAACTAACACTTAACCAAATGCTAACAATCATACTGCTGCTTCCCTCACAGAACTGAACTCGACCTCATATTGTTATGCACACTGTGTGCACAGTCCTGCACAAACCCGACTGTGCACAAATGTGCACAGTCCCCCCATCTCACTGCTGTTGCGCTTGCCCAAATACCCGACCTCCTCTTGACCTGAGCTACTGCTCTTCTCTATCCTACATCACTTGCAAGCATCAAGGTTGTTGCCATCCTTGCTAAAACCCGACTGCTAATACTTTCCCCCAATTGCTAGGGTCTGCTAACCGACCCGACTGCTACAGATCCTCCATGTTGCAATGCAACACGCCAACAACCACAATGCTCAACATATGTGATAGACCTAATCCCTCTACTACTAACTGATACTATAATGTGTTAACACTTAATATAAGTTAGAACTATAACAAATATCATTACATATACATATAAATCTTATCCTTAAATATATATATACATTTATACATATATAATAATGATTACATACATATATTTATACCCCTAATACACTAGTTAAATAAGAGCAACAACACTACTTAGGATACCAAAGTACTCACAAAGCAATATAACAAACACAAGGAGTGCATCACCCTCGTATCACACTAAATCTATGATACGCTTGCGATACGCCCCCAACACAATACCCAATGTATCATGAAGGATACGAGCAAGTCAAGAATAATAATTATAAGCAATATAAAGTGCTAGCTACATCACTATGTTTCCATAGCAAAATATGAAATATGCACACCCCCGTGTCGAAGAAAAAAATCTAAAATTAACCCGTATCAGCAAATTGTCATAGTATGGCCTATTTGTATCCAATTGTGGATACGATACTAGTATCACATAATCGAACACATATTAATTTGGCCTAATTGACCTATTGACCAACGCATGGTGCACCAACCTTAGATTTTCCCTAAATTGGATACAAAATACATCATAACATTCACAACAGGGGTCCCTAGTAGTCAATTCTTCTTTCTATAGGTAGCCTTAGTCCATAGGTGAGTTCCTAATGATTAAACTACAGATTTAGAATTCTATTATATGGAAGAAACTGAATTGTATCTATTGGGAGATGGATTTCCAATGCATGTCTCCAATTGGATGCAAAGAGCCCTCAACTTGTGCACTCTTCACCTCCTAGTAGATCCTTGCACCCTCCTTGCTCCAATAGCCTCCAATGGTGAGTATAGAAGGAATTATAAGAGAATTTGGGTAGGGATTGGTGTAGGAAAAAGGGAATTTGGGAAAAAAAAATTTAGATCTAAATTTGGAATGAAGAAAAGAGAGGAGAAAGAAATTCCTCTCCCTTAAATAGTAGCTGGCCCCTCCTTGGCCTCCAAGAAATGTATAATATCTATTTTACCCCTATGGGTTTGTCATGAAGAAAAGTATTAAGGAAGAAAGCTTCTACTCCTAATGGTTTGGCTAATTAAATTATTAACTTAATAAATTAGGCTTGTGGTTGGGCTCAAGTCTAACTAACATAAATGTTGGCCCATGAATTAATTCTAATCTAGTTAGGTCTACTAACACAAGTCCAAAAATATAACATCTAATAATAATAAATAATATAATAAATAAATATTTAACATGCACAATAATTAATTAATTAAGAAATAACCAAAATATTTTTTCCTAGAAAATGTGGTAGTGACACTACATGCACATACTAACTACCAAACTAATACCACAAGTACACTCACTACTCACTGATCCAATATTCTATACTCAAATGCTACTTGTTGTTACCTTCCCTTAATCTATAATTCGCATTACAGTGCCAACCCAAACTGCACAGTCCCCAATCTATATCACTGTCTACAGGATCATAATTTCCCTTTCTTCAGGAATTACACCTGACCTGGCCCAAGATTGCATTGCCTGAACAGGCCATCTCAATAATTGGCAGCAGGCTCCAACACAAACACTGGAGTACTCACAAGGTTTCCTATACCAGGTTGACCTTCTAGGCTCACATACTAACCGACCAATATATACTGATACTTGTTATACTCTACGGCACCCTTATCCCAATCAGTACACAAGGGTGTAATATTGCCCACATAGCCTTACATTACCTTTCTCATATATACTCGACTATACACTTGGACATCAAAACTTATATCAGACCTGAGATCAAACAACATGCAGTCCATTCTACTGCAGTCCTCAATGCACCACAGTAAAAATCCATCTTGCCTCTAGTCATTGCCTGCCTGTACAGCAACCTTGAGTGCTACAGGTATCAGTCCATACTGCCAGACCCTCCCTACTCCTCTTTTTCTTTGAATGCCTGCACAGGAACCTTTACTACAACTGATACGCCTAGGCTATTGGACTTTCATGTCCTCTCTATATTGTAACGGATTGTTGGCATGTTGTACAGTACACTAACACATGCACACTCCTCGTTCTCAAGCTTCAACACCAAAATATGCGATACTAACTATATGGTACCAACCTAATTCTCCACTATATGAGTCACACACACCATAGTACACATACTTATCTAAAGTATCTCAAGATCCAACCATGTGTATCATAAAATATCATGACACCACACTATGTATCCAATTTTGGACACAGAGACACAATCATAAGTCAAATAGACCCTAAAATTCCCTATGGGAACTCGTGTCAAATACTTGAAGGGAACAATTCATAACTCCCCCAATTTTGGGGCATAAATCAACATTCCACAAGAGGAAAACCTAGATCTAGCAAAATAAAAGCTTATAACACTTAGGTTTAGCCAAATAAAGTCAATTCTACCTATGGGAGGGTTACTATAGGTCCAATCGATGTTCTTAACCATAAATAGAGTAGAAAATAGAAACTTATCTAGGTTTTGAGTGTCCTTGAAAAAATCTAAATTTGGACACGAGAAAGACAAAGCGGACACAATCCTCTGCACTTTGACTCCTCTTCAACCTTTTTCTAACAATGACAGCTCCTTAGCCTCCAGGGGAAATAAAAATGAGAGGGATGAGATTAGGAATGGATTGATTAGGATTTTCTTCTCAATTTGGGGATGAACTAATGAGAAAAGAAAATGGGGGCTATAATGAATAATGAATGATTATATAAGCTTCCTCTTAGGGTTAGGGTTAGGTTTAGGAATAGTTTGATATGACTCAAAAATTCCTCTCCATTTGTCATTAAGGGAATCTAATTTAACTAAAGGTAGAAATCTCTACAACTAAAATAAATATTCATTTCATGACACTAAACTTAATTAATTCTAATTGCTAAAGTCACGACTAACAATAATTAGCACAAACTAACACTTGCAAATTCTAATTAGCTAGCCACTAACTATCAATAATATAATTCTAGACAATCACTAATATATAAAAAAATTAACAACACACAAAATTTTTAAAATATTCCTTTGAAGCCTACTCGTGGTAGTTACAAATATGAAGCCTACTCGTGTTGTAGGGTGTCATACAATTTAAGAGTAATATGACGCAACTTACCTACTTACCAATCGTCATTCCCTATCCGGGACACATTAATACAGCCAACATATACAACATATATATATATATATATATATATATATATATATATATATATATATATATATATATATATATATATATATATCAGGAAACAAGGAAACGCATATGAAAACTCAACGTATCTTGAATGTGTCCCTACCACAGACATGATATTTTTGAACTAAATAGTGTACCGTGCATCCGTTATCTTTTTCAACTAAAGGCCTTCATGCGGATTGCCGCTAACATGCCAACTTAGCCGATATGAATGTCGTTAGCACCACAAGCCATCTTGGATTACTGTAGGCGAGTACTCCAGTCGTAGGTACGAGCTATCCTGAAGCTTTAAACTATGATTTTATCGCGTGGCATCCTTTCAATATCAACGTACAGCTTGAAGGGCCTGCGTGATACCCAGGTTCCTCCTAGGCCGAACGGTACCAGTGCCCTGATACTACCCATTCAAGGAACCAAATCTTGTGCACAAGTTATCCGCGACCATGCAACTCGCTTTCTCTTTTTCTCCTTCTGTATTGTTCAAATTATTCTCTTTTCTCAAACTTTACTTAGACTCCCAGAGATTCCTTCTTTCTATGTTTTACTATCTTTATGCAGCTCCTAGTATGAAAACTATCTTGGCGACCTAACGATCTGGAAAACATTTATGTTTCCATTACTTCTCTCAGAATGACTATTTTAATAGTCTTTCTGCCACTATTAAGTGAACCATATTAAGTGAAATTCTTTAGGTCGTAGCATATTCTATGTGACAAGCATTGCAAATATGAAAGTAAAGTGCTACAATTTATCATGCAACATCGTCTACTCAAAACATAAGCAAATTCTACTTGCACAAAACTAAGGTAGAAGTGCTAGGGTCTAACTATAAATTCAAGTTTTATTTCCATGTTTTACACAAACAGATAACGAGTAGGATTATTGCCATAGCTAGGTTGGTTCACTTCTTTTATTAGCATGCAACAGGTGATTTGCCTAGCGACTAGGATATATCGTCCAAGTTATTAAGTATGATGGTTTAGCAAATAAAGGTTCATCGGAGCCACCTAACTGAATGAGGGCTTGCCTCGGTCGAGTGGGACTGCGAATGAATCACTGAAATACCAAGTATGAATGTCATTTGCACCAATACTTTCTTTTGTGGAGCTAAGCGGAGCAGGTCGTTATACTAGATCCCAGCTAGCAGTGGTCCGAAGATATATAAGTACCATGTCGCTTAGGCTATTTATGTTTTTTTATTGAAGAGCCCTTTTGACATGTTCCCAAAAGTAAGCATTACTATATAGATTATAGATTTGAAAAGTATGTACGCAACTTAAATCTCTATACAGCATCAAAATCCAAAATTCCTAATTTTTGACTAATAAAGTTGAAGTGCTCTTCAGCTAAGGGTTTTGGAAAAATATCAACTAGTTGATGTTTAGTAGCAATAAATTATATACATATATCTCCGTGTGATTGGTGGTCTCTAAGAAAATGATGTCTGATTTCTATGTGTTTAGTCCCTGAGTGATGTATTGGGTTCTTTGTAAGATTAATATTGCTAGTATTGTCACATAATATGGGGACGTTCTTATAAAAATAGATTATACTCTTCTATGGTCTGCTTCATCTACAAAATTTGGGTACAGTAACGTCATGTAGCTATGTATTCGGCTTCAGTAGTTGATAATGCAATATAATTTTATTTCTTACTAAACTAAGAGACTATTGCCTTGCCTAGGAAATGACATGTACCGCTGATACTTTTACGATCGACTTTGTATCCGACAAAATTAATATCCTAGTAACCTATAAGGTCAAAGGACGTGGTTTTGGGATAGCACAAGTCTACCATTAAAGTTTCTTTAAGCTATCGAAAGATATGCTTAACTATACTTAAATAAAATATCTTAGGGTTAGCCTGATATATAGCACATAGGCAAATATTGTACATTATATCTGGACGACTAGCAGTTAGGTAAAGTAAACTACCGATCATACCTCGATACTTATGTGTGGCGACTGGTTTACCATTTTCATCAAGATCTAGCTTAATAGTTGTAGCTATTGGTATACCAATAGGTTTTCTACTATCCATATCAAATCTTTTCAGCAAATCATTGGTGTAATTAGCTTGATTGATGAATGTTTTATGTGAGTGTTGCTTCATTTGAATTCCAAGAAAGAAGGTGAGTTCTCCTATGATACTCATTTCAAATTCATTATACATACACTTAGCAAATTTTTCACAAAGAGTATTGTCAGTATTACCAAGTATGATATCATCAACTTAAATCTACACTAACAATAGATGTTATCATGTGATTTTATAAAAAGAGTTGTGTCAATTTTCCCTTTTAAAAAACTTTTTTCAATTAGGAAAGAACTGAGGCGCTCATACCAAGCACAAGGGGCTTGTTTCAGTCCATACAGTGCTTTCTTTAACTTGAAAACGTGATTAGAAAATTAAAAATATTCAAAACTAGGGGGTTGTTCAAATCCTTCGTGTACTTAGTTTGATTGATGAATGTTCCCTATGAGTTTGCTTGATTTAAAGTCCAAGGAAGAAGGTGACTTCTCCCATCATACTCAATTCAAACTCACTCTACATACACTTAGCAAATTCTTCACAAAGAGTATTATCTGTATTACCAAATATGATATTATCAATAAATCTGTACTAACAATAGATGTTATCATATGATTTTATAAAAAGATTTGTATCAACTTTTCCTTTTAAAAAATATTTTCCAAGTAGAAAAGAACTACGACACATATACCAAACACGAGGGGCTTATTTGAGTCCATACAGTACTTTCTTTAACTTGAAAATGTGATTGAAAAATTAAAAATCTCAAAACCAGGGGGTTGTTCACCAAAAACTTCTTCTTTTATAAAACCGTTTAGAAAAGTACTTTTGACATCCATTTAAAATAATTTAAAATTATAAAAATTTAAAAAAGCACAAAGCATGCAAATGGATTGTAGCCTAGCAACAAGAGTTATCACACCCATTCCCAAATTTGGTATTCTTGAATTTATAATATTTAAAATGTTCCCTATAGATGTATTCATGTTGTATTTTGCATATTGATTCCTGTTAATTATGATGTATTTTATTTAATTATATTCCTATTTATTGTTGGAGACTACCCGAGACCAGTAGTGAACACCTTGGCAATTGCCATGAACCAGTGTTAGGACCCGTATGTAGAATGAATATCTGATTCGGTTCACTCTTGGAACCACTAAGCCTATTTTGAATGGTTAGGATTGCATGAGGATTAGTCATGACTAGAATACCCTTTTCCCCTTTTGTGTATATATACTCCTCTTTCTCTATTCTCTCTTTTATTTTTTATTTCTTTCCTTTACTACTTCCTTCCTCTTCCTTCTTCCGTCAAGAGCTCCCAACTGAAACCCTAAGCCCTAGCCCTAGACTTGGTTCTAGGAAGAGGTTTGTTAGTCCACCAAGGCAAGTACATCTTGCTCAAAGTGGTAAAAACATAAATTTTCATATAATTAATAAATTAACATATGTTTGATGGAAATATTCTTCTTGATGTTCTTATTAGTTTTAGTTCTTGGAGTTTTTGGTTTTAATGAACGGTTTGTGTAGATCTGAGTTTTAAAGTTAAGAGTTTTTATGGGTTCTAAAAGTTTTTCTTGGTTTTGATCTATTAAAACAAGGTATTTTAGAAAGACAGTTTTTACGGTTGATGGAGCACTTCATTTCAAGCATTTTGGCTTTTTGTTCACTTGATTCGAAGTTAAAATAAAGTTTTATGAAGAAAGCAATTTTTTGCATTTTTGGAGCTTTTCCGTCATGGTTGAACTTACTATCTGGTGAATATAAAGTTCTCATACGGTCAGCGCATTATCCGGCCGAGATTTTTATGTGGCATGATCCTGATGTGGCTGGACTCTTTGCAGCATAGATAACCAGTATGCGACCATTTTGTTGGAAGCATGACTAACCATTACACAAAGTGTTCTAGAGCTAAGTGACAGGACTGCTTATGTTTTGTTTGCTGGATGAATATAAAATTTGCTAAGTCCATGAGACCTCCATGCGACATCGACCCATATACGGCAAGCAGGCATATACGATAGCTGAGTATGCGACTACTTTTTTTTGGATGCATGACTCTAAAACCTTGGCACATAATTCTATGATTTTGTCTTTTCTCTTTGACATACTTTATGGCCTATCACATCCATCACGTTAGTCACTTATCTGACACATCCCTTCGTCACTTGTCCCGAAGAGTGAACTTTTATCTGGAGCATATGGCTTGGAGTAGCATGCGGCCTGGTATCATATGCGGCTTGAGGTAGCATGCGGTCGACAGTCCATGCGGCACCTATTTTATGTGCCAAGTTGTGCATGCGGCTTAGGTATTTTATTTGGAATATTTCTTTGTTCTTTGTGGTTGGTCTTGATAATTTCTCGTGATTGATCCTAAGGAAGAATGGACTTAGTAACCCAACCTTGTGCTAGATATGACAATATGCTAAAATTGACTATGTCATAAGTGACTAACCATCTATGTGTATAACATGAGCTATGTGTCCCAATGTGATAAGGCTCATATGACCAACTATAAGTTTGGTGATTCGATCCTATTTCTTGTATCCGTGCTGATATAATTACTATGTGCTACATGTACATGTGTTATAAGTTATACTACGGTGCGACCCTATTATAATGTGCACTGAGGTACGACATAACTTGCTACATGCTATGAGATTACATGTTTTAGATTTTATATCGAGAATACCTCATATACTACGCAATATGTGATATTATTATATTAATTCCCCAGCAGGGGCATGGTAAGTGGGTCAACTACCAACGCGTGACTAAGACTTGACTGATTATTATATTATGCTCGAGTGAATCTAGTTTGAGCTATCAAGTAACAAAGTGGATTCGTATCTAGCGTGGACCATACTACGGTACGACATATAAGAGGATTGATCATTTGACCACGCTATGGGATTCCTAACAAAACCATAGGGCTAATTTAGGAAACTTAAACTGATAGAGCATTGGGAGGGATAAATTTTGAGATAGTGTATATTAGTCACCTCAAGCAACTGTCATGAAGTGCAAGGCTGACTCCCATGGATATTGGTCACGTTCGCACTAGTGGCCGACAATATCCAAATACTTATATTATAAAATGCATTCTATGTGACTTTAGCATGGTGACCTTACGAGGGACTGGTGCATAATATATAATGTGCTATATGATTACTATGGCTCGGTTAGCCATGCTAAACAGCTCACGATCTGAGAATTTCTTTGTGCATCTGTTCTGAGATAACTCAGACTCTAAATAACAAGCCATATGATTGATTGTCCAATTTAAAAGAGTATGTGCTGGTAGTCTAGGGACATAAACTATTGTGGTACGACGGTTCAATCCTTGTCCTTGTTTGGTTGTATGGTTGCGCTAATGTGTCATAATAGGTCATGTATCAAAGATGTATATTATACCTATATCTTAGCTTGTATTATGGCATGTGTGTTCTAGATTATATTGATGCGTTGTATCTTCGTCGTGTTCATAATTGGTGAGTCGTACCCTGTCTCAGAGTAGTGACACACCTCTTATCCTTATTTAGTTGTAGAGGTGTCTTACTGCTCCTATAAAAGGTCATACGCTTACAGTTGTGGCACGGATTCCTATTTTATGTACTTTATTAGTTTTTGCTTTATTCACTTATATCCCTTAGTTGTACTTGCTCTCGGGGCCTGACCCTGCTTGTTTTGTTTGTCCAGGTTTAGTAGCAGAGCCCGAGGATCCTATCCTGTTTCTGACCGATGGTGCATACCAGGAGGATGTCAGCCGAGGAACTTGAGTGGTTTTCTTCTCCCCCACTATGAGTAGCATTTTGTATTACCTTTTGGCATTTAGAAGACGACACTTGTTAGCCAATTTATCTAGACATTAGTTCCTCTATATGATTGTATATTATTTAGATCGTGGCTACTTATAGTCATGTACTCTTGGCAATGTGCTAGTGTACCATCTTTTATAACTAGTTTCATGATCATTTTGATAAAGCGTCAAGGACGCCTAACTGCTTTATCTTACATGCCCATTCTTACTGTTTCTTGGTTGGTGATTGAGATCTAGAGATCCTTGAGTCTAGGTGACTTGATTATAGTATGCACCCCCTTGTCTCTCGATAACCTTAGCAAATTGTGGGTTATTTCTGTATTCCGTAAGGTGTGGTTGACTGAGTCACTCCTCCGCTCTCTAATATTCTGGTTCTGGGGTGTAACAAGGTTTTAGTGGTGGCCCATGCAGGTATATCATTTTATACTTGTGGGGTGTCTTATTCTAGGAGTCTCAATCAAAAATATTTTCTTTGATATCCTGAATTCGTCTTCTTCGACACCGAGCTTGAACTATAAACAGTTTTCCTCCTTGTTCTTTCATGTCCAATCATTTGATGTCTTGGTGTCCTTTTTCTTCAGGGGTACCTCTTCCCTACCTGTTTGGGAAGCAGATATGGTAGAACAACTTGCAGAGCAAGATCCTATTGAGCGCCAGCAAAAGATAATACTTCCTCAAGATCAACTTCGAGTAGAGCCAATGGGTGGGCAATATGTACCAGAGATCTAGTACCCCGGCAGTTCCAGTAAGACCAACAATACTTGATACCCCGATACTGTTAGAAATTATCAAAGGTATGATGGCTATATAATAGTATCATATAGTAGTGCAGCAACACCAACAGCTTCGACAACAGGAACAGAACATCTTATTAAACCAAGGACTACAAACGGCTTTAGAGGAGAGTGAAGAAGAAGATTATGAGACGTCATATAGATTCTATCGATTCAATACAAAGGATGCTATTATGGCATATGCTTGGCTTCAAGACATTGAGACGATCATGGAGGCAACTAAGATTCAAGCAGAGGAGCAAGTCAATCAAGTCCAATTATAACTACAAGATTTTTCTCGTGATTGGTGGGCAACGGAGGAAGTCGGCTTGAAGTATCATATCTCTTGGGCCAACTTCATAAATCGATTCAAGACCAAGTATTTCAAAGTAGTGGCCCAGTACGAGCTGTAGTAGAGATTTATTGATCTCAGGCAATCCGACAGAATAGTGGATGAATAAGCAGCAGAGTTATGCAGGATGAGCATGTTTGCTCCAATTATGGTGACGACAAATCAAGAAAGGGCTATGAGATTCTAGCAAGGGCTTTATCTTAAGATTCTATAACAGTTGAAGGACATGACTACCAGACATTCGATGTCGTGTTGATAGCAGCCAGAAGACATAAGCTTACCATCCAGAGGTTAGCTTTGAGGATTGGAGGGCATAAGAGGTCTAATGTCCAGAACACAAGTGGAGGACCAGTACCCGACATTCGTATTCGTGATTTGGCACTATGGGGGACAATGGCATCAGATGAGACAATGATAATTTGGCAACAATAGACGAGACAACATCAACAATGTCCGAAGAATCTAGTAAGATGTACCTATTATGGCAAAAGAGGTCACACTCACGATGTATGTAGGATGGCAAGTGAAAGATGATTGAGGTATGGGATTTTTGACCACATGATAGCTACTTGCCCACCGATGCAGAGGCAGGGAGAACCATATCAACAATTTCCAGTGTTGCTAGCTTCAGGAGCTGTTTCGTATCATGAGCCAGTTTTAGCAGTACGACCATTAGCCTAACGTCCGATGTTGACGCAGCACAGTTTCATCAGAGACAACATCAGTTTGGTCAGCAGAGACATCCTCATGATAGAGTTTTAGTAGCACCAAGATGTGAGCGAGCAGGGTTTGGCATGTTAAGGCAGGTATTGGCCGAGGAAGGTTAAATTGAGTTAAGATTTGAGCTTCTTTCAGTCATATCTTTTAGGTTTTGTATATTCGATGAGTGGAGATAATCTTTTGTCTCACACTTTTGCCTTCGTATCTCGAGATACATGATATATGTCATATGTCTTGACTATGAAGGTACGTTTTGGGCAGAGCCATATTCTTGACTAAGTCATTAGTACCAATTTTTTTCGAGACTTGACCCTTGTCCATTTTTGGGAGTTAGCATAGGCCAGCGAGGACGAGTTCATATTTTGACTGATCGGGAGACATATATATCCATATGTCTCCAGTTCTTTCTCTTTCTTTTTGATTGTGTGGATTGCTTACGCCTTTGTTTATATTGTTGTTGCTTTTATTACATGCCTATTTTGTTATGGTTGGTATTCAGTTAGTTGTAGTTCATGAGGTTTTCTGGATCATGAGTATACTGATAGGATCATGAGTCTTCTGCTTGGTCTATGAGTTTTCTTGCTTGGTGTTCAGCTCGACTAGCCTAGCGAATTTTGAGGACGAATTTTTTTTAAGGTGGGTAGAGATGTCACACCCATTTTCAAATTTGTTATTCTTAAATTTGTGATATTTAAAATTTTCCATGTAGATGTATTCATGTTGTATTTTATATATTGATTCCTTTAATTATGAAGTATTTTATTTAATTGTATTCCTGTTATTGTGGGAGACTACCCGAGACCAGTAGTGAATACATTAGCAATTTTCATGAACCAGTGCTAGGACCTGTATATAGGATGGATATCTGATCCGGTTCACTCTTGGAACCACTAAGCATATTTTGGATGATTAGGATTACATGAGGATTAGTCATGACTAGAATACCATTTTCCCTCTTATGTATATGTACTCCTCTGTCTCTCTTCTCTCTTTCATTTTTTATTTCTTTCCTTTACTTCTTCCTTCCTCCTCCTCTTTCCCTCAAGAGCTCATAACCAAAACCCTAAGCCCTAGTCCTAGACTTCGTTCTAGGAAGAGGTTTGTTAGTCCACCATGGCAAGTACATCTTGCTCAAAGTGGTGTAGCCATAATTTTTTGGAATTTTCATATGATTAGTAAATTAAAATATGTTTAATAGAAAATGTTCTCCTTCATGTCCTTATTAGTTTAGTTCTTGGAAATTTTTTTGGTTTTGATAAACGGTTTTGAGTAGATCTGAGTTTTAAAGTTAGAATTTTTATAGGTTCCAAAAGATTTTCTTGTTTTGACTATTAAAACATGATATTTTAGAAAAATAGTTTTAATGGTTGATTGAGCACTTCATTTTGAGTATTTTGGCTTTTGTTTCACTTGATTCAGAGTTAAAATAAAAATTTATGAAGAAAGTAATTTTTTGGGTTTTTGGAGCTTTTTCGCCATGGCTGAACTTACTATCTGGAGAAGACAAAGTTCTTATGCGGACAGTGCAATATGCATTGCACTGGCCGAGACTTTCTTGCGGTATGATCCTTATGCAGCTAGACTCTTTGTCGCATAGCTAACCAGTATGCGTCCATTTTGTTGGAAGCATGACTGACCATTATACAAAGTATTCTGGAGCTAAGTGACAGGAGTCATTGTATTTTGTTCGCTGGATGAATGAGAAATTCGCTAAGTCCAAGAGACCTCCATGCGGCACCGACCCATATGCGGCAAGCAGAGTATGCGACTACTTTCCCCTGGACGCATGACTCTGAAACCTTGGCACATAATTATATAATTTTGTCCTTTCTCTCTGACACACTTTATGGCCTGTCACATCCATTACTTTAGTCTCTTCTCTAACACATCACTTCGACACTTGTCCTGAAGATTGGACTTTTGTCCGGAGCATGCGGTCTGGTATCATATGCAGCCTGAGGTAGCATGCGGCCGACATTCCATATGGCACCCGTCTCATGCGCCAAGTTGTTCATGCGGCTTAGCTATTTTATTTGGAATGTTTCTTTATTCTTTGTGGTTGGTCTTGATAATTGCTCGTGATTGATCCTAAGGATGAATGGACTTAGTAACCAATATTGTGCTAGATAAGACCATGTTCTAGAATTGACTATGTCATAAGTGACTAACCAACTATGTGTATAACATGAGTTATGTGTCCCAATATGATAAGGCTTATATGACCAACTATAAGTTTGGTGATTCGACTCAATTTCTTATATCAGTTCTGATACAATTACTACGTGCTACATGTATATGTGTTATAAGTTACACTTAAGTGAGACCCTATTATAATGTGTACTGAGGTACGACATAACTTGCTGCATGCTATGAGATTACATATTTTGGGTTGTGCATCGAGAATGCCTCATATACTATGCGACATGTGATATTATTATATTAATTCTCCAGCATGGGCATGGTATGTAGGTCAACTACCAAAGTGTGGCTAGGACTTGATTGATTGTTACATTATGCTCGGGTGAATCCAGTTTGAGCTATCAAGTAACAAAGTAGATTCGTATCTAGCGTGGACTATACTACGGTATGACATATAGGAGGATTGATCATGTGACCACACCATGGGATTCCTAACATAAATATTGGGATAATTTTGGCAACTAAAATTGGTAAAGCATTGGGAGGGATAAAATCCCGAGATCATGCACATTAGCTACCTTAGACAACTATCATGACGTGCAAGGCTGACCCCCAAGGATATTTGTCACTTCCTCAATAGTGGACGGCAATATCCAAATACTTATATTGTACAATGCGTTCTATGTGAATCTAGTACGGGGGCCTTACGAGGGACTGGTGTATAATATACAATGTGCTATGCGATTACTATGGCTTGGTTAGCCCTGCTAAAACCTCATGATCTGAGGATTTCTTTATGCATCCATTCTGAGATAACTTCGACTCCACATAACAAATCATATGATTGATTGGTCAATTTAAAAAAGTATGTGCTGGTAGTCTAGGAACATGACCTATTATGGTGTGACAGTTCAACTCTTGTCCTTGTTTGGTTGTAGGATTACGCCAATGTGTCAAAATAGGTCATGTACCGAAGTTGCATATTATACCTATATGTTAGCTTGTATCGTGGCATATGTGTTATGGATTATATTGATGTGTTGCATCTCGTTGTATTCATAATTGGTGAGTCATACCTTGTCACGGAGTAGTGTGACATCTCTTGTCCTTGTTTGGTTGTAGAGGTATCCTGCTGCTCTGATGAAAGGTCATACTCTTGAAGTTGTGACATAGATTCATATTTTATGTATTTTATTGGTCTTTTCTTTATTCAATTGTGCTTTTTTGTGGAACTTGCTCTCGGGGCCGAACCCTGCAGTTTTGTTTGGCCAGGTTTAGTAGCAGAGCCCAATGATCATGTCCTATATCTGACCGATGGCATACACCAGGAGGATGTTTGCCAAGGAACTTGAGTGGATTTTTCTCTTCCACTATGAGTATCTTTTTGTGTAACATTTTGGCATTTAGCCGACGGCACTTGTTAGCCGATTTATTTGGACATTACTTTCTTTTCATAATTGTATATTATTTTGACCATGGCTGACTTACAGTCATGTACTCTTGGCAATATACTAGTGTACCATCCTGTATAACTAGTTTCATGATCATTATGATAGAGCGTCATAGACGCCTAACTGTTTTATCTTACATGCTCATTCTTACTATTTCTTGGTTGGTGATTGAGACATAGAGATTCTTGACCTTAGGTGAATTGATTATAGTAAGGACCCCCTTGTTTCTAGACAACCTTTGTACATTACGGGTTACTTCGGTATTACATAAGGTGTGGTTGTCTGAGTCACCCTCGCTCTCCAGTATTCTGAGCATAAGTCTCGTCATAGTCAATGCCTTCTTCTTGGCTATAACCTTGAGCTACGAGACGTGTTTTGTTATTTGGAATACCCATTTGGTGTCAATAACAAAAAAAAATTAGGTCTAGGAACAAGTTCCCAAACTTAATTTCTCTCAAATTGGTTTAATTCCACTTGCATAACATTAATCCAAAATTTATCAGTGAATGCTTTATTAACATTCTTAGGCTCTATTTGAGAAATAAAAACTACATTGGCAAAAAAAATTTACTTGCAAAATGAGTACTTACTCCTCGTGATACATCACCTCTTACCAAGTCTTCAGGATGATCGGACATGAATCTCATCTTCTTTGGTAAACTTTCCAGATAGCTTGTACCAGTTGTATCATCAGGGGTTGGTTCATTGTTGAATGTAGTTCCGATGTCTTCATCATCACTATCACTCGGTACATGACTGGTAAACACATCAAAAGTAACATTTATATATTCTTTAACAATTAATAAATCTTATTGAAAACTCTATAACATTTACTTTTAGCATCATAACCAAGAAATATACCTTCGTCGGCTTTGACATCAAACTTACCTAAATCGTCCTTGGTGTTCAAGATAAAACAACAACATCCAAATTTTTTTATAAAACTGTTCAGGTAGTCTTTTTCGATATAGGTTAAATTAAAACCCTATTCAAAACATGACAAGCTTTATTTACAGCTTTTGTCCAAAAATATTTTGGAAGGTTGAATTAATTTAACAAGACTCTAGCAAAATTGCCAAGAGTTCTATTCTTCTACTCCATAATGCCATTTTGTTGAGGAGATCTAGGACAAGAAAACTTATGATAAAATCTATTAGAATCATAAAAAAAATTAAAATCAGAATTTTTGAATTCGCCTCCACGCTGACTTCAAATAAAAGTAATCATAAAGTCTTTTTTGTTTTGAACATTTTTGCAAAATATTTCAAATTCAGAAAGAGCATTATTTCTATTTGATAAAAAAACCCATGTATATCTAGATAAATCATCAACAATAACAAAAGCATAGAGCTTTCCACCAAGACTAGCGACTTTACTATGACCAAATAATTCTATGTAAAGTAACTGTAACGGTCTTGAAGTACTTACAACGATGATAGATTTAAATAAAGATTTTGTTTATTTATTTTTCTCATATTCAGCACATACCATGTCTTTCTTGAAAGTGATCTCTGTTAATCCTCTTACCAGCTTCTTTGTTGAGAGTCTTGATCCATGTTTGCCTGTCCTAGTTGCTGTGCCATAACTAACTCTTATCCTTCTTAGCAAGAAGATCTCCTACAAGGTTAGTACTTTCTGACAAATAATAGACATATATTATCTTTCCTCTCTTTCATATATATAGTTTTGTTACTAAATAAATCATTAATAAGTCATTTGTCTTTAACAAAATTGACTGCATAACCATTATCAATTAAATAACTGATACTAATAAACCTATTTTTTAATTCTGTTATAAGACATACATTATTAATAATTGAAAAAAAATTATCGATATTACCGATATCGATAATGTGGCCTTTAAGATTATTTTCGAAGAAGACATCCTTCATTCTTTATCGATAGCATGGCAAAAATAGCGTCACCTGTCATATGGCAAAAATAGCGTCACCTGCAAACACCTGTCATACATTTGTTGTAGGTGGACCAGTATTTGTAGACTCATATTATTTGTTGTAAGTGGGTACCAAGGGTCACATCAGAATCGCTTGCTTCGCTCTCGCACCATATGCTTGTGTTTGCAAATTTGTTGATGAAGTCCTTCTCTTGCTTGAATGTTCATAGAGACTTCCCTTCTTGCTTGTAGGGTAGTCTTTTTTGATGTGATCGACTTTTTTGCAGTTATAGCATATATGTTCTTCTTTATCATACTCCTTCTTTCAGTTTGATTTCTTAAACTTTAATAATTTTTTGATGTTTTAGGATTTGAGGTCCAGATCCTTGTCATTTGATTCTTCGTCTTCAACATTATCTTCTTGGACTTTCTTGTGATGAGCTTTGAAGACGATTGTCTTCTCTTTTGGAGTTGTCTCTTCAAAGTCTTTGAGATCCAACTCATGTGTTATCAGCTTACCCATGAATGTCTCGACTGACATTGTGGTGAGATTATTTTGTTCAATGATCGTCATTTCTTTAGGGTTACAATTCTTGGTAAGTTTTTGAAGCAATTTGTGGATCATTTAATGATTGTTATACTCCTTGCCAAGAGAAGATAGAGGATTGATGATGTCAAGAAATCTTGTGAACTTTTGAGTGATAGTCTCATTTAGCTTCATCTTGAATACCTCGTATTCTTGCGCCAGCCTGTTAATTTTGGACTCCTTCACTTGAGTAGTTCCTTCATGAGTTACCTCAAGAAGCTTTTAGACCTCATATGAAGTGGTACAAGTGGATACACTATTGAATTCAGTCATGTCTATAATACCGAATAAAGCATTAATAGCTCTATCATCAAGACTAGCTTGTTTCTTCTCCAGATCAGTATATTTATCAATGGGCTTTTCTACCAGGTTACCATCAATAACTATCCTAGCAGGCTTTTTATATCCATCTATAATAATAGTCCATAAGTCAAAATCAAGAGACTTAAAATAGAAACTCAAGCGTGTTTTCAAGTACGTGTAGTTGGCACCATCAAATAGGGGTGGCCTATTGTATAATGGCCTTTATCAATGTTGGTGTAAATGGATCTAGTGGTTGCCATGGATCTACAATAGGATGTTAATCCTGATCAAGAGAACTTGCTCTGATTGTAAACCCCCTAATTCTAATTTACAATTTTTAATTATTTGTTTCATTGTTGGATATTTATTTTAGTTATTTACTTAGCTATTTAGATAATCTAGTTCCATGATTTATTTAACTATATAAATATTTATCGATATTAGATAACCACAAATGTTTCTTAAAAATATTTTGTTAGTGCAAAATTATTTTGTAAGTGTAGAAACTTTTCTAGAAATATACATATATATATATATATATATATATATATATATATATATATATATATGAGTAAAAGTAAAGGAAAAACCCAAATCCAATAACTAATCCTAACCCAAACCCAATAACTAAAACAAAACCCTCCTTCGCGTACAGGCGACTGCCGACCCCCCCTCTGTCGATATATATATATATATATATATATATATATATATATATATATATATATATATATATATATATATATATATATATATATATATATATATATATATATACCAAAACCCTAACCCTAGCTATACCCTACCTCCACCTTTCCGACTTCTGTTCGCCCCCGTCGTCGACCACAGTGCGCCGCCAGATTTGGCCGACCGACTTGGCCGACCGACCGCGCGTGCGCCTGATACAGCCCGCGATCCCGAACCCCTTTCTTCGAGTTATCATATCTCTCTCACCTCTAATTCTTTTTTCAAATTTTTTTCATGCTTATAGACAACATAACCCTCTAGGAATCCTTTAAAGTAGAATAATTTTAGGTGCCCTGGATTGATCGAAAAGTCGATCGAAAGTTTGACGAAAAACTATTTCAAACAGTTCAGAAATTCAGTCTAAGTACCCCTGTTCATGCCCAGTTTTCTACCAAGTCGTTAAATATTTTCAAAATATATTTGAAGGGACTTATTCAAAACATATCCAAGATTATTTCAATTCTTTTAGTTTTTCTTAGTTTACCTTATTTATCAAATTATTCTGTTTCTAAAATGACAAAAATCAAGTTTTTCAAAAGCTAAATTTTGTGATACATAGTGGGCTTCGCCAAATAGGACCACCTCGTCGTATACCAATTATACCGAAAGGCGCTTATTGTTTGTCCTAATGGTTAGAGTACCTCAGGATGGACCCATCAAATGCCCTTTGGCACATCCACAACAACAACAGCAGAGAGCGGGACCGTATCTGACTCAGGAGAATCCCATTTGCAATTACTGTGGGAAGCACAGAGACATTATGAGAGACGTAGTTCTGGGCATCATATAACTAGAGACTGTCCAGTGCAGCAAGCCTTGGCCCTTCCATAGTCGATGCAGAGGCCAGCTCCTCCAGCACCACAGCCGGCTCAGTAGATGACTAGGCCATGAGCACCAGGAGCGGGAGCACCTCAACCTCTAGCAGGTGGAGGATTTCAGCGAGGACCACTACTACCTACTCAGAAGGACCAGTTTGCGAGGGCCCGGCCATAGGGACCTCCTCAGAGGACTGGACGGGCTTTTTTTTGATGGATGACACGGAGCAGGAGATTGATGTTAAAGCAGGTATTACTCTTGTTTCTACTTTTCCTGCTGTGACATTATTTAATACGGGGGCCACACACTAGTTCATATTTTATAGTTTTCTTGCAAAGCACAATATTGCCACAACACCCTTGTCTAGTTGTGTTAGAATTCTCACTGGGGAGGAGTTGTACCTGTTAGCCGTGTTTATAGATCTTGTTCTATAGTAATTCGTGGCAGAGAGATGAAGCATCGACTCTTAGTCTTTTCTATGCCAAACTTTGATATTGTCCTTGGGATGGACTAGCTAAGAAAGTACCATGCTTTCTTCTACTGCTACGGAGGAAGCATTCTTTTTTAGGTACCAGGCCTGATGGAGCTCTAATTTACATAAGGATTCATTGAGATACATGATGGTGCTCAAATGGCATTGGACGATATCATTTATTACCCTATCATTTTTGAGTTTCAAGACGTCATTCCAGAAGAATTGCCAGGGCTACCTCCGGATATAGATATAGAATTATTAATTGAGTTGACCCCAGGAGCAGCACCTATAGCATCACATGTTTATTGATTGGTAAAGAAGGAGATGGATAAGCTGAAGGCACAGTTGAAGGAGTTAGAGGTGAAGGGCTTCATCCAACCAAGTGCATCACCCAGGGGAGACCAATGTTATTTTTACCTAAGAAGAATGGGCCAGTGCACATGTGCATTGATTAGAAAGGATCAGGGCAGCTTTGCCTACGAATGCTAGATTCAGGAGGTTGAAAGATAGGACCGAGGCTGGAGAGCATACGGTATTGCACATTCATACTGACGGGATATTAAGATATGGTGATCATCTATATGTTCTCAATGGAGAACTTCGGCAAGAGTTGATGGCAGAGGCTCATAGCTCGATATATTCCATTTATCCTGGAGGCATCAAGATGTACCGTGACATATGAAAAAACTTTTGGAGGCATGGGATGAAGAGGGAGATAGCTCGCTTTATGGCCAAATATTTGGTGTATCAGCTGGTCAAGTCTGAACACCAGAGGACAGTAGGGTTATTGCAACCACTTCCAAGTCCTGATTGGAAATGGGAGCACATCACTATGGACTTCAGCATGGGCTTTCCGAAGAGTCCAAGTGGGCGAGTTGTTGTTTGGGTAATAGTAGATCGGCTTACCAAGTCCGCTTATTTCTTGCCTTTTTGAGTTGGCCAGTCTATAGAAACTTTGGCTGACATATATATGAGGCAGATCGTGAGATTACACAATATTTCGGTTAGTATTATTTTAGACAGGGACTCGCATTTCATATCTCACTTTTGGAGGAGCTTGCAGGAGAGTCTTGAGACTCGTCTAAAGTTCAGTACGTCCTATCATCCGCAGACAGATGGGCAGTCAGAACATACTATTCAGACACTAGTGGATATGTTGAGAGCATATATGTTGGACTTTGGAGTATCATGAGAGGACCACCTATATCTTGTGGAGTTTTTCTACAATAATAGTTATCATGCGAGCATCCAAATGGCTCAGTTTGAAGCTTTGTATGGAAGGAAGTGTAGGTCTCCAGTATATTGCTGCGACGTAGAAGAGAGTCAGATCTTGGGGCCAGAGTTGTTTGTCAGTACTGTTGAGAAAGTAAAGAGGATACAAGGGCACTAATTAGCAGCAGAAGACAGAAAGAAGCAGTGGAAAGATCTTCATCGCTGTCCTTTGGAGTTTAAGGAAGGCGACCATGTTTTCTTAAATATCTCTCCAACTAGAGGAACTATTCGATTTGGAGGACGCAATAAGTTGAGTTCAAGGTACATTGGACCATTTTACATGATAGAGCGAGTTGAAGAAGTTGTGCATCAACTGGCACTACCACCTTCGCTTAAGAGAGTACATGACGTATTTTATGTGTCGTAGTTGAGGCGATATGTTGCAGACAGCGAACATGTTCTCGATCACTCTGAGATCACCATTGGACCGAGCTTAGCTACCAAGACCAGCCTATGGAGATTTTTGTTCGTCGAGAGAATATGTCAAGGAATCAATCTATTCCTTTGGTTTGTGTGGCATGGAGGCATCACTCGCAAAGAGAATCCACTTGGGAATGCAATGACGACATGCGTAAATGTTTTTCGTTCTAAGGTCAAGGTACGAGTTATATCTTGTTCTTCTCTACCATATTGCTTTATCATATTTTATAAAATTATGCCTTATTTTTAATTTTGAGAACAAAATTCTTGTAAGTTAGGTAGAATGTAAACCCCCTGATTCTAATTTATAATTTTTAGTATTTTATTTATTTAATTATTGGATATTTACTTTAGTTTTTTACTTAGCTTTTTAGATAATCTAGTTCCTTGATTTATTTAACTGTATAAATATTTATCAATATTAGATAACCATAAATGTTTCATAAAAATATTTTGTTAGTGCAAAATTATTTAGTAAGTATAGAAATGTTTCTAGAAAATTTTAGAGTTTTTCATATATATATATATACATATATATATATATATATATATATATATATATATATATAGGCTACTCAAACCCTAACCCTAACTCTACCCCTCCTCCACCTTTCCGACCTCTGCCCGTCGCCGTCGTCGACCATAGTGCGCCGCCAGATTTGGCCGACCGACCGCGCGCACCTCACATCTGCCCGCGATCCCAAACCCCCTCTCTTCGAGGTATCATATCTCTCTCACCTCTCGTTCTTTTTTCGAACGGTTTCTTCGTGCTTATAGACAGCATAACCCTCTAGAAATTCCTTCAAGTAGAATAATTTTAGGTGCCCTGACACTACTAAAATAAGTTATATTAGTGACATTATTAGCGAATCCGGACATAGACGTTGCTATTATTATTAAAATTAGCGACGTATTAAATAGACGTCACCATGTGTCCCTGGTAACGATGTTCTGCGTCGCCGACCGACTACCATTAGTATTATAAAAAACTACGTTGCCTAGGAGTCACCAAACGTCGCTATATTTTTAACAATAGAGACATTTGACGACGTCATATCTTATACATCAGAGTATATTAAAAATATAGTGACGTTTAGCGACGTCTAACATAAACGTCGCTAAGTTTTTAGTAATACACCGATCGAGATTCACTTTCCCTCCATTCCTAAAATTTTTAAATCCAATTCCAAAACTTTCCCTCCTCCGCTCAGCACCCCCCTCCAACCACCGCCGCTGCTCCTCCACTCCGATGATCGCCCTCACTCTGGCGACCACCCTCCCCTATGGCGATCGCCCTTTTCCTTGTCGTCGCTGCTCCAATCCTCCACCGCAGACCTCCTCGCCACTGCTGCTCCAGTTCCCCACTGTCGACCCCCTTTGTCCCCCTCTCCCGGCGACCCCGACCTCGACCCCCTCGGTCAGGTAACTCTAACCCTAACCCTATATCCTTCTTGCCGACACGACATGACATACTAACACAAACACACTGAAATGACACACACACGCTGACACAGACACTAACACGGACATGTTGTGTAATATGTGTATATATGTGACATGACACAAGCAAACACTAACACGACACACACGTTGTGTAATATATATATATATTTATATATATATATGTATATATATATATATATATGGGTGTAATGGCTCCCACCCCTACACCACCACGATTCGATCACTGACCTCCCCGCTGGTATACCTGTGACCTACCACTAGGCCATACAATCGGCTGTATATATATTTGTATTTGTGTGTGTGTGTGTGTTTTCCAAAAGGCAAGCATTAATTTTATATATATGTGCAAAACATGTTTGTTAAAAAGCCTCTAACATAAATTTTTGAGTTAAAAACTCTTACTTGTACTTATCATGATATGTTAACCTAGGTATAGAATTTTGAATTTAAAAATGGATAGAATTAGCTATATGAATTCATTGTATCATATTTTCATATAAAACCCCGGCGGCCCCGTGCCCTCTCCGACCGCGCCCCTAGGAAGCCCTGGATGAAATTTGGAAATTAATGAAATTAGATTGAACTAGATTGAACTAAATACTTTTAGTATATGAATGTGTATATGATTTTTGACCAAACTTTATAGAAGTAGGTATAAATATGTTATGAGTGTTTGAGTGAGGGATGAGTGAGCTAGTGAGGGTAAATAGCAGCAACAAGCAATAGCAATGGCAGCAGTAGCAACTTGCACCATGTGCAAGTGAGTGCACATTATATACATGTGTGTGTTTGAGTGTGTTTAGTGAGTGAGTGTTAGTGAGTTAGTATAGGTTAAGTGTTTAAGTATTAAATATTACAAGCTAGATAAATATAAGTTAAGTGGTAAATAGTTTGACATAGATAATACTTATTATAAAAGTAGAATAACTAGGAACGCTTGTCGTCATCTCCGAAGTAAAGTATCCATGTGAGTCATTCTCCCGAAAAAATTACTTCTATAAGCCTCTTGAGGCTATTATAGTTCTACCAAAAATCTATTAGACTTTTGGAAATCTAGTCTAACTCTAGTAGCCTCAAAAGACTTGAAGAAGTAAATTTCTTTTTCAGAAGAATGGCTCACATTGAATACATGACATCACGCATATTCTTTATTAGTGTTCACATGTGTATCCATCTTTGCATATATTTGGATAATATACTTGAACGATGTCTATTCATCTTTACAAAAGTATATAAAAATGTATCAGAATTACTACATGCATCATCATTCATGGATGTTCAACCGTCATCCTGATGACAAGTGCGGTATGCGGGATAAATTCATACATAGGGTAGAACAGTTCCTGTTACCCCGATATTTCAGATTAGGGGTATTTTTGTCTTTTCATAAATTAATGTATAAATGATTGCTTAATATTTAATTATATTTAATAACTGTGATTTTATTTAATCGTTGTGCCTTGCCGTTGCTTCGATATTTGGAGCGCTACCCTAGCTTTTGCCTTCCAACAAATTTTACATCTTTGTCCTAGACGTGCCTGCCTTCTTTTCTTTCCTTTGTGTAACTTATAATTATGCTCTCTTGTGCTTCATTTTAGTCGCACAATATTCGTCGCAGACATTATTATTTTAATTCTAATAAATCTAACTTTGTACCCTTGTGCGTTCTAATCAAAATTGGAGACACAATCTCGACCCATTTTTAGCAACCCAAATTAGGATAATATTCTATTCTGAGTCTTCTTCATTCATGACACTTGTGTCCCACTTAATTTTAGCCCCTTGTACTTCTAATTAATTTTAGAACACCTATTGTATTATTTTTAATTAAATAAAACCATAAACCTAACTTTGTGCAATTTTTTTATTGTTTGGTACTTTTATGCAAAAGTGTATTGAGGTGTCCACCCCATTGGACACGATACGTGAGTAAACATATTTCTCCTTCATGTATATTTTTCCATAAATTTTAGGAGTGTGTAATTCAGCATCAACCTCCTTGAACCATGGCCCTCCAAACCTTGAACCAATTGAATCCTAGCCATTCATTTTGAACACATTTAAATTATGGCCCTTGAAATATCTCCATGACAAGGCCCAATCCCAAGGGGATTTGACCAAGTCAATTTCTAGGTCAAACCAAGACCTACACACACACACACACACATATATATATATATTCTTTTCCCTTTTCTTTATTTTTCCTTTTCTTTTTCTATTCCAACCCCAAGCCATCAGCCGACTTTACTCCTTCCCATTCCCTATTCATCTTCATCTCCCCTCTCCCTCACCCGCCTCGTCCTCCGCCGGAAACCGACCGGAGACCCCGCCAGAACCTGTTGAACGCCCCTTATTCGACTCGACATCAGCCCAGCGAGCAGACCCCCTCACCACCACCGTCCCTCTCCGTCATCCCCGTCTGTCATGCCCCAATCCCAAAATATGTAGCACCAGGAATATGTGACACGCCAGCTACGCATTCGACCAGACTCTGGTCTGACTCGAATACGTATAAGCTGTATAATATAAAGGGCACTATCTAGATATCCCATAAATGTAAACCTCTATGTCTCAATCCATAATGTACATCACTATACAAGCAAGAGCTATAGGTGCTAAATTCGGCCGCCCAATAACACACAAACTCGAATAGACTCGAGAAGAGATGAGTCTACAAAAACTAGGCTACAACAGCAGATGAATGATCAATATGAAATAAGTAACCATAATGCCGGTAGAAATAATATATGTATCTGGTATAGTGCCCGCAAGACATACCACTACATCAGTATCTCCAAGTGCTCCGTAATCGTCTATACAGCAAAACTGGTAGGGAACCAGGTCCTCAGAGGGACGTAACAAGGTACAGAAATACAACATGCCAAGTATAACAGAAAGTACAAGTGCAACGATAGGGTAATCTATCATAACCAAACAAGTATGACACAGTTTGTAGACAATGTTCGACGCGTGGGCTATCTAAAATAAAACCGTAGCTCGGGACACGGAGACACACGGGACGTACCGCAGCTCCGGGCAAAGAGTCACACGGGTGATACCACTACACTAGATATAGGATCACTACAGAAATAGTACATATACATATATAAGCGCATGCAGAGGAGCCAAAACGTCTAGTAACTGTCTTTCCCATCCCAAGCGGTCAACGATGGTGCGCTAAACCTGAACCTCTATCTAACAGTCTTGACATACAAAAATAACTCAACAGACACGATCCTAAGGTCATCCCAGTCTCTGGTCATGATGTCAATATCAGGATACAGGAATCTGGCACAATCACAGTGTATGAGTGTGTCCTGGGGTGTTGATATACTCAGGTACGTACATCGAGTTGTTACGAATATCTAATATTCATTCTAAGATGTTACGATGAACGTCTGCACCCGTTTGTGATCCGGAAGCGAAGTATCGATCGTAACCAAAATACGCGCACAATGTACATATTGAAACAATAAATATCTGTAATCTGAAATACAGGGTGGCAAGGTACACTGGCCTGCATCCGGCTGCTGATGACGGGGATCCGGTACCACGTCCGAGTCCACAGGTCCCGTAGTACCTAGAGATGAGATACAAACCCAATCAATAATCTATCACACGTCAAACAGGGATGTGACACACGTCTAAACATAGGCTACAATCTCAGTTACAAGTCACATAGACACTAATCTGGAGGGTTGACCAAGGTTGACTCGGAGCACGTTACATCTAATCAACTAATCCCCTGTATAACATCTTCAAACCTAACCTCAATCACGATATTCAGTTAATCAATCTCTGGTCCAATCCTCAGTTTTACCTCAGTGTTCACAGATGTTAACATGCACGTTGATGTCTCAAGGTCAAATAAATAATTAATATTCTCTGTCCTCAATCACGGTCTTATCATTTGATATTATACCTATTTCACGATCGAGCACCTGCTCCCAATGCCTATCAATATTTTAAGATCATTAGTTTTCAGCAATAGTTTACAACAGCTAAAACAACAATAACCCACATGCGTATATATATTCTATGTCCTCAAACAACTTCCAGGATTTACCCAAGGATCAATATCCCTCTACCATTTATTAATTAATCTGCAAATTGGTATTAATCACTGTGTTAATATTATCATCCTTCCTCAAGCGTTTAAATATATGCACAACATTAATGTATATAATTCATAACCTAAATTATTGAATATTTTAAGCATTCATAAACCTAAAATTCCTTGCATATCTTTTAATTCCAATTTATTTACTTATGTAAGAATAAACCCTAAACCTACATTAAAATTTTAAACACCCATAATTAATCGCAAGATCAATACTACACTACCTCTATACAAAATCTTATATCAATATAATCCCTAATTAAATACCTACATTATATATATCAAAAAGAGTATGGGGGAAAGTGGTATAACTCTACGGCGTGGGGGGGTTAGCTGGCCGAAGAGGGTGATGGCCGAAGTAGGGTCGGTACTGGTGGCAGCGGCCGAGGTGGCGACAATGTGTGGAGGTGGTGGCAATGGTGTGATGGTGCTTGTGGTGGTTCTGGACAGCGGGGATGGCAGTCGGCGGTGGTGTAAGGAGGTGGAGGTGGTGGTGCAATGGTGTGTGGCCGGAGAGGGATCGCCAGACTAGAGATGGCAAGGTCGTAGCGCTTATCACCGCCGGAAGATCAGAGATGTGGGACCGGAGCAGAGCTTCGCCATGGCTGGGCTTTGAGCTCCTAGCCGTCGGTGGTGGGCACAACCGGTGGCCAGAGTACAGCCACGGCTAGCCACAGTGGGACTCTGGTCGGCTGCTGGTCTAATGGAGAAAGAGGTTGAAGATGCAGTGGAAGCGGGGGCTGGCTCGTGGTGGACGGCTGTCGTGGTGGTGCAGCAGCTCGGCTGCCCAGTAGAGGTTGTAAGATGGCCGGAGAATGGAGGGAGGCCGGTCGGGGGGGGCAGCAATTCGAAGAAGTCGAAGGGTGGCCAAAAAATGGAGGGGGGCCGGAGTTAGGGTTAATGGTAGAAAGTGAAGTAGAGAGGAAGAAGAAGAAGGAATGAAGAAGAAGAAGAAAAAAAGGAAAAGGGGAGTTCGGTTGTGAGTGTATGGAGGGAGGAGAGAGAGAGAGAGGAGGTGGGGTTCTCTATGTGTTGGGATTAGGGGCGGCCTTGGGGGAAGGGTATGATCTAGACATTTTATAGGTTATAGTGTGATGATTAGAGGGTGGTGATCTATCCATTTCAAATGTGGGGTGAGGATTTCTCATGAAGGAAGTTGTTTCTTCATGAAAAAAAAAACAAAGGGAGGAGGGAGGTTGACCATGGTCAAAGAAAAGGGTGGCCTCTCCATTTGGCCTTGCCCAATGAGGGTGTGCCACATGTCACAATATTTGCAAATTAGCCCCTTAAGTTTGGGTATTTGCACAAACACATGAAATGATAGGAAAATTGTGGGGGAATTGGTATTTGGTATTTTGTAGGGTGAGGGGGTGTTGTGTGTTTGGCATGGGCTTAATTAAATGGGCATTAGGATTAAATAGAGATTAAAAAGGGATTAGTCAAAGTTGGTATCCCCGATTTATTTAGAATAAAAATGTCCCGCGCTTTTTAATTAAATGGGGGCACTTGGGGTCTAAATTTGGAAGTGACACAAAGGTCAAAAATGGTGGGGGCTTGGAGTCAGTCTTGGACCCTTTAGTTGGTCCGGCTCAACGGGTTAAGTTGTATCTCAAAATTGAGGGTAACGACATAGGTGTCCGACACAGAATTAAATTATGGGATTTAGGATACGGGAAATTGTGCAATTAATTTAAGGCACAACGGATTTTATTTTGTGTGACGAAAAAGTCCAGTGCCTAAATTGGTGAGTCAAGTCAGAAGTACAATAGTTCGATGGAATTTATGGGCTGATAATGGGCTCCGAATAAATCAACAATGGTAGGGCGCGCCAAGGGTCTAATTAATAAATAACAGACATATGCAACTCTACTCTAAACCTCAAATATCTGCTGCTAAACCAAAATTTTCCAATCCATACCTGACTATCTATAGAATTAATTAAGGGGGTTTACATTCTTCCCAACTTAGAAATATTTTGTCCCCAAAATTAAAAGTAAATCACGATAATAGCTAAGAGAATTTAAAAACAAGCTAGCAATCAAATACGGTACGTAAATTCGTACCTTGCTCCTCAAATAAATATAGGAACCACTGTCGAATGGAATCCTCGCACTCCCAGGTAGACTCGCCTGGCGAATGATACTTTCATGCAACTCTGACCAGTCGAATAGTCTGCCCTCTCAAAGTCTTCTCGCTGTGATCGAGGATCTCACCTGGCTGCTCTACGTAAGATAGACTGGGCCCGACTGTAATCTCCGAATGATCAAGCACGTGGCTAGGGTCTGCCACATATCTCCTTAACTACGATATGTAAAATATGTCATGCGCTCCTTCTAATGATGGAGGCAATGCAAGACGGTAAGCCACTTCGCCAATTCGTTCTAAGATGTCAAAAGGTTTGATGTACCTCAGACTCAGCTTGCCTTTGCCGCCGAATCTGATGGTACCACGAGTAGGCGATATCTTCAAAAATACATGGCCACATTTCTTGAACTCCAAAGGTCTGCGGTGCGTATTTGCCCAATATTTTTGACTGTCCTGTGCTGCACGCAGGTGGCTCTGAATCTGCTTGACTTTCTCCACTGTCTGTGTCACCAATTTCGGACCAAGTATCTGACGCTCTCCCACGTCACTCCAATATACTGGTAGCCTACACTACCTGCCGTACAGTGCCTCATAAGGTGCCATTTGTATGCTAGCCTGGTAGATGTTATTGTAGGAGAATTCTACCAAGTGTAGATGGTCCTTCCAAGATCCTTCAAAATCGATCATGCACCCTCTCAACATATCTTCTAATATTTGTATCGTGCGCTCTGACTGGCCATCAGTTTGTGGATGATATACAGTGCTGAACTTGAGACGAGTTTCTAGACTTTTCAGTATACTCCGTCAAAAATATGACATGAATCTGGAATCATGATCCGATACAATGCTGACAGGCACTCCATATAGTCGTATTATCTGTCTCATATACATGTCAGCTAATATCTCCGTGGACTGCCCAACCCTGAAGGGCAAAAAATGTGCAGACTTGGTGAGTCTGTCTACGACAACCCAAACTGCATCCTTCCCGTTAGGGCTCCGCGAGAATCCTATGACGAAGTCCATGGTAATGTGTTTCCACTTCCACTCGGGAACGGGAAGCGGCTGCAATAGTCTTGCAGTCCTCTAATGTTCAGCCTTGACTTGCTGACAAACTAAACATCTCACCACGAATCTTGCAATCTCTCTCTTTATCCCACTCCACCAGAAATGTTGCCTCAAGTCTCGGTACATCTTCGTACCCCCAGGATGAATAGAATAAATTGAGCTATGAGCCTCGGTCATCAACTCTTAGCGTAGCTCGCCACTCGGAACGTATAGGCGAACTCTACACCTCAATGTTCCGTCTTCATGTATCCTGAGTCCCGTCTGCATGTCGGCCTCTGTCCTCTCTCGTAGACGTCAAAATCTCGTATATGTAGGCAGGGCTGCCTTGATCCTCTCAATCAGCGTAGACTGAACCTCGAGACTGGCTATCTGTCCATCCATGCCTGGCAATACAATCTCTATCCCAAGCTCTTGGAGATCCTCTAGCAATTTCCGTTGAGTCATCAAAAAGTATGCCATGGGCTTCCTACTTAAGGCATCTGCTACTACATTCGCCTTTCCAAGGTAGTACTACAATAATCTGTTATTAACTTTAGCCAGTGCCTCGGTCTCATGTTGAGCTCCTTCCGCGTGTAGACATACTTCAGACTTTTGTGATCTGTAAAAATCTCAACATGCTCTCCATAAAGGTCGTATCGCCATAGCTTTAGTGCAAATATCACTGCAGCTAGCTCTAGGTCATGCGTCTGATAGTTCTTCTCATGAATCCTTAGTCGTCCTGATGCGTAGACTATCTATTCTATCTAATCATAACTCATATTTGCTGAGCTTGGCATACAGTCTCTCCTATCTCAGCATCTCCAACACACTCTTGAGATGTCTCTCATGCTCCTCCTGGCTCTTGGAATATACCAAGATATCGTCGATAAATACCACCACGAACTTATCTAAGTACTGGTGGAAAATACTGTTCATCAAGCTCATAAATACTGCTGGCGCGTTGGTTAAACCAAACGGCATGACTAGAAACTCATAGCATCCATACTTTGTCCGAAAAGCCATCTTCAGAATGTTCTCTCTCCGTACCTTGATCTGATGATAGCCTGGTCTGAGATCGATCTTCGAGATTACACATGCACCGCTAAGCTAATCAAATAAAACATCGATGTACGGCAAATAAGTACTTATTCTTTATTGTTACAGCCCTTAACGCCCTGTAATCGATACGCAACGTACCGTCTCGTCCTTCTTTGGTATAATATGATGGGTACTTCCCATGGAAAAATACTAGTCCGACTGAAACCCTTGTCTAAAAGATCCTCCACTATGGGCCTTCAACTCAACCAACTCTATCGGTGCTAGTCTGAAGACGAGTAAATAATTGGCTCGGCTCTTGGAGTCAACTCTATAGCAACTCTATCTCTCTGTCAGGTGGTAGGCCTGGAAGATTCTCTAAAACCACATCCTCAAACACTTATATAATGTGGGGGTACACTGGTTCACCTTGCATTATGTGCCCCTAAGGTAGATGGGCACCATACTCCTGGGCTCCCAGAAGAACTCAAATTCAGGATAATCTGGTGGTCATAAATATTGTAACCACGTCGACAATCTAGCGTCGCGTGGTATTGGCTCAACCAATTCATGCTAGAACGGTGTCATCGTCCAGACTTAATCCTCAAAATAAATTCTTCTGTTCTGTTTACCACACTAATCCTCTAAAAGAAAAATTCTTTCCTGTCTAAAGCATAATTTCTCTCCTCCTCAAAAATTTCCCAAATTTTTTTTCTCAAATTTCTTCTTTTCGTTATTTATCTCTCCAAGTTACAAGTACAATAATGGTATCACTCAAGCACATACTAGAATTCCTGGAATCCGATCATTATCTTCCAAGTGAGATCCTAAAATTTTCATCTCCTCTAGCTCACAATCATCGTTCCTAGTATTTCTATCATATACAACCTCTAGTTTCCATCATCAGGCTATGCATTTTCAGAAATTATTCTAGGTCATGAGCAACAATCCTTCCAGCTCCCAGTACTTCCAAGATTATTGCTATCTTAAGCACGGATAGGGTACTACTGGGTCCCATTTCTCTTATTATCCTTCCATACTAGTCCTAGCATCTAAAAGAACCTATCAATCTATCCTAACGAGGGTAACAATCTTCTCAGAGATTATTGCCAAATCACGTCTTCTATCGTCTGATCTACGATCTTCTTCTGGATAAGCCCATCAGGCACAAGCGTCCGTCTTCCCGAATAATAGGGGATGAGAAACAATGATAACGATATTGATGAAAATTGAATGAATACAAATTGGAGGTCCAAAGGCGATAATCACATACAAAGTGAGTTTATAAAATCGATTATGGATTGAGATCCTATTCAACAATCATAATATTTATTCCTAATTTGCAGGCTCGCTTGGCACAGTCAGGTGACCAAGATAATTTAAATCAGACCTGCATGGGCCACCATAAAACTATGTCACGCCCCAGTCCAAAAATACGTAGGACCAGGAATACGTGACATGCCAGCTACGCATTCGACCAGAATCTGGTCTGACTCGAATACGTATAAGCTGTATAATATAAAGGGCACTATCTAGATATCCCATAAATATAAACCTCTATGTCTCAATCCATAATGTACATCAGTATACAAGAAAGAGCTATATGTGCTAAAGTCGGCCGCCCAATAACACACAAACTCGAATAGACTCGAGAAGAGATGAGTCTACAAAAACTAGGCTGCAACAACAGATGAATGATCAATATGAAATAAGTAACCATAATGTCGGTAGAAATGATATGAGTACCTGGTACAGTGCCCGCAAGACATGCCACTACATTAGTATCTCCAAGTGCACCGTAATCATCTATGCTGCAAAATTAGCAGGGAACCAGGTCCTCAGAGGGACGTAACAAGGTACAGAAATACAGTATGCCAAGTATAACAGAAAGTACAAGTGCAACGACATGGTAATCTATCATAACCAAACAAGTGTGACACAGTTTGAAGACAATGTTTGACGCGTGGGCTATCTAAAATAAAACCGTAGCTCGGGACACGGTGACACACGGGACGTACCGCAGCTCCGGGCAAAGAGTCACACGGGTGATACCACTACACTAGATATAGGATCACTACAGAAATAGTATATATACATATATAAGCGCGTGCAGAGGAGCCCAAACGTCTAGTAACTGTCTTTCCCATCCCAAGCGGTTAACGATGGTGCGCTGAACCTGAACCTGAACCTCTATCTAACAGTCTCGACACACAGAAATAACTCAACAGACGCGACCCTAAGGTTGTCCCAGTCTCTGGTCATGATGTCAGTATCAGGATACAGGAATCTGGCACGATCACAGTGTGTGAGTGTGTCCTGGGGTGTCGATATACTTAGGTACGTACATCAAGGTGTTATGAACATCAAACATTCATTCTAAGACATTACGACGAACGTCTACACCCGGTTGTGATCCGGATGCGAAGTATCGATCGTAACCAAAATATACGCACAATGTACATAATGAAACAATAAATATCTGTAATCTAAAATACAGGGTGGCAAGGTACACTTGCCTGTATCTGGCTGCTGATGACGGGGATCCGGTACCACGTCCGAGTCCACAGGTCCCGTAGTACCTAGATATGAGATACAAACCCAATCAATAATCTATCACACGTCAAACAGGGATGTGACACACGTCTAAACATAGGCTACAATCTCAGTTACAAGTCACATAGACACTAATCTGGATGGTTGACCAAGGTTGACTCGGAGCACGTTACATCTAATCAACTAATCCCTTGTACAATATCTTCAAACCCAACCTCAATCACGATATTCAATTAATCAATCTCTGGTCTAATCCTCAGTTTTACCTCAGTGTTCACAGATGTTAACATGTACGCTGACGTCTCAAGCTCAAATAAATAATTAATATTCTTTGTCCTTAATGACGGTCTTATCATTTGATATTATACCTATTTCACGATCGAGCACCTGATCCCAATGCCCATCAACATTTTAAGATCATTAGTTTTCAGCAATAGTTTACAACAGCTAAAACAACAATAACCCACATGCGTATATATATTCTATTTCCTCAAACAACTACCAGTATTTACCCAAGGATCAATATCCCTCTACCATTTATCAATTAATCTGCTCATTGGTATTAATCACTGTGTTAATATTACCATCCTTCCTCAAGCGTTTAAATGTATGCACAACATCAATGTATATAATTCATAACCTAAATCATTGAATATTTCAAGCATTCATAAACCTAAAATTCCATGCATATCTTTTAATTATAGTTTATTTACTTATGTAAGAATAACCCCTAAACCTATATTAAAATTTTAAACACCCATCATTAATCGCAAGATCAATACTACACTACCTCTACACAAAACCTTATATCAATATAATCCTTAATTAAACACCTACATTATATATATCAAAAAGAGTGGGGGGGAAGTGGTATACCTCTACGACGTGGGGGGGTTTGCTGGCCGGAGAGGGTGATGGCCGGAGTAGGGTCGGTACTGGTGGCAGCACCGAGGTGGCAACAATGTGTGGAGGTGGTGGCAATGGTGTGATGGTGCTAGTGGTGGTTCTGGACAGCGGGGATAGCAGTCGACGGTGGTGTAAGGAGGTGGAGGTGGTGGTGCAATGGTGTATGGCCGGAGAGGGATCGACAGACTAGAGATGGCGAGGTCGTAGCGCTCATCACCGCCGGAAGATAAGAGATGTGGGACCGGAGCAGAGCTTCGCTATGGCTGGGCTTCGAGCTCATGGCCGTCGGTGGTTGGCATAGCCGGTGGCCGGAGTACAGCCACAGCTAGCAATAGTGGGACTCTGGTCGACTGCTGGTCTAATGGAGAAAAAGGTTGAAGATGCAGTGGAAGCGGGGGCTGGCTCGTGGTGGACGGCCGTCGTGGTGGTGCAGCAGCTCGGCTGCCCAGTCGAGGTTGTAAGCTGACCGGAGAATGGAGGAAGGCCGATCGGGGGGGGCAGCAACTCGAAGAAGTCGAAGGGTGGCCAGAAAATAGAGGGGGCCGAAATTAGGGTTAATAGTAGAAAGTGAAGTGGAGAGGAAGAAGAAGAAGAAGGAATAAAGAAGAAGAAGAAGAAGAAGAAGAAGAAGAAGAAGAAGAAGAAAAAAAGGAAAAGGGGAGTTCGGTTTTGAGTGTATGGAGAGTGGAGAGAGAGGAGGTGGGTTTCCCTATGTGTTGGTATTTGGGCCGGCCTTGGGGAAGGGTGTGATGTAGACATTTTATAGGTTAGAGTGTGATGATTGGAGGGTGGTGATCTATCCATTTCAAATATGGGGGAAGGATTTCTCATGAAGGAAGTTGTTTCTTCATGAAAAAAAAACAAAGGGAGGAGGGAGGTTGACCATGGTAAAAGAAGAGGGTGGCCTCTCCATTTGGCCTTGCCCAATGAGGGTGTGCCACATGTCCCAATATTTGTAAATTAGCCCCTTAAGTTTGGATATTTGCACAAACACATGAAATAATAGGAAAATTGTGGGGAAATTAGTGTTTGGTGTTTTGTAGGGTGAGGGGGGTGTTGTGTGTTTGGCATGGGCTTAATTAAATGGGCATTGGGATTAAATGGGGATTAAAAAGGGATTAGTCAAAGTTTGTATCCCCAATTTATTTAGAATAAATATGTCCCGCACTTTTTAATTAAATGGGGGCACTTGGGGTCTAAATTTGGAAGTGACACAAAGGTCAAAAATGGTGGGGGCTTGGAGTCAGTCTTGGACCCTTTAGTTGGTCCGGCTCAACGGGTTAAGTTGGTATCTCAAAATTAAGGGTAACGACACAGGTGTCTGACACGAAATTAAATTATAGGATTTAGGATATGGAAAATTGTACAATTAATTTAAGGCACATAGGATTTAATTTTGTGTGACGGAAAAGTCCAGTGCCTAAATTGGCGAGTCAAGTCAGAAGTACGATAGTCCAATAGAATTTATGGGCTGATATTGGGCTCCGAATAAATCAACAATGGTAGGGCGCGCTAAGGGTCTAATTAATAAATAACAGACATATGCAACTCTACTCTAAACCTCAAACATCTGCTGCTAAACCAAAATTTTCCAATCCATACCTATCTATAGAATTAATTAAGGGGGTTTACACCGTCAGCACTCGACTCTGTCAACCATCGCTGGACCTCGCCATCAACTCATCATATCCGCAACGTCTCACCCCAGTTTGACTTCCCTCGCCGGACTGAACCTCGTCGACTCCTCCTCCTTCCCATCTTACTGTCATCTCGACCCCGACCGTCCATCTCCCGAGCTTCACCTCGTCGACGTCTCCGCTGGAGCAACAGCGCCCCGACTCCACCACGAGCTCCTCGACTGAATCGACCATTGAACGACCCCGAGCCCATCGACAGCAGCATCTCCACCTCCCTGTCATCCCCTAGCCGTTCTCTCCCCCTCATCCCGTACCACCACCTGAGCACCTTGTCGAGCCCCTCCACTCCGGCAGCCTCGCCATGATCGTCGAGAAATTTGCAAACGAACAATTTCAACAAAATCTCGCACACTTCAGTCTTGATTTTCGTATCAAAATCAAGCTTCTGTTCTATCTTGGAAAAGCCTATCATCTTTACCATCATCTCTGCCATAATCACTATTATCATCATCTTCTCCATAATTACCATCATCTTCTCCATAATCATCAACACCGCCACCTTAATCATCATCACCTTCGTCATCGTCATCAACATCGTCGTCAACGTCGTCGTCATCAACATCGTTGTCATCTTCATCGCTGCTCTCGTGCACGTGCACGCCGAAGCCAAGGTGAGGAGCATTTCTCTTGTGATTGTTGTGTACGCATACGTATGTGTATACATATTTTGATGGGTAGTATGTATGTATTAGTGTTAGTATATGTATTAGTATATGTATAATATATAATTAGTATATATATACATATGTATATATATAGTATACGTATTGCCTAGTATATATATATATATATATATATATATATATATAGTATAAATTTAATTAGTGTATATACGATATATATATATTGCATGTGTATTTAATTAGTGTATATATATTTATTATATATGTACTAAATTGGTATACATATATATACTATGAGTATTAATGTTATGTACTAGATAATAATATGTATAATTATATATGAGCTAGGTGACCCGAGTGTAATCACGGATACCCCGTAGTAACATTAACCTGTGACCATGTAACATGTTACCAGACTGCCATATGTACACTGACATACTGGCAAGACCCGTATCATTGACTGTCTATTATACACAACAATTACAGACGCGACACCCGTGCAACTAGACGCACACTTGACCCTAGTTGACCAGTGTCGTACCTAGCGTAGCCCTGAGTCCAGTGTATTATAATTTTTTGTTAGTGTAATGTCTGATGCAATATTTTATTATATGATGTATATAGGATTGTTGGATTGTTCAGACAAGACTTTTGGAATCAGGTTATTAGTATTGCCAGCAGCAGGACCCCCAGGCGAGTACATTCTCTGATAGTTTCTTATTTATGATATCCTCTATGTTTATTGTATCTAGTATAAATATCCATATTTCTTGACACGATGGTTACACGGATTGGTATATCCGAATCTCGTCATGAGATATTATTCCTTGTTCAGGGTGTATCTTGTTCAAGTCTTGTTTTATTGTTTATCTTGTACATATACAGACACTGATTATCTGGAAGAGTTACTATCTTCTTGTGGAATCCTGTGCCATAGCGTACCATGGTTGGATCTACTATACCAGTCAGGGTGGGAAGTATTTTACTGTAGATATGTGATCATACCCTTCATGTACAAGTCTTATTCTCATGTTAGTATTGGTCATACACCGCACGTATGACTAGCAAGGCCCGTACTCGTGTACAAGTTCCCAAGCCGATCACATTTTAAAGCTAGTACTCACACACTTAGTCATAGTATTCTTATTCATTGACATATTGTTCCTTTTCGTATTTATTTATAGTATTTCTAGTATTTTCTTTATTGTATATCTCTCGTACATGTATATGCATCTTGTATATTTCTATCTATCTACTGCTATATAGTTTATATCATTGATGTAGAACTGCTGTTAGAGATGTACTTTGCTCTAATCCTGACTGAAAATATTTTTCCAGACTATGACTTAGAGGACTTGTTTCTTGCATACTTGGAGATTGGATGTTAGTGATTGCAGGTTAGACTATTTATTATTGTTTAGACTTGTCTTGTATTTCATTTGCATTCTTCGATATATCATCGTTCTCGAGTTTTTGTGATTAGGTATTCTATATTATATTATGATATCTGTGTCTCCTTATACAGTTGGATATTCATGTGAGATTGATTAGATAGTATCATGACCTAGACAGCGTTCTACCACTGATGCTGCGGCGTAGGCTGGACGTACCCACGCTCTCGTGCCCCTATACCTGGTGCGGGTCGTGACACGTTTTTAGTGATGGCCCATGCAGGTCTAGCTTTACAAATTATGCGATGTCGTAGTAGTACGACGTCTTAGTTGTACTACTGCGTGCCTGCAATAGGATATAGGACATAAGATACTAGGATGAGAGAGGATACTCAATCACAAATTATTTGAGAGATTCCTGGGATAACCCTTGAGAATCTTATTATAATTTCTAATTTAATTCTTTCCCTTATTCCCATCCGTTCTTACTTATTGTTATTGAAGTTGATTCTTGTTGATCAGTTATTTAATTCTTGGTATCGTTGTTGAGTTGATTTCTTATCGAGATGAATTTTATGGGCTAAACTTTATGGTATCATCTGATGAAATATATTGATGAGGACAGTGAGAAAGGTAAAATGTCTACTTTGGTTATGGAACCTAGAGTTTATCGCAGCCACGTTAGCTGTCGTGACGAGAACGTAGGAACCTGACTTGGATGTACATACTTTAGTTATAGAATTTAGAGTTTCTCGCAGCCATACCGGTTGGCGTGGCGATGATTCTAGATGACGTGATTATAGAGTTGCATACCTTAGTTATGGATCCTATCGTTTATCGCAGCTATGCTTACTGGCGTGGCGAGGATTCTGAGTGTCATAATTTCGGACAGACGTGTATGACTATCAGGTCGTATCTTAAATTGGTTCTTAAAGTACAATCTCAATGCTTATCTACTTATGTTATTACAGGACCTTGTTCCATCATTTTCTTTGCTAGCAATAGATATACCTTCAGTCTTTAATCCAGTTCCTTTTTGAGCTTCTTTTCTTTGAGGATTCCTTATTAGTATGATAATTAGTGACTTACAATTATGTTTGTGACTTGTATCAGTATTAACTGAGTATGACTTCTGAGTTGTAAGTGTTTTCTAGTTGGACATATGAGCAGTAGGCATTAATCTAGAGATACCCATAGCATAGTACCTTGTAGCAATAGTTTTATGATAGGTGTTATTATAGTTAGTATTGATACTACATGTAGAAGAAGGAGTAAAGAGTATCAGTGATGGTTCCAAGAGTAAGTATCAGAATCAGCATGACAGTCCTGGATAGTCATAAATTTATGTAATTTGATGATCTATGTAAATAATTAAGTATCGAGAAATTGTATTAAAAATTAATGGAGCATGATATTCAATTTGATGATTGATTACTTGGGTGTGTCAAGAGTAAAAAAATGTATATGCATAAAGGGTATTAATGAGTGCGCCATGGGTTGAGAAATATCAAGATTGGTAATAAAAGTTATTAAGTGTATCACAGATTAGTGTAATAGTTTGTAAAAGATTAAAAAGGAGAGATACTTATACATCAATTAAGATATGGAACCATAGGACTGCCTTCAAGAGTGAAGTGGAGCATGTATTTTATATAAGTTAATAACTAGTGCGAATGATCATGAGTTCTAATAAGTTTGATGAGATGATCTAATGATGAAGCTAGTGTTACTATACCAAGAGTGTTAATGTTCTATATCAAGGATTAGTTGAGAATTGTGCTAGTAACAGTCAGTATCTCATATGATAAAATTAGATTGGTGTAGTTGTGTGCACCTTGAGTATTAGAGACTGTGAGTATTTGTATGTATACTTGTGAATTTAAATTTATAATTTGAAGAGTGAAAATAAATTTCAATTTTTTAAAAAATTTGAGGAGTTATGATTTTATGTCATTAAAAATTTTGAGGATTCAAATTTAATTCAATAAACATAGTCAAAGCTATAAAATTTTTTGGAAGTGATTAAAATTTTATTTCAATATTTAACTTTTGAGGAAAGTATATACATTTTATTTTAAATTGTTCGAGAAGTTAAATTTTGAAGATAAACATTAATTTAAATAAAGAGTTGAGAACTCAATATGGCAGAATTGACGATTCGTTAAAACATTAATTTTTATGAAGATTATGAAATGATTGAATTTATCATTAAATTTTGAGGAATTTAAGAAGGTTATCATTATATTTATTGGACTGCAAGTTATGAATTTATATTACGAATGTTGCATTTAAAGATTTCATAAGTATCACATTGTTTGAGTATTTTGTGGAAAAAGAAATTGACGATTAAGATCATTAATGGATTAGTGTTGAATTCAATTTTTAGGATGAGGATTTAAATTTTATAAATATGCATCGATTGGACTTAAATTAGAGGAGTAAGATGATTAATGGATTAATGTTTTCGGATGAGAATTCTTAATTTTATAATATACATTGATTGGATTTAAAATTGAGGATTGGGTATTAAAATTTTGAGTATTTAGTTATTAACTTAAAATTTTGGAGGAGATTGTGATAAGAATAGAATTTGATTTTTAATTTTGAAGATTTGCAGGAATATGATACTTATAGAATTAAGAAAGAAATTATGAAATAACAATATGGATTACTTCTTGATTATATGGCTTGATGAATTTAAATTTTGATGGTGAATAAATAAATAAATAAATACAACTATTGAGGATCTTAAATTTCGAGAACAAAATTCTTTTAAGGAGGGTAGACTTGTCACCCCTACATTTCAGATTAGGGGTATTTTCGTCTTTTCATAAATTAATGTACAAATAATTGCATAATATTTAATTATATTTAATAACTGGGATTTTATTTAATCCTTGCGCCTTGCCATTGCTTCGATATTTGGAGCGCTACCCTAGCTTTTGCCTTCCAACAAATGTCATATCTTTATCCCCGACGTGCCTGCCTTCTTTCTTACCTTTGTGTAACTTATAATTATGCACTCTTATGCTTCATTTTAGTCGCACAATATTCGTCGCAGATATTATTATTTTAATTCCAATAAATCTAACTTTGTACCATTGTGCGTTCCAATCGAAATTAGAGACACAATCTCGACCCATTTTGAGCAATCCAAATTAGGGTAATATTCTATTCTGAGTCTTCTTCATTCATGAAACTTGTGTCCCACTTAATTTCAGTCCCTTATACTTCTAATAATTTTAGAACACCAATTGTATTATTTTTAATTAAATAAAATCATAAACCTAACTTTGTGCAAATTTTTAATTGTTTGGTACTTTTAAGCAAAAGTGCATTGAGGTGTCCACCCCATTGGACACGACACGTGAATAAACCCGTTTCTCCTTCATGTATATTTTTTTATAATTTTTAGGAGTGTGTAATTCAGCATCAACCTCCTTGAACCATGGCCCTCCAAACCTTGAACCAATTGAATCCTAGCCATTCATTTTGAACCCATTTAAATCATGGCCCTTGAAATATCTCCATGACAAGGCCCAATCCCAAGGGGATTTGACCAAGTCAATTTCTAGGTCAAACCAAGAACTACACACACACACACACACACACACACACACACACACACACACATATATATATATATTCTTTTCCTTTTTCTTTATTTTTCCTTTTCTTTTTCTATTCCAACCCCAAGCCATCAGGCGACTTTACTCCTTCCCCTTCCTTATTCATCTTTATCTCCCCTCTCCCTCACCCGCCTCGTCCTCCGCCGAAAACCGAGCGGAGACCCCGCCAGAACCCGCTGAACGGCCCTCCTTCGACTCGACAGCAGCCCGACGAGCAGACCCCCTCACCACCACCGTCCCTCTCCATCATCCCCGTTAGCACTCGACTCCGTCAACCATCGTCGGACCTCACCATCAACTCGTCATCTCCCCATCGCCTTACCCCGGCTCGACTTCCCCAGCCGGACTGAACCTCGTCGACTCCTCCTCCTTCCCATCTTACTGTCATCTCAACCCCGATCGGTCATTTCCCGAGCTCTGCCTCATCGACGTCTCCGTTGGAGCAGCAGTGCCCCGACTCCACCACGAGCTCCTCAACTGAATCGACCATTGAACAACCCCGAGCCCATCGACAGCAGCATCCCCACCTCTATGTCATCCCCTAGCCGTTCTCTCCCCCTCATCCTGCACCATCACCTGAGCACCTCGCCGAGCCACTCCACTCTGACAGCCTCGCCATGATCGTCACCATCATCTTTACCATCATCTCCGCCATAATCACCATCATCATCATCTTCTCAATAATCACCATCATCATCATCTTCTCCATAATCATCAACACCACCACCTTAATCGTTATCACCTTTGTCATCGTCATCGTCGTCATCAATATCGTCGTCAATGTCGTTGTCATCAACATCGTTGTCATCGTCATCCCCACTCTCGTGCATGTTCACGCCGAAGCCAAGGTGAGGAGCATTTCTCTTGTGATTATTGTGTACGCATACGTACGCGTATACGTATTTTGATGGGTAGTATGTATGTATTAGTGTTAGTATATGTATTAGTATATGTATAATATATAATTATATATATACATATGTATATGTATAGTATACGTATTCCCTAGTATATGTTTATATATATATAGTATAAATTTAATTGGTGTATATACGATATATATATATATTGCATGTGTATTTAATTAGTGTTATATATGTACTAAATTGGTATACATATATATATACTATGAGTATTAATGTTATGTACTAGATAATAATATGTATAATTATATATGAGCTAGGTGACCCGAGTGTAATCACGGATACCCCGTAGTTACATTGACCTGTGACCATGTAACATGTTAGCAGACTTCCATATGTACACTGACGTACTGGAAAGACCCGTATCATTGACTATCTGTTATGCATAGCAATTACAGACGCGACACCATACAATTAGACGCACACTTGACCCTAGTTGACCAGTGTCATACCTAGCGTAGCCCTGAGTCCAGTGTATTATAATTGTGTGTTAGTGTAATATATGATGCAATATTATATTATATAATGTCTATAGGATTGTTGGATTATTCAGACAAGACTTTTGGAATTAGGTTATTGGTATTGCCAGCAGCAGGACCCCCAAGCGAGTATATTCTCTGATAGTTTCTTATTTATGATATCCTCTATGTTCATTGTATCTAGTTTAAATATCCATATTTCTTGACACGCTGGTTACACGGATTGGTATATCTGGATCTCGTCATGAGATGTTATTCTTTGTTCATGGTGTATCTTGTACAAGTCTTATTTTATTGTTTATCTTGTATAAGTACATACACTGATTCTCGGGAAGAGTCGCTATCTTCTTGGGGAATCCCGTGCCATAGCGTACCATGGTTGGATCTACTATAACAGTCGGGGGTGTGGAGTATTTTAGTATAGATATGTGATCATACCCTTCATGTGCAAGTCTTGTTCTCATGTTAGTGTTGGTCATACACCGCACGTATGACTAGCCAGGCCCGTACTCGTGTACAAGTTCCCAAGCCGATCACATGTTAAAGCTACTACTCACACACTTAGTCATAGTATTCTTGTTCATTGACATATTGTTCCTTCCCGCATTTATTTACAGTATTTCCAGTATTTCCTTTATTGTATATCTCTCGTACATGTATATGCATCTTATATATTTCTATCTATTTACTGCTACATAGTTTATATCATTGATGTAGAACTGCTGTTAGAGATGTACTTTGCTCCAATCCTGACTGGAAATATTTTTCCAGACTATGACTTAGAGGACTTGTTTCTTGCATACTTGGAGACTGGATGTTAGTGATTGCAGGTTAGACTATTTATTATTGTTTAGACTTGTCTTGTATTTCATTTGCTTTCTTTGATATCTCATCGTGCTCGAGTTTATGTGATTGAGTATTCTATATTATATTATGATATCTGTGTCTCCTTATGGAGTTGGATATTCATGTGAGATTGATTAGATAGTATCATGACCTAGACAGCGTTCTACCGCCGATGCTGCGGCGTAGGCTGGACGTACCCACGCTCTCGTGCCCCTATACCGGGTACGGGTCGTGACAGTTCCTACAGTTCCCTAAGGCGTTCCCTCCTTACATGGATGACACCAAAATTAAGTATCTATGTGTGAGATGTCATAACTTAAAATATCACTCAAAAGTGGATTTGACATATTATTTGTACTCGAGGGGTTTCACGCTGAATTACGTACAGTGGAACTCACACGGAGAACTTGTATCTTTAGCATCGGAGCCGGAGCCTTATGTGGAGTCGTATATGGATATCCATGACCACGTTGATTACAACGACGGGTGTGTAAACATGGTTTTCGACGCTGTCGGGCCTAGTTTTATTCCGGATAATCATGATGCAACTGAGGAGGCACCGAATGTCGATGCTACAAAGTTCATTGAGTTACTGGAGAATGCAAGGACTTTATTATATCTAGGTTGTGACATTTTATGATATTATGCAGCATTTTGTGATGTTATGTGACGTTATACGACATTCACCGACGTATAGTTACGTCATAACAAGTAACAAAATGTAACTAAATATTATCTCCGGTGCCATTATTCCTACTTCTGTAGCCATCGGTTTGCATTTTTACTCGATATGGGAAGCAACAGTGAGACCTTCATTCAGTCCAACTCACCATTCTTGGAAGAAGTGACCCAGCCCCAAAGGAAAAATCTTATTTCATAAAAAAAATGGGTACCATGGACGTTGCTACACGTTGCTAACATGCTGACATGGCAAAACTTGTCATGTCAGCATTGTTGTAGCTTAACGTCGCTCCTAATATCACTAATATAGCGATGTGTTGTGACCAAAGCTTACGTCTCCAAGATAGTGACTTACACGTCACAAATCGTCTTATATTGTACGACGTCTACTCATCGCAAATATAAGTCACTACAGTGACGACTAACGACATTTTTTTTATCAGCGACCACGTAATACGCAACAACGTAAAAATGTCGCTAGTTACGTCGCCAAAATATTTTAGCAACGTTATTTTACATATTAGCGACATTTTTGGACGTCGCTAATATATGTTATTCACGGAGTGTGGATTGATTGAAAAGTCGATCAAAAGTTAGACGAAGAACTGTTCGAAACCGTTTAGAAATTAAGTCAAAGTACCTTGTTCATGCACAGTTTTCTACTAACTATTTAATTTTTTTCAAAATCTTTTTGAATGGACTTATTCACCTCATATCAAAGATTATTTCTATTCTTTTAGTTTTTCTTAATTTTCTTTATTTACCAAAATGACCAAAATCATGTTTTCCAAAACATAAAATTTATGACATGGAGTACGTCCCGCCAAACAGGACCACCTCATCGCGTACCAATTATAGGAACAAAATATAATATAATATACTCTAGAGGGGGTGAATCGAGTATGCATCATAATTTAGCAATTAAAAAAATTTCTAGCAAGTTATACAAGTACTATGACTGCTATATATGTGTTACAGATATAAGTAAGTATCACAGCTATAATAATAGTCTAGAAATAGTGTTGCAGGTATGTCACAGCTATCACAGTATAAGTACAAGTAAAGTAAAGAGTGAGAAGGAAAATAAAAACACAATGATGTATCCAGGTATCCCTCAATTTAAGGACTAATCCAAGCGGGAGGACTCTAGCTCCCAGTTGGAATCCACTATACGAATGGAACACAAGCTTTGATCCGAAGGCTTACCAACTTCTTATAGACACAAGTTTTGATCCGAAAAGCTCGATAACTTCAAGTGTGGAGTAGAGAACTTCTGAACAAGCTTCTAATTACAACTCTCTGAACTTCTAGACCATATCGTACAGGCAACTAAGGCTAGATAATTGTAACTGGCTTGGGATATAAAAATGAAGGATTTTTAGAACACATATACCAAAAGAAAAGAGAAGATTGAAAGTGAATTGATTGATGTTTTAAAATATGAAATCTCTTCTCTATTTATAGGATTTCTCAAAAGAAAGTTCGGACAGAACTCGGCCAGAACTCGGCCAGAGTTCGTCTACAAAATATCATAAAATAGCCGTTGTATCTGAAACATTAGGGAGACCAAGTTTCTGAACAAAACATCCACTAAGGCCGAACTCAGGCTAAACTCGGTCCGAGTTCTGTTCCCTTAGTTCAGGGCCAAAATATAAACTGGACTGAGTTTTGGGTCCAACTTAGCTATTTCAAGATATGCTATTTTGAAAATAATTTAGGGTAGCCTAATTGCCAGTATGACACGGTGTACAGTATATTCCTAGACTCAATAAAATGTAAAATTATATTGCATACAGGAAATAAAGACAGACATGATGACGGAAAGCATCTCTGAACAGTTGATGTTGTAGTCGTCGTAAAATGTCAAAAAAGTGTCGTAGTAGCTTATATCGAGTCCAGGTTAGATCGAATATCAAAATCTGTTCGACCATGACCAATAGGCCAACAATCTCTTCCATTTTGATAATTGACAAATCTTGACCAATATAACATCTTGATCGAACTGATTTTAAAAAAGACTGTCTCAATTGTAGAATTTTTTACCAGATGTTGTATCTTTTTCTTTCCATTGTCATTTAACAAAATTTTTAGGAGAAGGAAGCTCCCCCGCAATATGTGCTTACAGAAAGACAGACAAGTGAAAACAAATAGATTGCATATATTTCACAGACACAGAGCATTTAAATAAAAATGCAGGAGCAAAATACGAGTGCTAAGCGAGACAAGAAAGTTAATATGCATGTAAATAAAATAAAACTTAAATAGATAAACTTTTGAGTAAAGCTAACTGAAAGAGTTTTACCATACACAAAGTACTATAACTGAAAATGCGAAAGTAAAATCTAATCATTGGAATGTAGAAGATAACTGCGGTGCTCGACGTCGAAGAAGCATGCTTTGAAGCTGCCGATCTTTCATCCATAACTTTCTCGGGTGTCATCCCGCAAGTGGCAGTTCAAATAACATCAGAGGAGGATGAACCTACCATCTCGTCCGTGCCTCCTTCGTCGAGTATACCATCAACTTCAACTGTTGTTGGTGTCTCTTCTTTTGTCGCACCATCTGTTAAAGCAACGACTGTGGCAACATCCTCTACAGTCATTCCAGAAAGGAGACTTACCGATATTGCGGCCACTCCCAGAGTCCATTCGAGCTTTGCTATGCTAGTGGATCAATACACTAGCATATTCTACCTCACTTTGAAAGAATTGATATCGATGGTGCTGGAGAAGAACCTAGGTTTTGATGCTCTGAAGATGTCCTCCAATCTCCCTATAGCGCAGATTAGAAATTTCAGTAACGCTGAAAGAGCTGATATGCCAGAGCAAATAGTTAATGGTTTAGAACAACCATTAACGAGTATTTGCAACTATCCCGAGGCAGCATCGATGATCTGGTTCAAGCTGAGTATGACTCCTTAACTGCAGAACTTGCTGAGCAAATAGAATCTCTAAACAAATCCATCCAGGAACAACAGCAAGAGATGGATAAAGAGCAGGCTGTCTTGGTGGAGTTTATTCCTCAGCTAGCTGAGTGCCAAGCAGAATTTGAGGGAAATAAAGCAAGGGTTCGAGAATTGGTAGCTGAACTTGCTCAGGTAAGGGAGAGGCTTCTCAAGACATCGGCAGTCCGCAATGTGCTGAAGGGCCAAGTGGATACAGCTAAACAGAACTTGACACATGCGGGTGTCATCCACACAAATTTTGTTAATTCTTTGTCCAGACTATCTCACTTGAACAATGACGAAGAAAGGCTGGAACGGGCTCGCAACAGTATTTTGAACTCCAGGAATGAGAGAATGGCTGCTTTGGCGCGACAGATTAGGGATTTAACTGCTCCTCCCCAATGATATACCTTTTTGTTTCTCCTGTAATTTCTCAGAGATAATAAAGATACATTTTCTGACTTTGTGGACCCATCACTTTAGAATATGATAGGCTAAGATGAAAGTGATATCAGAGGTATCATTAACATTACATACTTTCGTTAAGGTTTTGCTGAATGTAAATCTATTCAGAGGTAATATGAACCTGATAGAATATAATCCAACTAAATTGGTATACTAAACACTATCAGAGGTAATATGAACATGATAGGTTTACAAATTAGTTAAGCATATACATTAAGAGGTCATATGAATCTGATAGAATATGATCCAGCTAACCTTTGTGCATGGTATCGTCAGAATAAGATCTTCATCATACTCCGTTAAGCAAGGGAGATCAAGTATAGTACTTCTTTAGGAATTTGTAGTTGATAGGAGCCATTACCAATTTTCCTTAGGTTTGGCTAATCTGTAAGCGCCATTTGCAATCATATGAGGGCCCTCCATTTCTTTATGATTGTTTGTGTAAACTTTGGTCATCGTACCAGAGGTAATATGGACGTAGTACGATACCATATTTTTTGAGGATATCCTAATGGACAATCTATGGTGGACTTATTATTTATTGTGCACGTTGAGTGCAAATAATAAGTTCGAAAATGAGCCCTATCAGAGGTAATATGGACGTGATAGGTTTTATGGTTAGTAAAGACATCCTGCTGGGGAATTTTTTGTGGACCCATTAATTTTTGCGCACGTTAGTACCAGTAATAGGTTTAAGACAAATCTTGACCGAGGTAATATAGCCGCGGTAAAATATGACTCTGTAGGGATAGTGGAGAGATATAGTTCAGAGGTAATATGAACATGAACTAACTTTTTCTCCGCTGGGGAAAATGAGGATAGTTCAGAGGTAATATGAACATGAACTGAGTTTTTTATTGGCCCTATTACTTCTTGTGCACGTGAGTGCCAGTAATAAGTTTAAGACAAGCTCTGCCAGAGGTAATAGGGACGTGACATTTTTCGTGGACCTAACACCACTGGCGTACTTAGCGTTAAGTACGGGTGCTAAGTTGAGAAGACACCCGATATAAGAGGTAATATGGACATGAAAATTGATAGCCAAAATTCGAAAGGTTTGTTCAGAGGTAATATGAACATGGCTAGCATCTGATGAGACTGGTTTGAATAGTCATTGCGGGAGTGTGCAAGTAGACCTAATAATTGCTCCGCTAGGGGGAATTTTAAGGATCCATCATCCATTGCGTATCCGGGACTTTTGGATATGGATGATGGCTCTTTGCAAGAATTTGTAACGAAGGAGAAAAAAATATTGCACATAGGCACTCGCTGGGGATGCCAGATTGCTGAACAAATCTATTCAGAGGTCATCTTAACATGACATAATATGATTCTCGATCTTCGACGATCGAGAAAATATTGCTCATAGGCACTTGCTGGGATGAAGAACCAAGAATTGATTTGTTCATCTAGGTTGTGGACTTATTTCCCATGGCGTACTTTAAGTATAGATAATAAGTTGAAACGACTAGCCCTATCAGGGGTTATGCGAACGTGATAGTAGAAAGTCGAAGAGAAGAACTTTACTCAGAGGTAATGTGGACATGAAAAAGTTATGAAAATATCTTACTCAGAGGTAATGTGGACGTGGTAAGATATGGTGGGGGTAAAGAAAACAGGGCAGAGGTAATATGGGAAATGACCATTTTTGTGGTGATAGATTTATCCTGCTGGAGAAAGTGGAGAGACGTAGTTCAGAGGTAATATGAACGTGAACTGATCGATAGCAACAACCTGGGAGGTTTTCTTCGAGTTTACTTGGATATGGCAAACTCAGCTGGAGGAAAAATAGTTTGGACGTGAACCCATGTCTGAAAAATTCACCGGGGAGTGATTTTTTGAGTGGGGATAGTCCTGAAGGTTGCTTATCTGGGGAGACACCGTCTTCTCGTTATAAACGCAAAGTGATGACTTTGGCGTCAATCAACTCCTGGATTTTTCTTTTCAGTACATAGCATGCCTTCATGGGATGATGAATGTTCCGATGAAAGAGACAATAATCTGGGTCATCGACCTTGCCAGCCTTTTCAGGGTATCTGATGTAGGGTAGCCGAAGTTTATTTTCCTTCATCAATATATCGAAGATTTCAATGATGTCATCCTCATTGAAGGAGAAATTCCTCTTTGTCTTTCGAGATCCCGATAACTGAGTCGTACGATCTTCAGGAATGATAGTCATAGTTGCATCATCTTCGGACTCAGAGGGAACCCCCAGCTTTGGATGCTGTTCTGTTTTGTCGAGGGAGACCACCCCCAGACATGTCGTTGTCTGGTTCTTCTTCTTCTTTTTGTTTGCCTTTGTCCACAGAAGTTGATTTAGAAGGACCTGCCTCTGGTATTACAGGATCGGACTCTAGAGGTTTGGATTTTATAAGAGATACGGTAAACCCTAACCCAAAATGATTTTGTTGACAGTATAGATCAATATGCAATGGTATTCGTCTGCCTTTTCCATAGTTGAGGCCTTGCTTCAACTTCAGATCATAACCCATGTTTTGCATAATCCTCAAAGCCTGAGGGCTATATCTGTGGATTTGTATTTTCCTAGCATCAGACTCGTGAGATTCTTCTTGTACAATCGGTCTATTAGGCATTAGACCAAAGATTATTTGATGCTGATTGTTGCGAGTCGGTAGAGCAATAAAGACAGATTCTTCGTATGGCCCATATATCATGACGACGTTAGGTGTTGATGCTACTTCCCACATGATCTCCCCACACTTGGTAGTTAGGGGAACTGAATCCTAATTTTGACCCCTGTCTTTGCGTTTTTGGATCAAGAAATCACATAAATCATGGAGATTAGCAGAAGAAGAAGAAGAAGGCTTATTTTGCCTTTTTACATCAGTAGGCCTGTGGAGATTAGGAACCATAACCCTTTCTCGGCCATAGGAATACAGCAGTCCACCTATGTGAGTGGCATATGATTCATCATCCGTCTGAGGAGCGTATTTTTCCGTGAAGCGGTTCTTTACGCGGATGGGTTTATCCTGGCGTAAACTAGAGTTTTGCACTGGTTCGCGTAAAATAGGGGGAGTCCTCAAACGGCCTCCAGCGTCACGCGTAATCTGAAGAGTGGGCAACTTCTTCTTTTGTGGGCATACAAACCTAGCGGTTGAGATATCCGCCACTCGTTTTCCCTTGATGTGATCCAAGGGTCCACCTGCCACATCACAGATGGGAAATATATTTTTATGCGCAGGGCGCGTTTAAAATTTTTGCACGGGCACTGAGGCCTTGCTAGGAATTTTGTTTGCCACGTCACAGACGGGAGACGAAGTTTTATGCGCAGAGCGCGTTCTAGACTTCTGGATTGGCACTGGGGCATTGCCAGAAGCTTTGTCTGCCACGTCACAGACGGGAGTCATAGTTTTACGCGCAGAGCGCATTCTAGATTTCTGGATTGGAACTGGGGCATTGCCCGAAGCTTTGTCTGCCACGTCACAGACGGAAGACATAGTTTTATGCGCAGAGCACGTTCTAGACTTCTAGATTGGCACTAGGGCATTGCCGAAGCTTTGTCTTCCACGTCACAGACGTGGGATATAGTTTTACGTGCAGAGCCCATTTTAGACTTCTGGATTGGCACTGGGGCATTGCTAGAAGCTTTGTCTGCCACGTCACAGACGGGAGACAGATTTTTACTCGTAAGGCGTAAAGGTTGTGTTGTCACAATCTTGTCGATCGGAGAGAGAGAGCCTGCAGAAAGGGTAGAGAATGTCCGGGGCATCCGTACTTTACGCAGCTTCCTGTTGTCCTGGACAGAGAGGAGATAAGATCTATCCCCTGCGCGAAGCATGTCTTCATAAGCAGATTGGTCGAATTGGATGACGAACGTCTTCTTCGTCGATCCTATGGATACAATATCATGTTGAGCAACGTCAGATGAGAAAGTAGTCCCCAGCAGAGTCGCCATCTTGTGTTTGATGATAAACAGAAGAATGAAACTAGGTTTATACGAAACCCTTTCTTTGTTTACAAACAAGAAAAAAGAGTATAATTAATCCTATACGAGGATGTTAAGTACAATAAAAATAATTCTGGGGAAATATTGTTATAGGAGTCTGATCTGCGATCGATCACTTTATCCCTTGGACCACACGATGATGAAGAAGTGCTGTAGAAGAAGAAGAAGCTCCAAAGATTGCAGGAGGGATTGAACTCTCGTTGCCAAAGTTGTCAATCAACACTCTCTATATGTACTCTCTCTCTCTCTCTGATCTCCTCCTTGTCTCCTGTGACCGAAAGTCTCTATTTATAGAGCTCGGTCACAGTAACTGACCAGTCGACGTAGAAGACAATTAGTGGAGAGAGTTGCACATTTTATGCGGCGGTTATAATAACTTTTACCCAAGCCTGAATGATCTCCTAAATCCGCGTGTGACGCGTGTCCCATTATAAGGTAATGCATATAATCGCTCATCGAAGATCACGACATGCAAGCCATGTAAGTAACTGCCCCTCGTGTAGAGATGGTTGGCATAAAAGCCAAATAACTATCTCGTTGGCATAAAAGCTAAATTGTTGTCTTATTGGCGTGAAAGCCAAATAGCTGTTATGTTGGCGTAAAAGCCAAATAGCTGTGCTATTGGCGTAAAAGCCAAATAGCTGTTCTGTTGGTGTAAAAGCCAAATAGCTGTTCAGTTGGCGTAAAAACCAAATTTTGCGTAAAGCTTGATGCTGCATAAATAGGTAACCAGCGTAAAACTAGCCAGTTATCCTTCATGACTGAGGTCTTGAGCGTGTTCTATGCTAAATAGCCTTATCACGTACCTTTGCAAATATACCCTGAGTTGGCATATTTCGAGGAGATAGCATACGGCGTACTCCTATAGTTAAAAATAGCCTGGTTGGCATAACATGCAAGGATGGTGATGTGAGCGTATTAGCCCTAATTTTAGCTCTCCCAGTCATTAAAAATAGAATAAAATCTTGTGCATTAAATGCAGAGATCTGCCCCCATCTTACGCATTAACTGCAGAGATATGCCTCGAGTACTGTATGAAGAACAGCTTTTGATGTGGCGTCTGATTTTGTCTCATCTTGAGCGTAAAGGCTCATTTCTACCTGTATAAAATAGGCAGTGTATTCCTTGAGTACGTAAAAATGACTTGTATCAAGGATATGTCACTAAACGATAACCTGAGCCTCTGTACAGAATCATTATTACAGTCGTCCTCTTGATCGTCGTGTAGTACTCTTTGTCAGGAGTCAGGTTCACTGTTTTTTCTGATAGGTTCATTCGAGGAATACGAAGAGTTTCTCGTACAACTTCATGCTGCATTAAAAGCAGACATAGTTTATGCCGGAGTGTAGTGTAGCAACTTTTTATGCCAAAATAGCTTGGAAGTGCTGCCTTACGGGGGTTGTTTGGGAGCTCTGTTCTACGCTGGATAGCGTTGAAGCTCTGTTGTATGCCAATAACTCTGAAGTCATATTTTATGCCACACAGTATTGGAGCTCTGTTTTATGCGGGCTTCATACACGTTGGGGGTTTTATGCGTATAATTCCCTAGTATATTTTCATGCTTCTACAATTATGTTATGCACCTACTCGTCTACACACACATAAGAATACTCAGGAATAACGTACTTGCACTGATATAGCTAGTCCTAGCACTGAAACTTTTTCGTTCAACTCTGTATCCTGGATACTCATATTACAGTGTAAAAGTGAGTGTCAACTCTGTATCCTAGATATCCACATTTGATATTTATTTAGGCCATGACTTTCTAATTGAAAAGTCAAGTCATGGATATCCAGTATCAATTTTTTTGGTCCAGGATACATAGTTGACACTCACTGATATACTCCTAGATTTTATACTTGACATGTATGCATGTGTCCGTGTTTGATAAAATGCTTACAACTTATCCTCGATATCGTGTCCTAACCATTCATATCCATGTGTCCTACAATTTTACCATACGTATCATAAGATGACATGATACAAATATGTGTGTGTATTCGTGTCCATGTTAGTGTTAGTGTATGTATGTTAGTGTGTCTGCGTATTGGAGTTTGGGTTAGTGTTAGTGTCTGCATGTGTGTGTGTGTGTGTGTGTGTGTGTGTCCGAATTAGGATTAGGATAGGGTTAGTGTCCACAGCACCGAGATATCCACACACACACACACCCTCACTTCACTTTGCACAAATGTGCATTGTATAACACCTTACTTGATATCCAAGACTGCGTCTAATTAACTCAGATAGGGTTAGGTCTGTATCGTGTCTCAGCTTTGGGTTATGGTTTGTGTCATGTCCTGTGTCGTGTCAGTGAAGAGAGATAGGGTTAGGGTTAGGGTTAGGGTCTGTGTTATATCCTGTGTCATGTTAGTGATATATAGTGTTAGTGTATGTGTCTTTATCGTATCCCATATTGTGTCTATGTTTGTGTGTATGTCATGTCCGCTATCAAATATCGTGTCCGTATATGTATTTGTGTGTGTGTGTGTGTGTGTGTGAGAGAGAGAGAGAGAGAGAGAGATAGGGTTAGGGTTAGGGTTTACACCCTCTATGAATTTATCTTGCACACTACATTAATGCATAAGTAAAATCTTTGACTTGATTCCCTGATACATATATAGAAACCCTATTTAGGATGATCACACCTATTATTTATCAATTAAGTTAAATACACACATGCAATACTATTTTATAACAAAAATGTGTGTTAATATGGTAAATTAATTAATTACATGGATATATATCGTGTCGTGACTATGTCAATGTATGTGTGTCATGCTATCTTAGTGTGTGTGTCTGTGACAGTGTGTCATATCTGTGTTAGTGTATGTGTGTGTCGTGTCTGTATTAGTGTGTGTGTGTTCATGTCTGTGTCAGGGTTTGTCTGTGACGGTATGTGTCGTGTCTATGTCAGTGTGTGTGTGTGTCGTGTTTGTGTCAGTTTCAAACTGTGCATGCATCTGTGAGAGACATAGAGAGATAGGGTTAGGATTTACCTAGTGGAGGAGGAGAAGGAGAAGCCCGAGGTCGTCGGAAGGGAGAAGCCATGTCGGAAGGGAGGAGCCGTACAGGAGGGGGCGCTCGGGGGGTGGGGAGCCATAGTAGGGGGGCTATGGGGAAGCCGGTGGGGGTGGTAGGAATGGGGGGAGGAGGAGGACATCGGAGGGGGGTACTTCGCCGGAGGGGGGGTTTTCAAAATTTTGGGGAGGGGTTCGACATAATTAAGGGAAATGACATCCTAAACCCTATATTAAATTTTTTACGAAGTCATTAATATACGTAGCTAAATGTCGCTAATTAAAAAAATTAGTGTCACGACCCGCACCCGGTGTAAGGGTACTAGTCGGAAACAACGCCCAGCCTACGCCGCAGAATCGACAGTAGAACGCTGTCTAGATAGTCTATCTAACCATATAATGAACCACCAATAATGATAGTATACTCAATCACAGAACTAAGATAGAAATGAGCACGAATCAGATAAAGAATAGAATAGTCACAATACAACTCATGAGTCTAAATAATACATCAATGAGTCTGAAGAACAACACAAAAAGCTGGAGACAAATCCAGTACAAAGAATACTACGAAGCTACAACTCCTGGGTCAACTGTCTCAGTTGGGATAAGTCTCTCTTGAGCCAGGGTCTCAGAATCTAAACCCACAACATCCTGGGGTCCATAAAAGGTAGGGTACCACTCCTCAGTATTATCTGGAAAAATATATCCAGTCAGGAAAGGAGCAGAGTACATCTCTAACAGCAGTTCTAATTAATGATAAAAACTTTGTATCAGTAAATAGCTGTGGATAAACAAGATACACAAATAGATACAAGAGATATATAGGCAATAAGGAAATACTGGAAAGAAATACAATAATGAACAATATGCCGATGGAACAAAAATACTAATGACTAAGTGTGTGAGTACTGGCTTAACATGTGATCGGCTTGGGCAAGATGCAATGCGGCCTGGCTAATCATACGTGCTGTGTATGATCAACACTATTCAGTAAACAGTAATTTATTCAATAGGGATATTGATCACATATCTATACTAATACTCCCCACCCCCGACTGGTATAATAGATCCAACCACGGTATGTTATGGCACTAGATTCCCCAAGAAGATAGCTAGTCTTCCCGAGAATCGGTGACTGCATATATACAAGATAACCAATGAAATAATACTTGCACCATATATACCATATACCAAGGAATAATATCTCATGACGAGATCTGGATATACCAATCCGTGTAACCATAGTGTCGAGAGAACATGGATTATCTACACTAGATACAGTGAACATAGAGGATATCATAAATGAGAAACTATCAGAGAATATACTCGCCTGAAGTCCAATGAATAGTCTCACAGATGTCTGACTCGGTGCCTCGAAGACCTAGATATGGAATACAACATCAATACAAGGTCTCAAAAAGAGAATAAGTCAAACTAGTCAACTTCTAGGTCAATAAGTCAATTCTAAGTCAAAAGTCAACTATGGTCAACTCTAAAGTTAATTATGGTCAAACCAAGATCAATCCTAACAAAACATCTATATAAATAATAATATAGAATAATAAATTAACCAATTTGGAACCATGGTTTTGAACCATCTTGGTACCCACATAATGTATGCTTAAGATACATATAAAATATACTCTAATATAATATATATACAAACCAATATTTTATACAATTAAAATAATATATCAATACTAGTATTATACCTCACAATAAGCACATATATATATACAATTATAATATATAATATATAAATTAAATCTGTCCAAATGTCACTGAAAACAGTGTGCTAAAATATAAATTTCAATAAACAGACTTATAGTGACAGTCCCGACTGTCACAGAAAAACTGTCGCCAAAACGCTGTATATATAACCCACTGCTGTCACAGTTTGATGATAGTTCAAACTGTCATAGAAAACCGTCGCTGAAGAATTGCCGCTCACACCCGCCGGCAGCATTAATGACAGAACTGTCATTAATGCAGAAATACTGCTACATCGGCTGCTGTTTTAATGACAGCAACTGTCATTAAATGTCACTATCGCAAAACAAAACAAATAATATATAACTATATATATTAATAAATATAAATTAATATAAATCAATATATATATATATATATAACAATTAAATAAATATATACTTATATATATATACATAATCCTACACAATAAATACTAATAGTTACAAACACATTGCATGTATTAATATACATATTTTACATGGCTAGAAGCACACATAAAATATATTCATTAATATACAATAATTATATAATAATTATAATTAATATAATTACTCATTTAAATACATAAATATATTTTATAAAACATTTATGTGTAATTTATTTATTAATATGTAGTAACATATATAATTACATGTAAAATATAATTACATGTAAAGAAAACTACTTATATTTTTATACATCATAGTAGCACACATAAAAATATATAGATCTATGCAACAATAAATACCATAATAAATACACTAAAATAAATATATAACATATATATATATTTACTAACTATGATTCAAGAATTAAAACATAAATAATTAGATCTATACAAAAACACACACAATTGGAGAGTATCACACCGTATCCCACTAGATCTAGGATACGCATGCGACACGAGTCCAACACACAACCAATTGTACCCCGAAGGACACAAACAAGTCACAAATAATATTTATGAACAAATTAAAGTGTCAAAAGTAGATCTATGTGTCCGTGTCAAAATACGACATGTACAAAGTCCCGTGTCGGAGGGAAAACCCCCAAAATGACACGTATCACCAAATTGTTGGGATACGAACTACATGTACCCAATTATGGACACGAAACTAGTCCCAAATACATAAGCACATGCCCAATTGATCTATAGGATCAATAGACACACACAACAAAATGTAAATTCGGAATTCCATCAAAATTGACACAAAAAGAACTATAACTTTCTCCATGGGTCTCCTATGAACACAAAACCAAGTCCTATGGGTAGTACATACATATGGGTTGATTTTACATGATTAAATCTTAGATTTAGAAGCTATTTTAATGGGAAAAACTGAATTATACCTATTGGGAGATGAATTCTTAATGAAACCTCCAATTGAGATGAACTTGCTTCCAAATTCTAGATCCTTGCTCCTCTTTGTAGATCCTTGCTTCCTTCTTCTAGATCCTTATTTCTCAACTTTCTAATGGTGAATTGGAAAGAATTTGGAATGAATTTGGTAGAGAATTGGAATGGGAATGAAAGGAATTTTGGAGTGGGGAATTCTAGATCTAGATTTGGAATGAGAATGAGAGGAGAGAGAAATTTCCCCCCTCTAATATAGGCTGGCCATGCCCCCTTCACTAAGCAATTATAAAATGTCCAATGTACCCCTTGGGGCCTCTCATGAAAAAATAATTAAGGAATGAAGCTTCTAGTCTAATCATTTAATTAATTTAATCTATCTCCTTAACAATGGGCTTTCTAAATGGGCTAAGTCTAACTAATTAATTCATATTGTTCCATGGGTCCAAACTAAACTAGTTGGGTCTACTAATATAAGTCCAAAATAATTAAATAAAATCTAACAACAATTAAATAATACAACAAATAATTATTTACAATGCACAATATTTAATTAAATAGGAAAAGACTAAAATATCCTTTCCTAAAAATTATGGTAGTGACAAGTCTACCCTCCTTAAAATAATTTCGTCCTCAAAATTCAAAGATAAAAACTATCCCCAGAAAATCACAAAACAGAACTAAAGAATCACAATTAACTAATGAACAGAACATATCTAAAAAATAACATACCTCAAGGTACAAACAAATATGGATAACGCTCTCGCATGTCATCCTCTCTCTCCCAGGTAGACTCCCCCGAAGAGTGATGCCTCCATGCAACGCACACCAAAGGAATAGTCTAGTTCCTCAACACCTTCTCTCTCCGATCCAGAATCTCAACTGACTGCTCTGGATAGCTAAGAGTAGGGCCCACCTCTATCTCTGAGTGATCCAATACATGGCTAAGATCTGCCACGTATCGTCTCAACTGCGACACATGAAACATGTTGTGCACTCCCTCCAATGCAGGTGGCAAGTCTAGTCTATAAGCAACTGCACCGACCCTCTCTAGAATAGTGAAAGATCCGATGAATCGCGGACTAAGCTTTCCGCCTCACCGAAGCGAATCGTGCCTCGTGTCGGAGAAATCCTCAGAAACACCAAACTATCCACCTAGAACAAAATACCATCTTCAGAACTTAATCTATAACAAACAAGAACAAGCACAAACAAAATCTAAACTATACCTCAAACTCCAAAGGTCTTCGATGGCTATCGGCCCAATGTCGTTGTCTGTCCTGCGCCACTCAAAGTTTGTCTCTGATCAACTGAACCTTCTCCGCTGCACCCACAACCATCTCTAGCCCAAGCAAAACTCTCTCTCCAATATCGTCCCAAGACAAAGGAGTACGACACCTCCGACCATATAGAGCTTCAAAAGGTAATATTTCTATACTGGCCTGGTAACTGTTGTTGTAAGCAAACTCTACCAAATGGAGATGGTCCTCCCAAGAACCCTCGAAATCTAGTACACAAGTGCGCAACATATCCTCGAGAGTCTGGATAGTCCTCTCTGACTGCCCATCTGTCTGGGGATGATATGCAGTACTGAACTTGAGCTGGGTGCCCAAACTCTCCTACAAACTCCTCCAGAAATGAGAAGTGAAACGACTATCTCGATCTGAGACTATGCTGACGGGAACTCCATGTATCCTAACGATCTGCCTCACATACATCTCTGCCAGCTTCTCCGTAGACAAACCCACCTTGAAAGGCAAAAAGTGGGACGACTTGGTCAACCTATCAATAATGACCCAAATCGCATCCTTTCCTCCTGGAGATCGTGGAAGTCCGGACACAAAATCCATAGTAATGTGTTCCCACTTCCACTCTGGAATGGGTAATGGCTGAAGTAAACCTCCTGGCCTCTGCCTCTCGGCTTTCACCTGCTGGCACACTAAGCATCTGGATACAAACTGTGCCACTTCCCTCTTCATGCCATACCACCACACTCTCTCTCGTATATCCCGATACATCTTGTTAGCACCTGGATGTATGGAATACTGAGAGCGATGCGCTTCCTGCAACACCTCCTCTCGTAACTCCCTACTAGGCACACACAATCTTACTCCATGCCTCAAGGATCCATCCTCTGCAATAGTGAAATCATCCTCCAATCCTGCTCTCACCTGAGCTCTGATACTCCTCAAAGATACATCATCATACGGTGCTGCCTTGATCCTGTCCATCAAATCTGAGTGTATCTGCAGTCCCCATATCTGTATAGCACCACCAGGAACAATCACCTCAATGCCCAAGCTCTCCAAGTCCTCCAACAAATATCGATCCTGCGTCAAGAACATAGCTACCGGATACCTGCTCAAAGCATCGGCAACTATATTGGCTTTCCCAGGATGATATTGCAAAGAGATATCAAAATCCTTCATTAGTTCCAACCACCGACGCTGCCTCATGTTCAACTCCTTTTGCGTGAAAACGTACTTCAAGCTTTTGTGGTCTGTGAAGATCTCCACACGCTCTCCGTACAAATAATGTTTCCACAACTTCAGAGCAAAGATGATTGCTGCCAACTCCAAATCATGGGTAGGATAGTTCTTTTCATGAGGACGCAATTGCCTGGATGCATAGGCAATCACTTTCCCATGCTGCTGAAGAACACAACATAAACCCTTCCCCGATGCATCACTATAAATAGTGAAACCTCCGGACCCTGATGACAACGTCAAAATAGGAGCAAACGTCAACCTCTTCTTCAACTCATCAAAAGCAACCTGGCAATCCTCCGTCCAAACAAACTCCACATCCTTCCTCGTGAGTCTGGTCATCGGCTCGGCAATCCTCCAAAAATCTTGCACAAACTTACTGTAGTAGCCTGCCAATCCCAAGAAACTTCTGATCTCTGCTACCGAACTCGGAGTCTTCCAAGATTCTACTGCCAAAATCTTCTTCGGATCTACTGAAATACCATCACCAGTCACAACATGCCCCAAGAATTCCACCTTGTCCAAGAAAAACTCATATTTGGACAACTTCCCATACAGCTTCTCCTTCCTCAGCACATCCAACACAATCCTTAAATGCTCCTCATGCTCCTCCGGTGTCCTCAAGTATATGAGTATGTCATCGATGAACACCACCACGAACTTGTCAAGATACTGGTGGAACACCTTGTTCATCAAGTTCATAAATACCGCCGGTGCATTAGTCAAACCAAACGACATCACCATAAACTCGTACTGACCATACCGAGTTCTAAAAGCAGTCTTCGGTATGTCCTCCGGCTTTACCTTCACCTGATGGTAGCCTGATCTCAAATTTATCTTAGAAAATACCTTCATACCACTCAACTGATCAAACAGATCGTCAATCCGTGGCAAAGAATACTTATTCTTGATAGTGAGATTATTCAAAGCCCTGTAATCAATGCACATACGCACCGATCCATCCTTCTTCGATACAAACAATACTGGGGCTCCCCATGGTGAAGAACTCGATCTGATAAACCCCTTATCCTGTAATTCATCCACCTGCTTCTTCAACTCGACTAGCTCGTTGTTGTTTACTCTATAGACATGCTGTGAAATTGGTTCTGCACCTGGCACCAAGTCTATAGAAAATTCAATATCTTGATCTGGCGGCAATCCTGACAATTCCTCAGGAAATACATCCAAGAATTCTGCTATCAACGGATGCGGCAACTCCTTGTCTTCCACCATAGCTCCACAAATAATGCCTTCTCCCTGCTCTGCAGCTCCTTTAGCAAATTCGAACTCTGGCTCTCCTGGCGGACCAAACAAAACTCTACCTCCTCTACAATCTATGCTAGCACGGTGCCTACTCAACCAATCCATCCTGAGTACAATATCGTAGCTCGGAAGTGGCATTACAAGTAGACACGCACTCAACTCCCAGCCTCCCAGAGTAACTCTCCGATCCTTGCAAATATCATTAACCAGGATAATGCCTCCCCCGCTCATGATCTTGCAAGTCCTAAGCAAAGACTCAGCTACCAAACCATGCTTTAGAGCAAAAGAAATAGATACAAAACTATGGGAAGCACCACTATCAAACAAAGCTAAAGCTGGAATGGAATCAAGAAGAATAGAACCTGCAATGATATCTCCGGTGGGTTCCTCCTCTTTGACTGTCATAGCAAACGCTCGTCCCTGCCGAGCACCTCCCTGCTGCTGATGCTGGACAAAACGCTGCTGCTGTGTCGGAAGCGGTCCCCTCGGCTGTGCTGCAGGTGGTCTCGTCTGTGTTCTCGGAGCTGGAGCTACTCCCTGAATTGTACGACGAGGACACTCCCTTGATTGATGCCCTTCAGTACCATAATACAAACAAACTCCTAGCCTCTTCCAGCAAACTTCCCAGATGTGGCCGGGCTTCTTGCAGTAGTTGCATGGAGCTTGTTGTAACTGTCTCTGCTGCTGAGGTGCCTGATAAAAAGGCGCTCTAGCTGGAGTCTGGTTCTGCTGTGGCTGCTGGAAAGGTCTGGACTAGAAATGAGGACGTTTGGCAGATATTGCACTACCGTTGGCCCCTAGAAAAGAATTACGGTCTCTCTTGGTCTTCAAACCCAGATCCCGCTCAACCTTGCGTGCCTCCGCAAGTATCTCCGAGTATGTCTCATAAAAAGACGGAATAAGAATCTTCACTTCCCAGTTTAGACCCTCACGGAAATAAATAGCTCGAACCTCCGGCTGCCTCACCAATTACTCTGAAAATCGGCTCAACCTACCGAAATCCGCAGCGTATTCCTCCACAGACATGCTCCCCTGAATGAGACTTTCAAATTGTCTCCCCAAGTCAAGCCTGTCTATCCGGGCAAAAAACTTCTTCTTGAAAAGGTCCTTGAATATCTCCCAAGATTGTCCTACATCAACCAGTACTGGCTCATTCCTGAACCAAGTGCGAGCAACGTCGAACAGTTGAAGTCCTACCGCCTCAACCTTCAGATCTTCAGAAAGACGGGATACCCTCATAAGACGCTCAATATCCTCGAGCCAATCATCAGCATAGACGATGCCCTCCGTCCCTTTGAAAACCCTAGGCTCCAGTTTCTTGAAGTCCTGAATGTTGCCTGGCCGAAGTTGAGCAACCTGAGGAACAACCTGCTGCTGGACCAGAACTCCTCTCTCAACTACAGCACGAGCAAGCTGATGAGCACTCTTGATGCCCTGCCGTAGAACGTTGGTCTGCCTCTGATGTGCCTCTGACTGAGCCCTCTGTGCCTCGAGCATCTCACGAAACAGTATAAACATCTGTGACGCCTCTGCTGGCACAGGAGATGGAGGTGGAAGCCCCTCAGATACAGCTGGCACAGTCCTCTGAGTAGGTGGTGGACCTTCGAAAGCAGCTGACACTCCAATCACTGGAGAAGTGACTGGTGCAGGCCATCGGGACGTCGCAGACCTCTCAGAAGCTGCTCTCCCCTGCTGTGATCTAGTCTTAGGCGGCATCCTGAGACAAACCGAAAGAAAGAATCAATATGGCATAAGATGTAAGACATCAAGGAAAGGACAGTTTAAGGGATCAAGTATCAATGTCAAAGAAGAATAGTTAAATCAAAAGAATTTTCCTAGATGTGATTGAGTATCTCAGCCTATATCCTATATCCTATCGCAGGCTCGTAGTAGTACAACTAAGTTATCGCACTACCACGACATCACATACTTGTGAAGCTAGACCTGCATGGGCCACCACCAAAAACGTATCACGACCCACACCCGGTGTAAGGGTACTACGAAGCTACAACTCCTGGGTCAACTGTCTCAGTTGGGATAAGTCTCTCTTGAGCCAGGGTCTCAGAATCTAAACCCACAATATCCTGGGGTCCATAAAAGGTAGGGTACCACTCCTCAGTATCATCTGGAAAAATATATCCAGTCAGGAAAGGAGCAGAGTATATCTCTAATAGCAGTTCTAATTAATGATAAAAATTATGTAGCAGTAAATAGCTGTGCATAAACAAGATACACAAATAGATACAAGAGATATATAGGCAATAAAGAAATACTGGAAAGAAATACAATAATGAACCATATGACGATGGAACAAAAATACTAATGACTAAGTGTGTGAGTACTAGCTTAACATGTGATCGGCTTGGGCAAGATGCAATGCGGCCTGGCTAATCATACGTGCTGTGTATGATCAACACTATTCAGTAAACAGTACTTTATTCAATAGGGATATTGATCACATATCTATACTAATACTCCCCACCCCCGACTGGTATAATAGATCCAACCACGGTATGTTATGGCACTAGATTTCCCAAGAAGATAGCTAGTCTTCCCGAGAATCGGTGTCTGCATATATACAAGATAACCAATAAAACAATACTTGCACCATATACACCATATACCAAGGAATAACATCTCATGGCGAGATCTGGATATACCAATCCGTGTAACCATAGTGTCGAGAGAACATGGATTATCTACACTAGATATAGTGAACATAGAGGATATCATAAATGAGAAACTATCAGAGAATGTACTCGCCTGAAGTCCAATAAATAGTCTTACAGATGTCTGACTCGGTGCCTCGAAGACCTAGATATGTAATACAACATCAATACAAGGTCTCAAAAAGAGAATAAGTCAAACTAGTCAACTTCTAGGTCAATAAGTAAATTCTAAGTCAAAAGTCAACTATGGTCAACTCTAAAGTTAATTATGGTCAAACCAAGATCAATCCTCACAAAACATCTATATAAATAATAATATAGAATAATAAATTAACCAATTTAGAACCATAGTTTTGAACCATTTTGGCACCCACATAATGTATGCTTAAGATACATATAATATATACTCTAATATAATATATATACAAACTAATTTTTATATAATTAAAATAATATATCAATACTAGTATTATATCTCACAATAAGCACATATATATATACAATTATAATATATAATATATAAATTAAATCTGTCTAAATGTCACTGAAAACAGTGTGCTAAAATATAAATTTCAATAAACAGACTTATAGTGACAGTCCCGACTGTCACAGAAAAATTGTCGCCAAAACGCTGTATATATAACCCACTGCTGTCATAGTTTGATGATAGTTCAAACTGTCACAGAAAACCGTCGCTGAAGAATTGCCGCTCACACCCGCCCGCAGCATTAATGACAGAACTGTCATTAATGCCGAAACACTACTACAGCGGCTGCTGTTTTAATGACAGCAACTGTCATTAAATGCCACTATCACAAAACAAAACAAATAATATATAACTGTAAACCCCCTGATTTTTTAAAATTTTAAAAACTGAATTTTTCACAATTTTCTAAAATTTCCTGGGATTTTTCTGTAATTTAAAAATAGGGTTTTAATTATTCAATAATTTTTAATTGATAATAAACAATATTAAAATTTTATGGAAATAATATTTTTGGATGTAAAATGAAAAACTGGACTTAGGGCAATTTTTCTGAAATTTATTGGGCCTCAGACCTATTTTTTAAATGCCTAAAAAGTATTTAATTATTTATTTATTTATTTATTAATTAAATTTCTGATTTTATTATTATTATTATTATTATTATTATTATTTTTTAAACCCGGCCCGGCCCTCTGGGCCCAAACCCAGCCCTGGCCCACGACCCGGCCCAGCCGCTTACCTGGTCGGGTCGGATCCACCAGACCCGACCCGCCGGTGCCCGAACCCGCACCCCCTCTCTCCCCTGTGCCCGCGTCTCGCGGCGGAGACGCCGCCGCCGGCGCAGCTCCGCTCTGCCCGGACCACCACCCACGCCGCCGCTTTCTTCGCCACTCCACCGCCCGTCTCGACCCCCTCAACCCCCGGCCACCCCCTATATAAACCCTCCCCGACGAGCCCCACCGCCTCAGACTCTCTGCCCTCTCCCACCCAGACTACCGCCACGACGCCGCCGCGGCGCCGCCCGCCCTCGCCGACGACCACCCGGCTCCCCCTCCTTCTTCCTCCCCTCTCCTTCGTCTCCGGCGACGGCCACCGCAGTCGACAGCAGCAGCCGGCAGCAACAGCAGCTCACCGACGCCGCTGTCGGCCGCCCTGAGCCGCCGCCCCCATCGTGGACGCCTCGCCGCCCTCCGCTGCAGCACCCCCGGCCCCCTCCACCTCAGCCAGCCGCCCTCCGCCGGAGTCGGCCGGAATCTCAAGCTCTAACCCTAGCCCTAATTCCCTGTGTCCGACACGAGTCGGACACGTGTCGGACACGAATCGACCCCGGTTTTCGGGTCCCCTTCAGGTACTTGTACCTTTCACCTCATAGCTCTGTTTTCGATTCCGTAAATTGCGTTGCGAAGACTGTATGACCCTCTCGGTGCCCGGACAAACCGCTCGGGGCATCGCGTCCTGTGGTGATAGCACACCGCAATCCAAAAAGAGAAAAAATTAGACCCTGTTTTACCCCGAAACCGAATACGCCCCACCAAACGGGATGACTTGGTCGCGCACGGTCTTCACAGATACGTGCGCCTCGTCGATACGGACGTGTGGGATTTCGCAGAAGTCGATTCGGGTGTGCGTGCACACCGGAATCAACGCGTATCCGCGGACATCGCCCCGTATCCGTACTTTCTGGAATGTGCCCTAACTTTGTGTACACACATCGGATCGAGACAAAACTTACGCCATCGGACTCGTAGCAATATGCTGGTCCTGTGGGTCAAGTTTGGTTCGATTCTGAGAATGTTGACGAAATCGCATGTCGTGGGCTCCATAGGCCCCGCTCGACGGGCGATTTTGTGATCGGCTCACCAAAATTAAATTCTGAAAGTTCCGTTGGGTTCGTATCAGCGTTCCTGACCTGTTAACACTAAGTTTAGTGAATTTGGAGACCTTTGAGCCTGACACATTTTTTGGTGCAAAGCGGGCCCACATGTGGACCCCGTCTTGACCCGAAACTGCCGTTTCTGCCTTTGTCTCCAAACTGGACCCAAGGACAGGCATTTCTAGCTGATTGATATTTTCTGGATCTGATGGTGATGTTTGTTTCAGCAACCGAAGTACCGCCTGCAATTCCCGCCGAAGTCAGAACTGCAAACATAGTCGGAACCTCAGGCAAGTGTACCTTGCCAAACCCTGCAGCTTGCTATTTATTTTTATTGACTTGTTTATACATCAGTGGGCAAGTAAAGCTTGCCATTAGCAGTAATTCCTGTTCTAGAACTTGCCTGAATTCTTGTTTTAATGCATATAAACATGTTTAACTGTTAAAACCCAGGACCGAGTGGCGTACTTAGCGTCCGATTACCAGTCGGGTGCCAACTCCGTACGCGGAGTTAGGTAACGTCACATAGAGATGGATATCGAGACCCGATAATTCTCGTACTTGTCTTATCAAGTACTCCAGAACCCAGGACACTTGATACTATTCATGAGACAGAGTCTTCCTGAGACATTCATGGTGATTCTGTATAGGATACAGGACTTGACAGAGATATTTTATAGACATTATGACTTGCTGCATTAGCTATAATCCCGCTGACATGGACATGAGACGTTATGGTCATAATATGCGTGATTACATGGGGTGGGGAGAGACACACAGGCTACAGGTTGATGTTATATTATGCCGGCGTCTTAAGTCTCACTATGAGCTAGACAACTACATGATATCACTGCTACCGGCTCCCCGACACAGAGCTTGTAGTAGTTTCAACCTGAGTTCTTGTACTGCTCTTATGTTGCATATCACTTAGCTGGTTACCTAGTTTACCCTATTGCTTATTTATTGCTGCACTGCATTTATTTTGGCTTATATTTTTTGTACCTTGCTGTCCCCTGAGGACCTGGATCCGGATTATGTCCCCAGGTATAGCCGAAGAGATCCATCCAGAGATATACCGTACAGGAGCACTTCCAGGAGCTGTACCAGGACCGGAAGACGAGCTCGCACCAGAGGACTTCTCCTGAGCATTGGCCATATGTAGTCAGTTATTTCTATTTCCAGTTGTTTATTTCCTGTCTATTTGTATCTGTTGTACCAGATATATTCTCGGATTGTTTCTCGAGATATTTATTGAGATCAGCTTATTTTATTTGCATTACCCTGTCTTTATCTGTGATTATCTGTTGTGGATGAGATTAGAATAACCTGAGTCTTGTAACATTTTACTGTTAGACTTCAGCTTAAGCATGCCCTGATGGATCCATTAAATTGGGTTGTCCATCGGTACGTGCTGCTGGCCATTGCACACGTCTCCAGTCCCTCGTCATTTTGGAACTGGGGCGTGACATGGTTTTTGTGGTGGCCCATGCAGGTCTACGACTAATTTGTTCGGTTTCAACTCAGGGACCGAACAGGCCTGCAAATAAGATAAGATAAGTTTTTAGGATCTCATCCACTTGCTTGAAACGTTCTTGATATCCATATCGGCTTCGAATTAATTTCTTGACTCGCATCCTGCCTTGATTCCTGTGCGCCTCTTATTGTTTATTTTGGTTGCAGGGTTATGGATTCACGAGCAAACGACGAGACTCCCATAACATCACCACGAGTTGCTGAGGTAACCAATGAAGATGAAGTAACACCAGCGGATAAAGGACAATCAACTCAACAACGTGCCTCGAGAGTCCAGCGTGATGACATTCCACCAACGGCGCCAATTACTCCATCAATGCCCATAATTCCACCAGGACAGGCCATGGACGGACAGCAGATATTTTCAATGGTCTATGCAATAATGCAAGCTCAACAAGAGGCGTTGAGTCGCAGCCTAATAACTGCACTGGAGCAGGCCAACCTACCAACTCGACGGCCAACGACGGGCTCTATCACCGATTTTCGGCAGCTGAAGCCCCATACATTCTCAGGCAAGGAAGAGCCCACTGAAGTTCATGAGTGGCTTACCAACATTCAACATCAACTAGAAGCAGCTGAACTTCTAAAGGAACATTGGATGACTGCCGTCAGAATGCAGTTGACGAATAATGTGCATCACTGGTGGCTATCTGAGAAAGCACGGCTCGGACCAGACCGAGTCACTTGGAAAGAGTTCTCTAGACTCTTTCAGGAGATGTACATTCCAGCTATCGCTCGATCAGAACTTCGGGACAAGTTCAATCACCTTACTCAGAATACTAAGATGGTGGAAGAGTACAACGCTGAGTTCATTCGCCTAAGTCGCTTCGCTCCAACCCTGATCCCGACTGAGGAAGAGAAGGCCGAGAAATTCTTCGACGGACTGAACATTGAGCTACAGAAACTAATTGGATCCGTTGCACCTACTTCATACTCGGACGTTCTTGCTGCAGCGCGACGCATTGAGCGCGTCATCAGGAGAGAGACTTGTCTGAAACGGACTTCCACTTCCGTACCACAGGAAGAAGTTGCAAAAAGACCTCACGTACACCAGCCACCAGAAGCATCTCCGCAGACAATACCTGTTTGTCCATATTGTCGCAAGCGAGGCCATACTGAAGACGAGTGCAGACGAAAGAAGAGATTATGCATAATTTGCGGATCCAGTCAGCATTTATTAAAGGAATGCCCTGAGCGTCGAGACAGAGCACCAAAGGGTAACCAGCAAGCGTTACCAGTACCGAGGTCAGCCTCTCCAGAGTTGGAAGTACTGCAAACGGAAGTTCAAGGAGTCCTACCACCAGCTTCAGTAGGGTATCAGCCGAGGCCACCCTTGATACCCCAGGAACTACTCTTCCAGCAGGCTCAACAGCAGAAGAATCAACTGCAAAGACGCGAGCAAGCTTACGCGATGACTGTGGAGGACGCCAATGCGCGTAAGTGATTCGTAGTATCCGTTTTAGTCTTGTTATAGCTCATGCCTCTTGGTTCGTGACCTCAGCCCCAACCTAGTAATTTGCAACTTGTTAATAACAACCTGGTTTTCATAAAAGTTGTAGTTTTTTTGCTTTAACTAGATTTTCTCTGGAAGGTGGATAGCTTTCATTTTAGGGAAACGGTATTTCCCTAAGTATCTTGTGATATATTTCGAACGATACTTGCAATCGTGTCATCTCTGCTGACTGGTTATTCTTTGATTGCGAGGACGCAATCCTCTAAAGGGGGGTAGATTATAAACCCCCTGATTTTTTAAAATTTTAAAAACTGGATTTTTCACAATTTTCTGGAATTTTCTGGGATTTTTCTGTAATTTAAAAACAGGGTTTTAATTATTCAATAATTTTTAATTGATAATAAACAATATTAAAATATTATGAAAATAATATTTTTGGATGTAAAATGAAAAACTAGACTTAGGGCAATTTTTTTGGAATTTATTGGGCCTCAGACCTATTTTTTAAATGCCTAAAAAGTATTTAATTATTTATTTATTTATTTATTAAATTACTGATTTTATTATTATTATTATTATTAATATTATTTTTTAAACCCGGCCCGGCCTACTGGGCCCAAACCCAGCCCTGGCCCACGACCCGGCCCAGCCCCTTACCGGGTCGGGTCGGATCCACCAGACCCGACCCGCCCGTGCCCGAACCCGCACCCCCTCTCTCCCCTGTGCCCGCGTCTCACGGCGGAGACGCCGCCGCCGGCGCAGCTCCGCTCAGCCCGAACCACCACCCACGCCGTCGCTTTCTTCGCCACTCCACCGCCCGTCTCGGCCCCCTCAACCCCCGGCCACCCCCTATATAAACCCTCCCCGACGAGCCCCACCGCCTCAGACTCTCTGCCGTCTCCCACCCAGACCACCGCCACGACACCGCCGCGGTGCCGCCCGCCCTCGCCGACGACCACCCGGCTCCCCCTCCTTCTTCCTCCCCTCCCCTTCGTCTCCGGCGACGGCCACCGCAGTCGACAGCAGCAGCCGGCAGCAACAGCAGCTCACCGACGCCGCTGCCGGCCGCCCTGAGCCGCCGCCCCCACCGTGGATGCCTCGCCGCCCTCCGCCGCAGCACCCCCGGCCCCCTCCGCCTCAGCCAGCTGCCGTCCTCCGCCGGAGTCGGCCGGAATCCCAAGCTCTAACCCTAGCCCTAATTCCCTTTGTCCTACACGAGTCGGACACGTGTCGGACACGAATCGACCCCAGTTTTCGGGTCCCCTTCAGGTACTTGTAACTTTCACCGCGTAGATCTGTTTTCGATTTCGTAAATTGCGTTGCGAAGACTGTATGACCCTCTCGGTGCCCGGACAAACCGCTCGGGGCATCGCGTCCTGTGGTGATCGCACACCGCGATCCAAAAACAGGAAAAATCAGACCCTATTTCACTCCGAAACCGAGTACGCCCCGCCAAACAGGACGACTTGGTCTGGCGCGGTCTTCACAGATACGTGCGCCTCGTCGATACGGACGTGTGGGATTTCACAGAATTCGATTCGGGTGTGCGTGCACACCGGAATCAACGCGTATCCGCGGACATCGCCCCGTATCCGTACTTTCTGGAACGTGCCCTAACTTTGTGTACACACGTCGGATAAAGACAAAACTTGTGCCACTAGACTCGTAGCAATACGCTGGTCCTGTGGGTCAAGTTTGGTTCGATTCTGAGAACGTTGACGAAATCGTATGTCGTGGGCCCCACAGGCCCCGCTCGACGGGCGATTTTATGATCGGCTCACCGAAATTCAATTCTGAAAGTTCTGTTGGGTTCGTATCAGCGTTCCTGACCTGTTGACACTAAGTTTGGTGAATTTAGAGACCTTTGACCCTAACACATTTTTCGGTGCAAAGCGGGCCCACATGTGGACCCCGTCTTGACCCGAAACTGTCGTTTTTGCCCTTGTCTCCAAACTGGATCCAAGGACAGGCGTTTCTAGCTGATTGATATTTTCTGGATCTGATGGTGATGTTTGTTTTAGCAACCGGAGTACCGCCTGCAATTCCCGCCGAAGTCAGAACTGCAAACATAGCCGGAACCTCAGGCAAGTGTACCTTGCCAAACCCTGCAGCTTGCTATTTATTTTTATTGACTTGTTTATATATCAGTGGGCAAGTAAAGCTTGCCATTAGCAGTAATTCCTGTTCTAGAATGCCTGAATTCTTGTTTAAATGCATATAAACCTGTTTAACTGTTAAAACCCATGACCGAGTGGCGTACTTAGCGTCCGATTACCAGTCGGGTGCCAACTCCGTACGCGGAGTTGGGTAACGTCACATAGAGATGGATATCGAGACCCGATAATTCTCGTACTTGTCTTATCAAGTACTCCAGAACCCAGGACACTTGACACTATTCATGAGACAGAGTCTTCCTGAGACATTCATGGTAATTCTGTATAGGATACAGGACTTGACAGAGATATTTTATAGACATTATGACTTGCTGCATTAGCTATAATCCTGCTGACATGGATATGAGATGTTATGGTCATGATACGCGTGATTACATGGGGTGGAGAGAGACACACAGGCTACAGGTTGATGTTATATTATGCCGGCGTCTTAAGTCTCACTACGAGCTAGACAACTACATGATATCACTGCTACCGGCTCCCCGACACAGAGCTTGTAGTAGTTTCAGCCTGAGTTCTTGTACTGCTCTCATGTTGCATATCACTTAGCTGGTTACCTAGTTTACCCTATTGCTTATTTATTGCTGCACTGCATTTATTTTAGCTTGTATTTTCTGTACCTTGCTGTCCCCTGAGGACCTGGATCCGGATTATGTCCCCAGGTATAGCCGAAGAGATCCATCCAGAGATATACCGTACAGGAGCACTTCCAGGAGCTGTACCAGGACCGGAAGACGAGCTCGCACCAGAGGACTTCTCCTGAGCATTGGCCGTATGTAGTCAGTTATTTCTATTTCCAGTTGTTTATTTCCTGTCTATTTGTATCTGTTGTACCAGACATATTCTCGGATTATTTTCCGAGATATTTATTGAGATCAGCTTATTTTATTTGCATTATCCTGTCTTTATCTGTGATTATCTGTTGTGGATGAGATTAGAATAACCTGAGTCTTGTAACATTTTACTGTTAGACTTCAGCTTAAACATGTCCTGATGGGTCCATTAAATTGGGTTGTCCATCGTGCGTGCTGCTGGCCATTGCACACGTCTCCAGTCCCTCGTCATTTTGGGACTGGGGCGTGACAATAACTATATATATTAATAAATATAAATCAATATAAATTAATATATATATATATATATAAATTAAATAAATATATACTTATATATATATACATAATCCTACACAATAAATACTAATAGTTACAAACACATTGCATGTATTAATATACATATTTTACATGGCTAGAAGCACACATAAAATATATTCATTAATATACAATAATTATATAATAATTTTAATTAATATAATTACTCATTTAAACACATAAATATATTTTATAAAACATTTATGTATAAATTATTTTATTAATATGTAGTAACATATATAAATACATGTAAAGAGAACTACATATATTTTTATACATCATAGTAGCACACATAAAACTATATAGATCTATGCTACAATAAATACCATAATAACTACACTAAAATAAATATATAACATATATATATATTTACTAACTATGATTCAAGAATTAAAACATAAATAATTAGATCTATACAAAAACACACACAATTGGAGAGTATCACACCGTATCCCACTAGATCTAGGATACGCATGCGACACGAGTCCAACACACAACCAATTGCACCCCGAAGGACACAAACAAGTCACAAATAATATTTATGAACAAATCAAAGTGTCAAAAGTAGATATATGTGTCCGTGTCAAAATACGACATGTACAAAGTCCCGTGTCGGAAGAAAAACCCCCAAAACGACACGTATCACCAAATTGTTGGGATACGAACTAAATGTACCCAATTGTGGATACGACACTAGTCCCAAACACATAAGCACATGCCCAATTGATCTACAGGATCAATTGACACACACAACAAAATGTAAATTCAGAATTCCATCAAAATTGACACAAAAAGCACCATAACTTTCTCCATGGGTCTCCTATGAACACAAAACCAAGTCCTATAGGTAGTACATATATATGGGTTGATTTTACATGATTAAATCTCAGATTTAGAAGCTATTTTAATAGGAAAAACTGAATTACACCTATTGGGAGATGGATTCCCAATGAAACCTCCAATTGAGATGAACTTGCTTCCAAATTATAGATCCTTGCTCCTCTTTGTAGATCCTTGCTTTCTCCTTCTAGATCCTTGCTTCTCAACTTTCTAATGGTGAATTGGGAAGAATTTGGAATAAATTTGGTAGGGAATTGGAATGGGAATGAAAGGAATTTGGGAGTGGAGAATTCTAGATCTAGATTTGGAATGAGAATGAGAGGAGAGAGAAATTTCCCCCCCTCTAATATAGGCCGGCCATGGCCCCTTCCCCAAGCAATTATAAAATATCCAATGTACCCCTTAGGGCCTCTCATGAAGAAATAATTAAGGAAGGAAGCTTCTAGTCTAATCATTTAATTAATTTAATCCATCTCCTTAACAATGGGCTTTCTAAATGGGCCTAGTCTAACTAATTAATTCATGTTGGTCCATGGGTCCAAACTAAACTAGTTGGGTCTACTAATATAAGTCCAAAATAATTAAATAATATCTAACAATAATTAAATAATACAACAAATAATTATTTACAATGCACAATATTTAATTAAATAGGAAAAGACTAAAATACCCTTTCCTAAAAATTATGGTAGTGACAATTAGCGACGTCATAAATAGACGTCCCTAAATGTCGTTAATTAAAAAGTTTATGACATTAGCAACGTCGCTAAAAATGTTGCTAAAAATCAAAAAAAGCAACATCGATAAATACGTCACTAAATGTCCCCAAATTCAAAAACTCAACGACGTTTAGCGACCTTAAAGAAGCTTATAGCGACTATTCTTTTAAAAATTTAAAGTACAGTCGCTAAACGTCGCTATGTGTCACCAACAACGATGTATAGCGATGTTTATATTTGGTGTCGCTCAAGTCTTTAATATTAGCAACGTTTTATTATGATGCCGCTAAAAATGTCACTATTTTTATCATATTTTGGTAGTGTATCAACTATAGTACATTTGTCTTTAACAAAGTTAATACCATAACTATGGTCCACTAAATGACTTATGCTGAGTAGGTTATGCTTTAACTCGGTTACTAGACAAACATCTTTAATCATCGGATAGGGAGCATTATCAATATTACCGATACCTATTATATAATCTTTCAGATTGTTGCCGTAGGAGACGTATCCTTCTTTCTTCTTGGACAGTGTTATAAACAAAGATGCATCGCCAGTCATGTGCCATGAGCAACCACTGTCGAGGATCCATTTGCTTCTAGAGTGGGTATGATACTCCACCTACAAAACAATTTGCAGATGAAACTTTTTGTACCTATTTCTTGTTGGGTCCTAAAAAGTTAGCTTTAGGTATCCATACACAAATATTCAAAGCAACTAATTTCTTAACTCCACAAGCAGGAGGAATGTGACTAATAGTGCCACAATAATGACATCTAGCATGCTTAGTGTTAAGTGAAGTATTTTGTGCTTGTTTGGTAAGTCTAGGAGTTTTGGTAGGATACTTGTAGTAGAAGGCATGTCTTTGAGGATTTGTCCTCTTGGGCATAGGTTTGATAGTCTTTGGTTGAACGGTGTTCATTTTGAGTAAGCGACACTTGTTACGAGAGGAAGCAGTCGTCATCGACAGTTTTTCTAACCAAATTTCTAACTTTTTGGAAGTGTCAAACAATCTATTGTAATCAGCAATTATGGCAACATTCCTAATCAGCGCATTGATACTCTTCTTTTTTTTAGTTTGAAAATCTTCTTGCAGCTGAGCTATGGTTTTGTCTTTTACTTCAAAAGTGTGTGATACTTTATGTAATTGTAACTTGATAGAAGCTAACTCATTAGTCTCACTAGAAGGTTCAGATTCTCTAATATCTGCTAGAAGTAGGGTTAGCCTTTCTATATCAAGTTTATGTTCCTTGAGTACCGTATTAGAGATCATGTAATTACCAAGCAACTTTCTATATTCTTCTAAGAGGTCACTAAAGGCATCCCCTAGCTCATCGAATGTGAAATTATTATAGAGAGGATTAGTGGTTACCTGATCAAATGCCATTAGGCACACATTAACAGAATTACAAGGATTCTTTTCTTCTTCAGACTCGCTTGCTTCGCTTTTACACCATATGCTTGTCTTAGTATTTTCTTCTATTTCCATATAGCTAGCTTATTCTTCATGCATGTTCTCATAAGTAGCTTCAAGAAGTTTTCAGATCTCATATGAGGTTGCACAAGAAGAAATACGATTAAGTTTATTATTGTTTAAAGAAAAGTAAAGAGCATTCATTGCTTTTGCATCAAGACTAGCTAATCTCTTTTCTTCTTCCATGTAGTTATAATACGGTTTGTTAACAATATTGGTAGTAAGAGAAGAAATGATAGTAGGTTTTCTGTAACCTTCAAAAATATTAGTCCGTATGTCAAAACCAAGTAATTTTAAGTAAAAGCTCATCCATGTCTTCCAATAAGTATAATTTGTTCTATCAAACAGAGGAGGTCTATTTGTTGATTGGCCTTCCTTTATATTAGCCATGTGATATAAGTGACACTAAAAGTATATTTAGGTAATAAGCAAGTAAATAACAGTTAACTAAATAATAGTAAAAATATACCTAAGTAGGATGATGATAGGTATATAATCAAATTGATAAATGCTATAAACCTGCTCTGATACCAAGACAGACAGTCAAAATGATACGGGTCTTGCCAGTACGTCGGTGTACATATGGCAGTCTACTAACATTTACATGGTCACAGGTCAACGTAACTACGGGGTATCCGTGGTTACACTCGGGTCATCTAGTACATAGACATATTATACATATTATTAACTAACATATATATTAGTACTTACAATATACATATACACCAATTTAAATACATATACAATATATGTATGTATATACACTAATTAAATTTATACTATATATATTTACATATACATACCAATCAATTATATTCATATTAAACGTATACTAGGGAATACATCTACAATACATATACATATGTATATATATACTAATTTGAGAAATATACTATATATATATATGTGTATATATACCAATTATACATATTAAATATATACTACATACATACACTAATACATACTAATACATACACCCTTCTATCAATATATAATACGTGTATACACGTACGTGTACGTATATGCAACAAGAAGGAGAAACTCGAACCTGTGCGCGCGGGAACGAGGCATCCGTGTCGAGGTCGTCGGGAAGGGGTTCTCGGTTCAGTCGAGCGGATAGCGGGTTACGGCGATCAGCGGGTTGGCGAGCACAGTCTGGACAGCGGGTTCCTCCGGTGGTCGGCTCCGGTCTTCAGGTCGGCGAGGAAGGGGTGCTCCGGGTTGGCTTGGAAGGGGGTGGTTCAGGTGTTGGTGTAGAGTGGCGGTAGAGGTGATAAGGGTGGTGGTCGATGGTGATGCTGGAGGGAGGTGATGGTGGTGATGCTGGTGGTTGCAGCGGGAGGGCTGGTGCAGTTATTGCTCGGCCGAGGAGATACAGGGAAGCGGGGTGGCCGACTCGTGAAGGTGCGGGTGGAGGAGATGATGATGAGGTTGTTGATGAAGCCACGGGGGTGGCAGCTGGCTGAGGGAGTGGTAGTGGCGTGCAGACGACGGTGGATGGTGGAGTGGGCCGAGGTTGAGATGGATGGGTAGAGGTGCGGTTGTAGCAGTCGAAAAAGGAGAGGGAGATGCAGAGAGGGGGCTCAGGGCAGGAGATCGGGAGAGGCCAGTCAAGGGTGGTTTGGTGGAGTCGTGGTTCGACAGCGAGTTCGAGGGGTGGTGTGAAGCTGCGGGTAGTGGTGCAAGAGAAAACTGCTGGCCGAAGTCGTGGCGGTGGCAACGGAGCGAAGGAGCTAGCTGGAGGTGCCGGCTCGCCGGGGAGAAGCTGCGGGCTCGTGGGAAAGAAGGAGTGGCCGGGGGAAGCTTGGCCGGAGGGGGAAAGTCTTGTCGGGTGTGGGGTTGAAGAGGTGAAGAGGAAGAAGAAGAGAAGAAGAAGAGAAGAGGAAGAAGAAGAAGGAAAAATATATACGGTTGTGTATGGAGAAGAGGGAGGAGAGAGAAAGTGGGGAGTTTCCCTAGGTATGGGAATTAGGGCCGGCTTGGGGGAAGAGAGGAGTGATGGTGATGTTTTATAGGGATGTGTGATGGGTAGTGTGTGGTAGTGATGAGTCCCCATTTGAATGAGTGGCTAGGATTTAACATAATGAATTTTTGTTCCCACAATGGAGAGGGGAGTATGGTTGGACCGTTCAAGGGAGGGGGGTTGGTTCTTCATTTGGTTTAAACCAATAGGATGGTGACACATCATTGCAGTTTTGCAATTAAGTCCCCAACAATTGGAAATTTGCATAGAAAGTGGATTTTTGGATTTAATGAGGGAAAATACCATGTTTGGTGTGATGTATTGGATGAAAATGATGTTTGGGGTTTAGGATGAAGCTTGAGGATGTGAATAGGGGTTTGGTTTGGTGTTGGATCTAGTTTTGGGTCAAGTTGGATCCTTACACTAATTTAATTAAAATTAATGCAATAGGTGTTCTAAAATTAATTGGAAGTACATGTGATTAAAATCAAGTGGAACACAAGTATCATGAATGAAGAAGACCCAGAATAGAATATTATCTAATTTGGGTTGCTCAAAATGGGTCGAGATTGTGTCTCCAATTTTGATTGGAACGCACAAGGGTACAAAGTTGAATTTATATAGAATTAAATAAAAACGTCCGCGACGAATATTGTGCGACTAAAATGAAGCACAAGAGAGCATAATTATAAGTTACACAAAGGTCAAAAAAGAAGACAGGCATGTCTAAGACAAAGATATGAAATTTGTTGGAAGGCAAAAGCTAGGGTAGCGCTCCAATTATCGAAGCAACGGTAAGGCGCAACAATTAAATAAAGTCACGGTAATTAATTATAATTAAATATTATGCATTCATTTATACATTAATTTATGAAAAGACAAAAATACCCCTAATCTAAAATATGGGGGTGACAAGTCTACCCTCCTTAAAAGAACTTTGTCCTCGAAATTTAAGATCCTCAATAGTTGTATGTATTTATTTATATTACTTTTTCATCAAAATTTAATTTTATCAAACCATATAATCATGAAGCAAATCCATATTGTTATTTCACAAACCTTTCAGAATTCTATAAATATCATATTCCGGAAAAATCCTCAAATTTAAAAGGAAATTCCATTCTTATCATAATCTCCTCCAAAAATTGTAAGTTAATGATTAAATACTTAAAAATTTATATTTTGAATGTTATATTTGAAGATTTGTAGAGCCACTTGTCTAAAGTTATCAATGAATTCGCGAGTAGACTCTTTCTTTTTTTGTTTGGTATCGATGAGAGACGATAATGCCATGTCCATACCTCCCTCATAAAATTGGGTAAGAAAAAGGCTTCATAAATCTTTAAATAATGAAATACAGTTATCAATAAGACTGCAGAACCAATCATAAGCTATTCCGAACAAAGCTCCGAAGAACAACTTAGTGAGCAAGGCATCATCTTGCGGGAGGTGCCCCGTAACCATTTTAAAGGAGTTTATGTGTCTTCTAGGTGATGTTGTCCCATCAAAAGGAGTTATGTTTAGAGGCTTGTATTTTGGTGGGTAGACAACCTTATGCCATTCAGTAGGGAAAGGCTGTCTAATCCCCAGTTTTTAGAGCTTGTCTCTATTAGTCATGGCTTTGAAATAGGCCGCTAACACCATGATGGCCTATTGTGTCCCATTATTTTGAGGTGGTATAGTCGACTGAAGTGATGTTCGTTGAACTTACACAACCACCGGTGTAGGACCACCCCAACATTAAGAGGGTTAAGAGTTGGTGATACTGACTCTTGATTAGGACTAGCATCTGGATTTGTATTACCTAGCAGTGGTACTACCCCCGGAGATGGTTGTGCCAGAATGGATGTTGCAACTTGGACAGGTACAGGTGTGACAGTATGCTGAGCCATTATTATTCGATGCATGCATTGCACCATTGAAAGCATATTCTTGAGTGCAGTTTCTAGTAAATTGAGACGATAAACAGTACTTCCAGATGGAGAAGTGTCTTATTCATCACTGATAGCATATGCACCCCTTTCTCTATAGATAATAGAAGTAGTGGATTGCATTGTGTAGTTAGAGTCTACATTGCCTATTTTGGATCCTGGAGGATTGCTACCCCGGGGGGAGTCAGCTTCAGATTCCGAAGAATGACCACTATCCAGGAGAGAGAGTTTCCGTCTTCGAGAATGAGTATTTTGATATACCCCCTCAAAAGCTTCCACTAGTTGGTCAAATCTTCTTTGACTGGGTGTCCTTAAGGTATTTTCTCTGGAACCTCTTTCTCTACGAGGGAGCCTCGAAGCTATGTAGACTGGAGCCGAAAGTAACTTCTCATTATCTTCTTGCTCAATAACTTGCTTCTTAGAATACTGTCTAGTGGGCAAAATGTAACTCAAACTATCAAACATAGACCATTCAGAAGAGGATTCAACTATCTTAGTACAACAATAGTTGATTACAACTTGATGACCACTACAATGGCGCTCATTTAAAAGCATCTTTGTAGGCACAATGGGTTCTCTCTCATTACACCTTCGTACAAGAATTTTGACTATATCAGGAGAAGAAATAATAGCATAAGAGGAAGGCAGGCTATGCCTTTTTACACTACTTACATTATATTTTGCATACACATTTTTGATACTCTATGTATAGAGTGAAGTACTAGCTTGAATGGCGCTTTCTCCAAGAGCACGCATTTTCTGCCTCTGTGCGCATAATTTTGTAATTAGATCTTATATAGGCGTACCATATTGACCTTCAACAGTGTGCCTAACTTTTAGCTCCGGCAGGGAGGTTTCTTTCTTATACTTCCTTTGTGCGCACAAGAAGTCTTTCCATAGATGGCACGATTGTTGAGCAATTTCCTTACCAAGTATTTTGAATGTAGCTGAGAGTATGCCAGTGCTTTGGGTAGCAAAGTCCCTATTGAATCTATCTTGCAGATTGCTAAGAAAATTTTGGTTCATCCCTCTCTTGTTGTTGCGAGGACATCGTATTTTGTTTCCCCTAGTTATCATACTAGCGTGACTAGGGGAGTATCCACCAAGTTACAAAGTGGAAATAAATGATCAGTATCCACCAAGTCATAGACTGGGGATGTGGAATAAATGAGGGAATCCTCATTAGTAGAACTCAGCACCATATTTTCTTTGTTAACAACAACATCGGAGTTGGAAGAACGGGGCATCGGTAGCCATATCTTGTGGACCTTCTTGGATTTGGCAGCTGTTGAGGTTGTAACACCCCGTTTCGCTCAAGCGGACTGCCGTCTCGAACGGCAAAAGTGCAGCTGTCCCGACCAGCTTTGCCTCGATAAAGAAGCAAAGGATATCCAGACTTGTCCATACAGGGATCCGGCTTAGGCTTTCAGTGGCTCGCTTGACGTATCGCTCTACCGAGGCGAATCATCGCTAAGGTGGGTGGCTACGGTGAACTTGTCTTTGCTTAGCCAGCACATATAAAATCTAGAATATTCATGCTAGTCGCTAGGTGATTCACCCCTGCATGCTAATAAATCCAACGCACCTAGCTAAGGGAATAATCCCAACTTGTATTGCTATGCTAGAACATGGAAATTTAAATACTGCTTATATTCAGACCCTCGCATGCTAAGTCCCTTAACGGTTTCATCTCTCGACTTACCTTCGGGTTTGAGCAACGTGCCTGCTTATGTTCCTTAGAAACGCATGCTTGTCTGCTTATATATTGTCATATTTTTATCCAAACCCCGAAAGAATACTACGTAGTCGTTCCGTGCCTGAATGAACCTGCAAGTATCCGGGACCGTTAGGTCACCAAGGCAATTCCCGAACCAGGGAATCTGCACCCTGAATGAATAAATTACTGAATCACAGCTCGTGGAGCAAACTACTGAATCAACTGGCCTGGCAATCGATATACTACTATGAACAATCATGCCTATACATTGAATATGATATGTCCTATCAACTTGATCCTGTGCCTAGCCAGACCTGAATATAGACCTGCATGTCGCGGACAACTCAGAAATGAGGCACCGTTCCACGGGCGGTTACCGGGGCACTGGAGCTGACCCGATCCGGATGGAACTCTACTGTTTAGTCATCCTGTGCAAAGACGGAATGGTGTGGAGCGCATCCTGTACTCTCGCTGCACCCCATTCTCGTTAGTGACTAAAATTGGTAACTCTCCTGTTTAGTCATCCTGTGCAAAGACGAAATGGTGTGGAGCGCATCCTGTATTCTCGCTGCACCCCATTCTCGTTAGAGACTAAAATTGGTCTTTTATGGCTATGCCAGCGACAACTGTTCATATAGATAAGTCATCCTCGCTTAGCGGCTATCCGCGTGCGAGTTACTGCATCGCATCAATGAACGACTGAACACCTGAACGATCATGTTAAAAAGACCCTCGTGTTTACATATGCTATGCCCCTGAATGTTTATACTTGCCCGTGCGTGAATTAACATGTCTGCTTCAATGTTTGCCTTGGACAGGGAAGAAGAAATAGTAAGTTGGTAAGTCTTGCCGTGTTTCCTCAAACATCGCACGGTGCACTGCCCGACACGTTAGGCTATTCAATATTTGTATAAAATTGATCCTAAGGCAACTAGAAAGATAACTTAATAGTTGTGCACGGAACTTATTGTAATGCCCCGTTCCCCCTACTCGGGGAGCGCGGCCAAGAAATACTTACGACCGTCCGAACGGGACAGATTGAATTAAGATCCTTTCCTCGTTATGGATTGGTTTCTTCGGAATCAGGTCCCATATACAATGGATTGTGCCTCGAGGATGGACTCGGCGGCAGAGTCGAGAGGGGCCTTTCCGTTGCGTTGGTTTCTTGTCCGTTTTCATGCCGCTTGGTTGCTTTCTTGTTGGTTTTATGACTTGCGTTTTCTTGAACGGTTTCAATAGATTTCATTGCTTTCGTTCTTAGGATTTCGCATTTCGTATCGAGCCTTGGAGACCGAAGCAGAGGTATTGATCATCCGTTGGTGCGTGCAGGTGATCGTGTAGACGACACGCGAGCGGAGTCTTAGAGATCTCTCCTTCTTCTCCCTATTCAACCAACTTATGAGTGGCTCTATTTTGATAAGCGCCTTCTTTCCAAGGATTTCCGTTCTTAATAAAATTTACTCAGTTGTGCATTCATTCAAACGATACCAAATATATATAAAGTTGAATGAAAAGATAAGAAGTAGGCTTGGAACATTCATTGCTTGTCATTCAGAACCTTGCATAAATTCATTGATGCATGCACGTTCGTTGGGTATATTAATTGATCGGCACTTATTTATAGCACAAGTTGTTCTTCTTTAAACTGCTGAATGTTATTGCATATAACTTGTTGGTTGATTATGGTAGCACAGTAAAGCGGTTCCGTACATGCCGTTTCTTTAAATTCTTATGTGTTAACTATGTGTTTGGTGGGTTGGTGTTAGACAAACTTGTATACAAGGGGTAACGTTCTACGAACGGTCGCCGGGGCACCGGGACCGCTTCGACCTGGGTAGAACATTTGCTAGTATAGTCCTAGCGCTTGGATGGGTCCGTGCGTCCGCCAAAGGCTAGCTACCTGAGGCAGAATATCAGCCGATCCATCCCCCGTCCAACCAAGAGATGTTGTTATTGTAGATTTAAACTGTGCAGACTAACTATGTCTTCGTGACAGGGAAGGCTATGGTAAGTTGTACAGGTGGTTCAGACGGTACAGGTAAAGTCACCGAACGGTGGCATGTGGAGTTATGCTATTTTGTTCTTGCATATCTGCTAAATGAAATCTAAACTAGGCAAGAATAGAAACCCACCTAAGCACATAATTATAGCATACTCATTAGAACTCATCTCATGAGCTTGGTAAAGTTGAGCAGCTAGCCTTCACCAGTGCTTTTCGAAGTACTGACCCTCGTTGTAGCAGGTTCCCCGGCGCAAGGCAACGCGGCGAGGAGCTGAAGTTCTCTCCGGACTTTTGGGATCCTTGGCGGTTCGTGGCCAAGACTTTTGGAGGCTCAAGCTAGAAGCCTTTCACTCTCTCCGTTGCTGAATATCGCTAAGGCGATGGTGCTTACTCGCACCCAAGGTGTTTTGTGTTTTTGAATCTATGTAAAGGGACATAATGTATGGATCGGCTATCTCATTTTGCGTCCAAGTTTGTAAGCCCGTGGGGCATTTTATAACCTTGAGTCAAGCGACATAAAAAGATGTTCATTATGAATAAAAGAGAAACTTTTCTATGCCTCAACCTTGTGTTATCTTATATGTCTACTCTGTTGCATTGTTCTAAAGAATATCCTTATGCCTAAGGCCTTGTGCACGCGCGCCCTACGCGTGCACGGCATCACGCCCGGGGGACGATTATCGATTAGCCGAAATCGGGGCGTGACATATTGGTATCAGAGCATGCTTCAGATCCTTTGATCTCACAAAGAAAGTTTCTAAAGAGGACCTTGTTCCTTCCGAGCAGACCCTTGAATTCGCTTGGCCAAAATGAGATGCGTTCCATACAATGAGTCCATAATATACCTTGAGACTAATACAAGTTACTTTCCTTTCAAGGAATGACTTCCGAGCCGGGTGCACAAGCGCAGATGGTGGCGCAAGTGCAAGTGAGTAGTTCAGGCACCTCGGGCAGCTCTGGGAGTCCAGCTGCCGCACCCTCTGCTGATCCGTTTGAGCGAATGATGCGTTTGATGGAGACGCAGCAGAAACAAGCTGAACTACGGCAGAGTCAGTTCGAGTCACGGATTGAGGCTCAATTCGTGGCGCAGCGATTACAGGCGGATACACAGCAGAAGCAGATGAATAGTCTGCAAACAATGGTGACGAATATGGTCGCCAACAATCATTCTGCATCCGCCCCCGCAACCGTGCCTATAGTTGCTGAAGTCGCCGGACCGCAGAATTCCCAGGGTACCTTACCCTCAGGCGAGAATGGGTCAATCGTGTCGATATCTGAATTTAAGAAGATGTGCCGTGCTACGTTTAAAGGCACCGAGGACCCTTCCTTAGCGATGGACTGGCTGGTCGAGTTGGAGGACCACTTTGAAGCACTGTGCCTAGACGAGACCAAGAAAGTGGCGTGTGCCCAGCTTCAGCTCCGACAAAATGCACATGATTGGTGGGATGTGCACAAGCAAGCTATTATGAGTGAAGGTGGCACAACGGCTATCTCCTGGTCCGTGTTTCGCAAGGCCTTCGTGGAGGAATACCTTCCACCCGCCGTCCGTCACGAAAAGGAAGACGAGTTTGCGCTACGGAGGCAGGGAGACATGACGGTGCGTCAATACACCTCAGAGTTCAACCGACTTGCAAAGTTTGCCAAGTCGCAGATCGCCGACACTGAAAGTCGTACACGGAAGTTCGAGCTCGGACTACGACCTTCTATCCGTGACCACGTCATAGCGACTCAATATCGTACCATGCGGGAGTCCCTGAATCATGCACTGTCCCTTGAGTCGCAGTATCCTCCAGTTCGCACCGGCGCTGTACAAAATTACAATCACAAGCGTCCTGCCAACACAGGAGGAAACAACGCGCAGAAGCGCCCCAACAACGGCGGTAAACAGGAAGCAAACCCGGGAAGGGGTAACGAAGCCGTCTGCCACCGATGCAATCGTACAGGACACATCGCAAGGAACTGTCGGGTGTTCAATGGACCGTGCTTTAAATGCGGTCGTCAGGGCCACATGGCAGTGAACTGTCGTGTTAGCAGGCAAGAGCAGCAGCAGCAACAAAACTAGGAGCCTCAGCGTCAGGGGCAAACTCAACGAGCGAACCAAGCACTGCCAAACGCTCAGGGCCGAGTCTATGCTTTGACTCGGGACGAGGCACTTGCATCGAACACGACAGTGTCAGGTATATTACTTTTTAATAATGTACCTGCTCGAGTATTGTTTGATTCTGGTGCAACACATAGCTTCATTGCGACGGATTTTGCCGCCGAACACACATTCCCTATGACACCGCTAGGCTTAAACCTAAGTGTTAGTACTCCTTCGGGCGTAGATTTATCGGCTCGCTTAGTCTGTCGTGAAGGTAATATTTGTATCGGGGGACGAAAATTGTCATTAGATGCGATAGTTCTAGACATAAGGGACTACGATCTTATTCTGGGGATGGATTGGCTCGGCGCTTGTTCAGCTACAATCGACTGTGCGAAAAAGGAAGTCGTGTTTCGTTTGCCCGGCGAGATCGAGTTTTGCTTCACGTGCAGTCCTGAGTCGAAAGCGTCGAATGCCTGCATGGTAATCTCAGCAATGTCTGCTCGACGGATGATTTACTCCGGCTGCGAAGGGTACTTAGCGTCCGTTCGAGACACTCGGCAAGATTGCGCAAACGTTGAGTCTATTCCCGTTGTGGCGGATTTTCCTGATGTGTTTCTCGACGAGTTGCCAGGCATGCCACCCGATCGAGAGATAGAGTTCACTATAGACACATTCCCAGAAACTCGACCAATTTCCAAGACGCCGTATCGAATAGCCCCGGCAGAATTGAAGGAGCTTAAAGTACAGTTGCAAGACTTGCTAGATCGAGGATACATTCGGCCTAGTGTATCTCCGTGGGGTGCGCCTGTACTATTCGTAAAGAAAAAGGATGGCTCATTGCGGCTCTGCATCGACTATCGAGAATTAAATAAAGCAACCATTCGTAACCAGTATCCTCTTCCAAGAATAGACGATCTTTTTGATCAGTTGCAAGCTGCCACGGTATTCTCTAAAATCGACCTCCGTTCGGGCTATCACCAACTAAAGATCAAGCCAGTCGATGTGCCAAAGTCAGCTTTTCGAACTCGCTATGGCCATTATGAGTTCCTGGTGATGCCGTTCGGACTAACCAATGCACCCGCTGCCTTTATGAGTTTAATGAACCTTGTGTTTCGGCCCTATCTTGATAAGTTTGTAGTAGTATTCATCGATGATATCTTGGTGTATTCGAAGAGTGAGGAAGAACATGCAGAGCACTTGCGGACCGTGCTACAAACTCTTCGGGACAACCAGCTATATGCTAAGCTGAGTAAGTGTGAATTCTGGCTAAGTAGTGTATCTTTCCTCGGGCACATCATTTCTGCGGGAGGCATCTCAGTCGATCCGAAGAAGGTGGAGGCCATTATCGAGTGGAAGCGACCAGCATCCGTTAGCGAGATTCGAAGCTTCCTCGGGCTAGCGGGCTACTACAGACGGTTCGTGAAGGATTTTTCCAAACTTGCACTACCTCTGACTCACCTCACACAAAAGGGAGTCGCATTTGAGTGGTCCGCCGACTGCGAAGCTTCGTTTAAAGAGTTAAAGCATCGCCTCACCTCTGCCCCGTTACTTGCACTACCAGACGAGATCTCGGGATTCCAAATATTTAGCGACGCGTCCGGGCAAGGCTTGGGGTGTGTACTTATGCAGCGAGATCGAGTGATAGCCTATGCCTCTAGGCAGCTTAAGAAGCACGAGAAAAATTATTCTACACACGACCTGGAGTTAGCGGCAATTGTCTTTGGCCTGAAATTGTGGCGACACTACCTTTATGGAGTGCCTTGCCGAATTTATACTGATCACAAGAGCTTGAAGTACCTATTCACCCAGACGGACCTCAACCTTCGTCAGCACCGTTGGCTAGAATTGATAAAAGATTACGACTTGACGATAGACTACACGCCTGGAAAAGGGAACGTTGTAGCGGATGCTTTGAGTCGGATCTTCGTTGGATCTCTGTCAGTCGATCGCAGGTTACGAAGGGACTTAGAAGAGATGGGCATCGAACTCCAAATTCGATATCGTGGCGCGCGGGTCGCTCAAATGCGATTCGTACCCAACCTAATAGAGCGGGTCACATCTACTCAGAAAGACGACCCTTTCCTAAGGAAGATGCACGAGCAGATTCTAGCGGGAAAGGCGAAGGACTTTGCAGTAGATGAAAATGGAGCATTGCGGGTGAAAGGAAGGCTATGCGTCTCCGATGATTCAGAACTTAGAAAGGAAATCCTTGTGGAAGCTCATTACGCAGCCTATATGATCCATCCCGGGAGCACGAAGATGTATAAGAACCTCCGAACGACCTTCTGGTGGCACGGCATGAAGAAAGATGTTGCACTCTTTGTGTCCCAATGCATAACCTGTCAAAGGGTGAAAGCAGAGCATCAGAGGCCGGGCGGGGAGATGCAAAATCTTGCTATCCCGGAATGGAAGTGGGAGCACATCTGCATGGATTTTATTGTTGGCCTGCCAAGGACGCAACGGGGGAACGACGCAATCTGGGTTATCGTCGACCGGTTAACCAAGTCTGCACACTTCATTGCCATCAAAAGTACTTGGAGCGCCGATCGCCTCGCCCAGACCTACCTTGACGAGATAGTCCGGCTGCACGGAGTGCCAGTTTCTATAGTATCAGATCGAGACGGGCGATTCATCTCGCATTTCTGGGAGAGCCTTCAGTTGGCGATGGAGACCAAGTTGAAGTTCAGCTCAGCCTATCATCCACAAACCGATGGTCAGATAGAACGAGTGAATCAGATACTAGAAGACATGTTGCGCCTCTGCGTGATCGATTCGAAGTCAAGTTGGGACGTCTACCTGCCGCTGGCCGAATTTGTATACAACAACAGTTATCAGTCCAGCATCGAGATGGCTCCGTACGAGGCTTTGTATGGGCGGAAGTGTAGGTCACCAATCTGCTGGGACGAAGTCGGAGAACGGCAAATCCTTGGGCCGGAGCTGGTTGAACAAACCGTCCAAAAGGTTCGGTTGATTCGTGAACGGTTGAAGATAGCACAAAGCCGACAAAAGAGTTATGCGGATGCTCGACGTCGCCCCCTTGAATTCTTTGAAGGGGACCATGTGTTCTTGAAAGTCTCGCCTATGCGCAGAGTCATGCGGTTCAGAGTAAAAGGAAAGCTAAGTCCGAGATTTGTTGGACCGTTTGAAGTTTTCAAACGGGTTACTCCGGTCGCCTATCAAGTTGCTTTGCCGCCTGCCCTATCAGAAGTACACAATATTTTTTCCGTTTCCCAGCTGAGAAAGTTTGTACATGACCCGAACCACATAGTCGACTTGGGGCAGTTGAATCTGCAAGCGGACTTGTCGTACGCGGCGGAGCCTGTCCAAGTTTTGGATCGTAAAGAGAAGCAGTTGCGGAATCGAACCGTCTCGCTAGTGCGCGTCCTGTGGCGAAACCACTCGGTCGAGGAGTCGACCTGGGAACTTGAAACTGATATGAGGGAAAGGTTCCCCTCATTATTCCTTAGTGGTAGGTTCTATTCCTAAGTTTCGGGACGAAACTTTCTTTTGGATGGTTATGATGTAATGCCCCGTTCCCCCTACTCGGGGAGCGCGGCCAAGAAATACTTACGACCGTCCGAACGGGACAGATTGAATTAAGATCCTTTCCTCGTTATGGATTGGTTTCTTTGGAATCAGGTCCCATATACAATGGATTGTGCCTCGATGATGGACTCGACGGCAGAGTCGAGAGGGGCCTTTCCGTTGCGTTGGTTTCTTGTCCATTTTCATGCCGCTTGGTTGCTTTCTTGTTGGTTTTATGACTTGCGTTTTCTTGAACGGTTTTAATGGATTTCATTGCTTTCGTTCTTAGGATTTCGCATTTCGTATCGAGCCTTGGAGACCGAAGCAGAGGTATTGATCATCCATTGGTGCGTGCAGGTGATCGTGTAGACGACGCGCGAGCGGAGTCTTAGAGATCTCTCCTTCTTCTCCCTATTCAACCAACTTGTGAGTGGCTCTATTTCGATAAGCGCCTTCTTTCCAAGGATTTCCGTTCTTAATAAAATTTACTCAGTTGTGCATTTATTCAAATGATACCAAATATATATAAAGTTGAATGAAAAGATAAGAAGTAGGCTTGGAACATTCATTGCTTGTCATTCAGAACCTTGTATAAATTCATTGATGCATGCGCGTTCGTTGGGTATATTAATTGATCGGCACTTATTTATAGCACAAGTTGTTCTTCTTTAAACTGCTGAATGTTATTGCATATAACTTGTTGGTTGATTATGGTAGCACAGTAAAGCGGTTCCGTACATGCCGTTTCTTTAAATTCTTATGTGTTAACTATGTGTTTGGTGGGTTGGTGTTAGACAAACTTGTATACAAGGGGTAACGTTCTACGAACGGTCGCCGGGGCACCGGGACCGCTTCGACCTGGGTAGAACATTTGCTAGTGTAGTCCTAGCGCTTGGATGGGTCCGTGCGTCCGCCAAAGGCTAGCTACCTGAGGCGGAATATCAGCCGATCCATCCCCCGTCCAACCAAGAGATGTTGTTGTTGTAGATTTAAACTGTGCAGACTAACTATGTCTTCGTGACAGAGAAGGCTATGGTAAGTTGTACAGGTGGTTCAGACGGTACAGGTAAAGTCACCGAACGGTGGCATGTAGAGTTATGCTATTTTGTTCTTGAATATCTGCTAAATGAAATCTGAACTAGGCAAGAATAGAAACCCACCTAAGCACATAATTGTAGCATACTCATTAGAACTTATCTCATGAGCTTGGTAAAGTTGAGCAGCTAGCCTTCACCAGTGCTTTTCGAAGTACTGACCCTCGTTGTAGCAGGTTCCCCGGCGCAAGGCAACGCGGCGAGGAGCTAAAGTTCTCTCCGGACTTTTGGGATCCTTGGCGGTTCGTGGCCAAGACTTTTGGAGGCTTAAGCTAGAAGCCTTTCACTCTCTCCGTTGCTGAATATCGCTAAGGCGATGGTGCTTACTCGCACCCAAGGTGTTTTGTGTTTTTGAATCTATGTAAAGGGACATAATGTATGGATCGGCTATCTCATTTTGCGTCCAAGTTTGTAAGCCCGTGGGGCATTTTATAACCTTGAGTCAAGCGATGTAAAAAGATGTTCATTATGAATAAAAGAGAAACTTTTTTATGCCTCAACCTTGTGTTATCTTATATGTCTACTCTGTTGCATTGTTCTAAAGAATATCCTTATGCCTAAGGCCTTGTGCACGCGCGCCCTACGCGTGCACGGCATCACGCCCGGGGGACGATTATCGATTAGCCAAAATCGGGGCGTGACACTTATATTACGTGTTTGGATTTGTCGAGCGGGCGAGTAGCTTCCCCACCAGTGCATTCAATATACTGATAATCCACCAATTTGTATGCAGGGTGCGGGAGAACCTCGTTTGGTGCGGATGCCTCCAACGTGCGTGCTAAGGCCAGGAGTTCCCTCTGAAGCCTTGCAACGGTGCGTCCGAAACTGAAGCACATATACAAGACATAATGTTGGAGCGTCGCCTGACCATCGCCTGTATAATCATTCCACAATTGTAGCCACTTGGCACGCTTTTACTGTTTCAGAGAGAGAGGCTTAAGCGACTTGTAATCTCGGCTATACGCCGCTTGTAACACATGTTCATATCAATGAAAGAGCTTGCTTTACTTCAACTTGTGTTTCAATACTTCTGCTACTATTGTCGACTCAGTGAACCTGTTATCAAATCGCTATGCGTTTATGACTCCGCTGTACTCGGACAATCTGTGCGACTCTGTGGCTTAGAATTCTTACCGCCATCCAATAAACCATGGCCTTGCACGGGCGTGGATCACGCTCGTGCGGCATCACGCCCGGATGGGTCAAGCGATCGTTCCGCGGGAGCACTGGCGAGGGTGATTCCCGCCTAGCGGGAACGGCCGAAATAGCCTGTGGGAGATCGGGGCGTGACATGTTGGTATCAGAGCCTGGCTTCTACGCCTTTGGCCTCATTTCGATATCTTTGTTTCGAAAGCTCGTTCGCGGGTTATGTGCACGCTCTCTCTCAATGCCTCGATGGGATATTCCAACAATAAGTCTAAATACTTTCAAAATGCGTTTTGATTGATATGATTGCTTGTCTGGTTGTATGCTGCGAGTGGCCTTTGTGCCAACCTGTGCGAACCCTTCGAGAGTATCGCTAGTAGCTTGTCCAATTTTTACTAACTCTAAGTTTGGTTGAATACATCTATTCGAGGGACGCCTTGAACTAGTGCACCATCCAAGACTTAAGAATAGGTAAAACTCGAGTGCTAAGACTTCGCTATCACTAAGCTGGTTGACGTGTTCACGCTAGAAGTGCACTTCGAAAGTGCGCACGATCCAGTCTAAGCGATATGCTGATTTTGATGCTTGTGCAAGTGAATATCCAAATGAACAAATACAACGACTTGTCTAGGATTGCCTCAACCCTAGATTACTGCTTGTCCTCAGTAAGTCTCGAGGACGAGACTTTTTCTGAGTTGGGTAGGATGTAACACCCCATTCCGCTCAAGCAGACTGCCGTCTCGAACGGCAAAAGTACAGCTGTCCCGACCCGCTTTGCCTCGATAAAGAAGCAAAGGATATCCAGACTTGTCCCTACAGGGATCCGGCTTAGGCTTTCAGAGGCTCGCTTGACGTATCGCTCTACCGAGGCAAATTATCGCTAAGGTGGGTGGCTACGGTAAACTTGTCTTTGCTTAGCCAGCACATATAAAATCTGGAATATTCATGCTAGTCGCTAGGTGATTCACCCCTGCATGCTAATAAATCCAACGCACCTAGCTAAGGGAATAATCCCAACTTGTATTGCTATGCTAGAACATGGAAATTGAAATACTGCTTATATTCAGACCCTCGCATGCTAAGTCCCTTAACGGTTTCATCTCTCGGCTTACCTTTTGTAGTGCCCCGTTCCTCCTATTCGAGGAGCGCGGCTAAGAAACACAAGACGGTATCGTTCGATCGGGATAAATTGAATTAAGAACTCGTCCTCGTTATGGATTTGTTTCTTCGGAATCGATTCCCATATTCAGTGGACTCGCCCCAAGGATCGACTTAGCGGCAGAGTCAGGAGGGACCTCTCCGCTGCTATCTTTTATTGCCTCAGTTTTTGATGTCGCTTGTTGCTTTCGTGCTTTGAGTTGGTTTTGGGATTTGCTTGTTTTCCTTGAACGGTTTCGATGGTTTTCATTGTTTTCGTTCATTGAACTGTACTTCTATTCCGAGATTGGAAAGAGAGGAAGAAGTATTAATCGAGCTGTTCGTGTGCAGGTGAAGGAGCAGTAGGCGGCTTGCGAGCGGAGTCGTGAAGTGCCTCTTTCCTTCTTCTTTCCAAAATCTAAGTGAGTGGCTACCAACCCGATTAGCTAGCCTTGCTTCCAAGCTTCACTCCTTTGCCCCGATCAAACGATACCAAGTAATAATAAAAGAGATCAAGATAAAAAGGGAATAGACTTAAAAATATTGCTTGTCAACTAAACTTATGAACGGTTATCATCCTGTACGCTAGTTCGTTTATAACTGTTCTATGAATCGTGCTAAGTATGGAAATATATGCTTGTTATGAAATAAACTGTCAGGATGACTATGCAAAACTGTTATGCTATGGAACTAATTCTATGAGTGCTCTTGATCACGGACAACTTGTGCACAAGGTATGTTATGAGTTCCGCGGACGGTCACCGGGGCGCCGGGACCGATCCGATCCGGACGGAACATATGTATAGTCGTATGTTATGGGACAAAGTGTTATGCAGCGGGGCTCGCCACCTGCGTTGTATATCATTTGTGTCTTGAGACTATAACCCGTCCCTTCGTGGCATCAAGCCAGTGATCCTATGTATGTTTAAACCTGTTGCATACTAACTTGTGTCTTCGTTTCAGGAAAGGCATGGTAAGTATTGTGCAGGTAATTCAGACGGGCAGGTAAAATCCGCCGAACGGTGGCACGTTCATTTTCAGTAAATTTTATATGCTGCTTACTTGTAAATGAACTAAGGTAAGATAGAAACCCACAAATATGCATGCTTCATTTAAAACAACGTGTTGATTGGTATAGTTCGGCTAGCTCGCCTTCACCAGCATGTTTCGATATGCTGACTCTCGTTGAAACAGGTTCTCCGCACTAAGGCGAACCGAGCAAGGAGCCAAAGTCGTCTTCCCGATCCAGTCCAGCTGTTAGCGCACCTTCACCGCGACCTTGAAGCATTTTGAAGACCGGAGCTTGCAACTCTTCATACACAAATGCAGCTCCGTGGCAAAGCTATCCTCCAGCCTGGAGGTCTTTGTCATTTGAGTTTATAAAGGGATGTAATGTACAGGACTGCTATCTCATTTTGAGTTATCTCTTTTATAAGTCGTTCGGCATATTAGCTGACTCGTTCAAGAGTTTGTAATAGATGTTCATTATCAATAAAGAGATCTTTTCCATGTTTCAAATCTGTGTTTCAATTTATCTGCGTACTCTGAATATGTGCTTGCTATGCAAATCATTAAAGCCTTGTGCGGGCGCAACTCCAGGCCCGCATGGCGGTCACGATTCGGGGGACGCCTCAAACGATTCTACAAAATCGGGTCATGACATAGTGGTATCAGAGCACAGATTCAAGTTTCTTAGACTTCGTGCTGGGAAAATTCCTTTAACGATCAAATTCCTGTGCGAACTCTTGAACTCGCTAGGCCAAAATAAGATACGTTCATGCAATAAGTCCATAATGCATTATGATTCTAATATAATTTACCTTCTTTTGAAGGAATGGATCCAGCGCAATCTGCAGCGTAAGCACCGAACGAAATACAAGAAAGCAGTTCGGGCACTTCGGGAAGCTCTCGGAGCCAACGAGGCATATCTCAAGTCGACCCGCTTGAGCGGGTAATGCAAATGTTAGAATCGCAACGACAACGAGACGATGCTCGCCAAGCCAAGCTCGAGAGTAATCTAGAGACCCGATTCTCAGTCCAACAGAAGCAGGTAGATGCCCTGCAACAGATCGTTCAGACTTTGGCTGCCAACCATTCCGCCGCAACAACAACGACTTCGGTGGAACAGCCCGTGCTTGAAGTGGAGACGTCTCAAATCCTAAGGCCGAGGGACGTGACTGCCTTCAACTTGGGCCATTTCAAGAAAGTCTGCAACACCCCATTCAACGGGACTGAGGACCCAGTGGTAGCTCTAGATTGGATAGCCGAGCTTAAAGATCACTTCGCTCTGCTAGAGGTCCCCGAAGATAAACGCGTCGCCTGCGCGCAACTACAGCTCCGCCTCAACGCGCACGATTGGTGGGACGTGCATCGACGATCTCTCCAATTTGATCATGGAGAGGAGGCGATCTCGTGGATGACTTTTCGTGCTGCATTTGAAGAGGAGTTTGTACCCCCTCCAGTACAACGTCAAATGGAGAATAATTTCGTACAACTGAGGCAGGGCAGTATGACTGTGAAGTAGTACTCCGCCGAATTCAACCGACTCTCCAAATTTGCTAGGGCCTATTTACCTGATACAGCGAGTCAAGCCAGAAGGTTTGAAGGTGGACTACGCCCTGCCATCCATTCGCACGTGGTCAATAATCAGTACGGGATAATGCGTGAAGTCATAAATCATGCCCTATCTCTCGAACCGCAGTATCCTCACATTTCCATCGGCGCTGTGCATACCTACAATCACAAACGCCAAGGCAACGATAGAGGAAATACCGCTACAAAATGACCTAACCACGGCAGTTCACAAAAAGGAAACCCGAGACCATTCTGTGATTACTGTAAAAGGCAAGGGCACACTACTGATAGATGTTACAGCAGAAAAGGTCTATGCTTCAACTGTGGCGGGCCAGGCCACGTAGCTCGGGATTGTCCACTCCCCTCTAAGCTCCTGCCTCAACCCAATAATCCCTAACGGTTGGTTATATTCCTAAGTTTCGGGACGAAACTTCCAATTAGTTGGGTATGATGTAGCGCCCCGTTCCTCCTATTCGAGGAGCGCGACTAAGAAACATAAGACGGTATCGTTCGATCGGGATAGATTGAATTAAGAACTCGTCCTCGTTATGGATTTGTTTCTTCGGAATCGATTCCCATATTCAGTAGACTCGCCCCAAGGATCGGCTTAGCGGCAGAGTCAGGAGGGACCTCTCCGCTGCTATCTTTTATTGCCTCGGTTTTCGATGTCGCTTGTTGCTTTCGTGCTTTGAGTTGGTTTTGGTATTTGCTTGTTTTCCTTGAACGGTTTCGATGGTTTTCATTGTTTTCGTTCATTGAACTGCACTTCTATTCCGAGATTGGAAAGAGAGGAAGAAGTATTAATCGAGCTGTTCGTGTGCAGGTGAACGAGCAGTAGACGGCTTGCGAGCGGAGTCGTGAAGTGCCTCTTTCCTTCTTCTTTCCAAAATCTAAGTGAGTGGCTACCAACCCGATTAGCTAGCCTTGCTTCCAAGCTTCACTCCTTCGCCCCGATCAAACGATACCAAATAATAATAAAAGAGATCAAGATAAAAAGGGAATAGACTTGAAAATATTGCTTGTCAACTAAACTTATGAACGGTTATCATCCTGTATGCTAGTTCGTTTATAACTGTTCTATGAATCGTGCTAAGTATGGAAATATATGCTTGTTATGAAATAAACTGTCAGGATGACTATGCAAAACTGTTATGCTATGGAACTAATTCTATGAGTGCTCTTGATCACGGACAACTTGTGCACAAGGTATGTTATGAGTTCCGCGGACGGTCACCGGGGCGCCGGGACCGATCCGATCCGGACGGAACGTATGTATAGTCGTATGTTATGGGGTAAAGTGTTATGTAGTGGGGCTCGCCACCTGCGTTGTATATCATTTGTGTCTTGAGACTATAACCCGTCCCTTCGTGGCATCAAGCCAGTGATCCTATGTATATTTAAACCTGTTGCATACTAACTTGTGTCTTTGTTTCAGGAAAGGCATGGTAAGTATTGTGCAGGTAATTCAGACGGGCAGGTAAAATCTACCGAACGGTGGCACGTTCATTTTCAGTAAATTTTATATGCTGCTTACTTGTAAATGAACTAAGGCAAGATAGAAACCCACAAATATGCATGCTTCATTTAAAACAACGTGTTGATTGGTATAGTTCGGCTAGCTCGCCTTCACCAGCATGTTTCGATATGCTGACCCTCGTTGAAATAGGTTCTCCGCACTAAGGCGAACCGAGCGAGGAGCCGAAGTCGTCTTCCCGATCCAGTCCAGCTGTTAGCACACCTTCACCGCGCCCTTGAAGCATTTTGAAGACCAGAGCTTGCAACTCTTCATACACAAATGCAGCTCCGTGGCAAAGCTATCCTCCAGCCTGGAGGTCTTTATCATTTGAGTTTATAAAGGGATGTAATGTACAGGACTGCTATCTCATTTTGAGTCATCTCTTTTGTAAGCCATTTGACATATTAGCTGACTCGTTCAAGAGTTTGTAATAGATGTTCATTATCAATAAAGAGATCTTTTCCATGTTTCAAATCTGTGTTTCAATTTATCTGCGTACTCTGAATATGTGCTTGCTATGCAAATCATTAAAGCCTTGTGCGGGCATAACTCCAGGCCCGCACGGCGGTCACGATTCGGGGGTCGCCTCAAACGATTCTACAGAATCGGGTCGTGACACCTTCGGGTACGAGCAACGTGCCTACTTATGTTCCTTAGAAACGTATGCTTGTCTGCTTGTATATTGCCATGTTTTCATCCAAACCCCGAAAGACTACTACATAGTCGTTCCGTGCCTGAATGAACCTGCAAGTATCCGGGACCGTTAGGTCACCAAGGTAATTCCCGAACCAGGGAATCTGCACCCTGAATGAATAAATTACTGAATCACAGCTCGTGGAGCAAACTACTGAATCAACTGGCCTAGCAATCGATATACTACTATGAACAATAATGCCTGTACATTGAACATGATATGTCCTATCCTAAACTTGATCCTGTGCCTAGCCAGACCTGAATACAGACCTGCATGTCGCGGACAACTCGGAAACGAGGTACCATTCCATGGGCGGTTACCGGGGCACTGGAGCTGACCCGATCCGGATGGAACTCTACTGTTTAGTCATCCTGTGCAAAGACAGAATGGTGTGGAGCGCATCCTGTACTCTTGCTGCACCCCATTCTCGTTAGTGACTAAAATTGGTAACTCTCCTGTTTAGTCATCCTGTGGAAAGACGAAATGGTGTGGAGCGCATGCTGTATTCTCGCTGCACCCCATTCTCGTTAGAGACTAAAATTGGTCCTTTATGGCTATGCCAGCGACAATTGTTCATATAGATAAGTCATCCTCGCTTAGCGGCTATCCGCGTGCGAGTTACTACATCGCATCAATGAACGACTGAACACCTGAACGATCATGTTAAAAAGACTCTTGTGTTTGCATATGCTATGCCCCTGAATGTTTATACTTGCCCGTGCGTGAATTAATATGTCTGCTTCAATGTTTGCCTTGGACAGGGAAGAAGAAATGGTAAGTTGGTAAGTCTCGCCGTGTTTCCTCAAACATCGCACGGCGCACTGCCCGACACGTTAGGCTATTCAATATTTGCATGAAACTGATCCTAAGGCAACTAGAAAGACAACTTAATAGTTGTGCACGAAACTTATATTACGTGTTTGGATTTGTCGAGCGGGCGAGTAGCTTCCCCACCAGTGCATTCAATGTACTGATAATCTACCAGTTTGTATGCAGGGTGCGGGAGAACCTCGTTCGGTGCGGATGCCTCCAACGTGCGTGCTAAGGCCAGGAGTTTCCTCTGAAGCCTTGCAATGGTGCGTCCGGAACTGAAGCACATATACAAGACATAATGTTGGAGCGTCGCCTGACTATCGCCTGTACAATCATTCTATAATTGTAGCCACTTGGCATGCTTTTACTGTTTCAGAGAGAGAGGCTTGAGCGACTTGTAATCTCGGCTATACGCCGCTTGTAACACATGTTCATATCAATGAAAGAGCTTGCTTTACTTCAACTTGTGTTTCAATGCTTCCGTTACTATTGTTGACTCAGTGAACCTGTTATCAAATCGCTACGCGTTTATGACTCTGCTGCACTCGAACAATTTGTGCGACTCTGTGGCTTAGAATTCTTGCCGCCAGCCAATGAACCATAGCCTTGCACGGGCGTGGATAACGCTCGTGCGGCATCCCGCCCGGATGGGTCAAGCGATCGTTCCGTGGGAGCGCTGGCGAGGGTGATTCCCGCCTAGCAGGAACTGCCGAAATAGCCTGCAGGAGATCGGGGCGTGACAGAGGTGTTAGCACTACCCCCTGCAAGCATCTCTTCGTAGGCTTTCTGGTCGAACTTCAAGATCAAAGTCTTTTGGATTGTGCCAATAAATATAGTATCGTGTTTATCTATCACCATCTCATCAGAGGAGAAGGTCGTCCCCATCAGAGTGGCCATTTTTTTTCCATAAACAAAATATTATACGAACTTTTGTATTACAAAATTGAAAGAAAAAATATTATAATAAATTATATACAAGAATCAAAAGTATAATGATTCTGGTAAAGTATAGCTATGGAGATATGATCTGCGGTCGAACATTTTACTCCTTGAACCACTCGACAGAAAGAAGAAATGCTAGAACATTTGAACACTTGGAGAACTTGGGCAACAAAGCCTCGGCAGCACTAGCACATAGAGATTTTGTCTTTCTCCCTCTGTCTGTGTCCGTGAATGAAGAACTGGGCCTGTATTTATAACCTTCATGAACAGTTATAGAAGTATGCGGACACTTTGGACAATTAGCACTATATTTGCCATTGTGCGCTCACTTTTGAGGGTTTTACATCCCATATTCTGCTGAGTATGTCACTACCACATTTCAGAATAGGAGTATTTTCGTCTTTTAATTTATTTAATTTAATGTGTTAACATATTGCATGATATATATATTATAGTGTTCTTTAATGTATGGGTTTGTAGACTAGACCTAGAAACCCACCATTAGAACCTCTGACCAATTATAGGCTATGGACTTTAATTAGCATTTTTGAAATTTAAATTTTGAGGATTATAATTTATTATTATGATTTTATTTGATTGTTGCACCTTACTGTTGCTTCGTTATTTGGAGCACTACACTAGCCATTACCTTCCAACAAATTTCACACCATTGCCCTAGACGTGCAAGGCTTCCATTCTGACCCTTATGTAACTCATAAATATGACCTTTTGTGCTTTATTTTAGTCGCACAATATTAGTCCCAGACATTTACTTTAATTCCCACTTTTGTGCAATTTTCCAATTATTGGGGTCTTTTATGCAAAAGTGCATTGAGGTGTCCACTTCGTATTGGACCCAACACATGAAGAAACACCCTTTTCTTCATTAACCAATCACATGTAATTTTTCTCCAAAATTTTTGGACTGTGCAACACTCAAAACACTCTCCCTCACCATCTTAGCCATCCATCCAAACAACCCAATCCTAGCCCTTCAATTTCTTACATGTAGTAAGCCAACCCCACATCCCTAGGTGTACTTGGGCGGCCCAACTTCCTAGGTTTATAATATCCTATTTTTCCCACATATATATATACTTTTCTCCTATTATTATTTTGATTACCACCACCATCAAATCCTAAACCTAGCCGACTTCTCCATCCCCACGCTGCACCATCGCAACCACCAACTTTCCTCGCCGGCACACCCATCGACCCTGCCAAGCAGCGGTCACCCCCCAACTTCTCCTTCTCCTCCTCGACTCCACTATCACGATCATCCCCGCCACCATTAACATCGACGTCGTCGACCTCCATCATCATCATCACCATCATCTACATCACCGTCGAGCCCGCTGAACCGCCACTGACTTTCCACGGACCCGCGGTCACCTCCCTCGACCGACTCGTCACCCTATCAGACACCGCCGTACGACGGACGACCCCGATAAAAGTTCCCGTACCTAACTACCCCGGCCACGCCATCTCCGGACTCGAGCAGCCCTGACCCCTATCGCCTGAACCTCTCCTCGACCACTCCGACAACAGCAACCTCTCCACGACCTCATGTACGTACACGCTAACACGAAGGTTCAACCTTGCCTCCCTTTTATGTTGTGTGTATGTGCATGTGTGAATAGTATTAGGGTTTAGCATATCTTTCATGATGGTTTAGTTGGTTGATTTCAAAACCCGGTGTTGGTGAACCTAGAAACCAGTTGTGTGTGCATACGTGTATGTATAATAACTAATTGGTATATATGTATATATTGTGTGGAAATTAATTGCTAGTACTAGGTATGAATGTAATAAATTTATTGTATGACCCTAGGTATTAGCTGCAGATATCCCGTATATTTGCATATGACTATATGACCCTGAGATTTAGTAAGTTGACTGCCTTGTGTACACCAACGTACTGGCTTAGACATGTGTTGGTGTTACACAAAATTTAAATCCTTAGACATGTGTTAGTGGATTGACTGTCTGATCATGCACAGCATTTGAGGACATGACACCCGTACATTTAGACGCACACTTGACCCTGCTAGATAACCAGTATCACCCCTAGCGCATTTTTGAGTTCAGTGTAATTATGTTTGTGCGTGTGCTAGTGTAACAACTAATGCTATATTATTATTATATTATGTCTATAGGACTGTTGGATTATTCAGGCAAAACTTCAAAAATAGGATATTGGTATTGCCAGCAGAGGACCACAGGCGAGTACATTCTCTGACAGTTTTTATTATTTTAATCATCTCTATGATTCTAGTTGTATAGCGTACATGATTCTGACACTATAGATACACGGTTTAGCATCATCGAGACCTGTCACGAGGAGTCGGGATTAGAATCCATCGTGCTAGCTGGGGACAGGGAAATGTTAGTAGATTATGTGATCATACCCCACTCTAAATACATCATAGCTTGCCCCACACCTCACGTCGGGTGCAGCCTGACCATTACATGCCTCATAGCCTGTTATATATGTTTAGCCAGACTATTGCTTGCATCATAGCTGACCGGATGGTTAGCCTGAACTTACATGAATCATAGTTAATCATATGTAACAAGCTTGATCTGTCCCAAGCCGATCACATGATTGACTGATGTATCACACACTTAGCTAGATACTCTATTCATGTATTTCTAGTTCATTGTTCTAGCATGTACTTGTATTTTTGTTCATTGCTAGTTGTACCATTGATGATGATATGTGCTCCAATATTTCTTATTTCCAGTATTTCATTATCTCCAGTATTTTTTATTGCCAGCATATATCTCCATCTTGTATTTTTTTACACTGTGTTATAGTTTTTGTCAATATACATGGAACTGCTGTTAGTGCTTGTACTTTGCTCCAATCCTAACTGGATATATTTTTTCAGAGGATCTTGGGGACTTCTGTCATACACATTATGGACCAGGTGTAGAGGGATACTATATACCAGAGAGCTTAAAAGAGTCCATTCCCTTAGAGGAGACACTACCTGCAGCTATTTAGATAGTTGTTATTTTGTGCATTTGAGTTTATATTGAGACTTATGTTAAGTTTATTTGAGACTTGTTGAGATTATTTATGTTGGACAGCTAGACTGTAGTTTATCTCTATTTGAGTCTTTGTGGTTGACTTATGTCAGTACTTCTTATCTTTTTTCTCATCGTGCCATTATTGCTTATAGCTGTGATTGAGTAATATTATGAGCTGTTGAGAGATATTTATTTTATTGTCCTCCTTATGGAGTTGATATCATTGACAGGTTATGAGCTATATTTAGTATTATAGAGACCTAGACAGCGTTCTACCGCCGATGCTGTGGCATAGACTGGATGTACCCACGACTTATGTCCAAATTCTGGGTGCGGGTTATAACACATTTTTTTAGCGGTAGCCCATACATGTCTAGATTCGCATTTAGAGCGATATTGTAGTAGTGCTCACTTAGAGTATTGCTATGAGCCTGTGTTAGATATAGGATTTAGGATGAGAGTATGCTCAATCACAACTAAAAAATTCTGATCTTACAATGCTATTCTGCATAATTGCTTTCTTAGAATTTTATTGTCCTTTCTTGATGATATCGTATTTATTACCTTAATTGATTCTTTTCGATCTGTCTTCAGTATACCGCCGAAGGCTTGGTCTTTGAGATTGGGAGCAGCAGCTTCAAAGAGGTCTGCCACCTCTTGGCCTGACGAACAGACATATGGAGTTCCTCCTATATCTCCTGTTCATGTGGGAGTATCTACAACTTTTTGGGTTTCTCCTCCTCCACCTGTTCAGAGAATTGCCCTAGCTGTGACGGACAATCTTCCACCACCACCGACTCCATCTTCCGGAGGTATGCCCACCGAAGGGGCACAGATGTTTACACTTATCCAAGGCATATTAGATGCTCAGCGAGTTCAAGCTGAGGCTCAGAGGGTACAGACAGAAGCATACCAAGCACAGACAGAGCTGATATAAAAGAGCATGAAGAATGCTCATCGGGTGGCTCTCTAAGCTGTGGAGAAAGTAGCACAACCCTAACAGCATCCTGGCCAGCAGCACCAGAGGCCGGGTACTATAGTAGATTTCAAGTGGATGATGCCTCGAGAGTTCAAAGGCACTGAGGGGATAGTCTATGCTGACGAATGGCTAGAGGATATAGAGAGGAACTTGCACTTGGCACAGATTCCGAAGATTCTTCAGATCGAGGCCGCTGGCACTAAGATGTTTGATATCGCACTAACATGGTATCGTATAGAGTCGAGACTCATTTTTGGAGGACTTACTTGGGAGGACTTCAAGGAGAAGTTATTCCCTGACGTAGCCTTGGGAGCCTTGGAGAGTCAATTCCATGACAGTCCAAGGAAGCATGTTAGTTAACGAATATGCCACGAAGTTTTGTCGTTTGAGTCATTTTGCGCCATCGATGATTCGGGATGTCTAGAGAGATCAATTCTCGTGCTTCGGGATATCACACTACTATATTTGAGGGTATTCTGATGGATGCCCAAATTGCTGAGGATGACTTGGACCTCATGCCCAAGAGAGGATGCGATATTTCTGGAGGAACAAGTGATAAAACAGGACCGGCCAAGCGCCCATACTTTCAGCAACAACAGAGGCCGTACCAGCAGCAGCATCAACAGCACCAGGCACTAGTTTGAGGACACATCCAATAGCAGCAGCCACAGGGGCAGACTCAGCCTGCTGCTCAGTGTGCGTATTGCGAAAAGATAGGACATACTAGAGACATCTGCAGGAAGAGGTTGGGTACATCCTTGTCCTGTGGATCGTCAGCATATCAGCTGAGGGACTGTCCATCTATTCCGACTCGTCAGGATGGAGCAGCCACTCAGAGGGGACCAGCCAGAGTACCTACTGTACCAGGAGGCCAGCAGAGGGGACCTCCACTTCCACCACAGTAACAGAGGTTTGCTCAGCACCAGCAGCAGCAGAGAGGTGCGCCCTAGGGACGCGCATATACCATGATAATCGAGGAGGCCGAGCCAGCTAGAGACATGATTTCAGGTTCAGTTTCTCTCGATTCTATTCTAGCACTTGTATTATTTGATTCTGGTGCTTCCCATAGTTTCGTATCTATATCTTATGCTCTTAAGCATCATTTAGAAACAGAATCAATAGATAGGACTGGCAAGATCATGACTGGAGGAGGCATTATCCTAGTTCGTAATTATTGCAAGGATGGGAGGCCGAGAGTTGAGCGTGAGTTTACTAGTCATACCACTTCCGGGATACGGTATTATACTCAGAATGGACTGGTTGAGTAGACACCATGCTACTATAGATTGTCACGGAGGCAGAGTAATATTTTGGCCACCAGGAGAACCAGAGTTTGAGGTCACCATAGGAGCAGCGAAGCAGAGCGGAGGCACTTTTTGTGGGGCTAGGAAGGAAGAAGAGGAGTTGCTACATCCTCTGATAGTAGAGTTCCTGGATGTATTTCCAGAGAAGTTGCCAGGCTTGCCGCCAGACAGAGATATTGAATTCTCTATAGATTTTGTACCAGGTGCGGAGCCTATTTCATAACACGTCTATAGAGTCAACAACAGCAAGCTGGCAGAACTGAAGAAGCAAGTTGAGGAGCTGCAGGACAAAGGCTTCATTAGATCCAGTTTATCACCATGGGGAGCTTCGGTATTATTCGTACCGAAGATGGACGGTACGGTACACATGTGTATCGATTATAGAGCTCTGAACAACCTCACTATCAAGAACAAATACCCGCTGCCGAGGATAGATTATCTTTTCGATCAGTTGAGCGGAGCGAAGGTATTTTCAAAGATAGACTTGAGGTCAGGCTTTCACCAGGTGAAGGTGAAGAGAGAAGACATACCGAAGACAGCTTTTCGGACCAGATATGGCCAGTTTGAATTTATGGTAATATCATTTGGTTTAACCAATGTACCAGCAGTATTCATAAACTTGATGAACAAGGTGTTCCACAATTATCTTGACAAGTTCGTAGTAGTATTCATTGACGACATTCTTGTGTATTCGAAGACCCCAGAGGAGCACGAAGAGCACCTGAGGATGGTCTTGGAGACTCTCAGGAAGGAGGAGCTGTATGGGAAGCTTTCAAAGTGTGATTTCTTCCTTAACAAGGTTGAATTTCTTAGACATATAGTGATGGGTGACATAATTTCAGTTAACCCAAAGAAGATCGAAGCAGTAGAATCATGGGCTACCCCCAGTTCGGTAGCTGAGATCATGAGTTTTCTCGGGTTAGCAGGATACTACAGGAGGTTTGTACAAGACTTTTCCAAGATTGCAGAGCCAATGACTAGACTGACCAAGAAAGATGTGGAATTCGTCTGGACAGAGGATTGTCAGGCCACATTTGATGAGTTGAAGAAGAGATTGACGACAGCTCCAGTATTGACGTTGCCATCAGGGACAGATGGATTCACTATCTACAGTAATGCTTCAGTAAAAGGTTTGGATTGCGTTCTTCAGCAGCACGAGAAAGTAATTGCCTATGCTTCAAGACAATTATGTCCTCATGAAAAGAACTTCCCCACCCGCGATTTGGAGTTGGCATCGGTTATCTTTGCTCTAAAGCTGTGGAAATACTACCTGTACGGAGAGCGTATGGAGATCTTCACGGACCACAAGTGCTTGAAGTACGTGTTTACACAAAAGAGCTGAACATGAGGCAGAGAAGGTGGTTAGAGTTTATGAAAGACTTTGACATCTTATTATAGTACCACCCAGGAAAGGCCAACGTAGTCGCCGATGCCTTGAGCAGGTATCCGATGGCTATGTACTTGACTATAGATAGACATTTATTGGCTGATCTTGAGAGCTTGGGAATTAAAGTGCTAGTTCCAGGTATAGAGATTAAGATGTGGGAATTACAGATACAATTAGAGCTGATGGACAGAATTAGAGCAACATAGTATGATGATGAGACTCTGAGGAGTATCAGGGCACAAGTTCGGACAGGATTGACAGACGACTTCACTATTGCAGATGATGGATCTTTAAGGCACGACACGAGGATGTATGTGCAGAGTGGAGAGCTGCACGAAGAGGTTTTACAGGAGTCACATCGCTCTCACTACTCGATGCATCCCGGTGCAAACAAGATGTATCGAGATCTGAGGGAGCACGTATGGTGGTATAGTATGAAGTACGAGGTAGCATGTAGAAGCATGAAAAATACGCCGGATGACTATACGCGGCATATTGGTGCAGAGCAGCATAAGCAGAGGCCTTCAGAGCCATCAAGCGTACAACAGAGCTCTTTCTGCTAAAACGTAGCGTGAAATATGAAAGCTCAAAGGACCATCCACGTAAGGCAGTACGTCCAAGCCGCTTCAGCGTAAACAGGGTGCTTTATCGCCTCCAGGGCGTAAAACTCATCCTCTTTCAGACGCAGCATTGAGGTGTATAAGAGATGCTTCGTATTCTCCGAAGTGAACCTGTCAAACCCTGCAATGAAGATCCTGCAATGAACCTGATGTATGAACTTCTGACAAAGGGATACGGCTCGACTACCCAGACGACGGCTATAATGATGGCCCAGCACTGCGATCCAGGCTGTCAAATACCGCCATCCCCTTTGCGTAAACTGCTTTTACAAGCACGAAGGGATATGCTGCCTTGTTTTACACAGGCAGACACGAGTTGTTTACGTTCTGCAGTAGACAAACCGCCAGCCACATCAAAAGCTGTACTCCGTACGGGGTCGAGGCACGTCTCTACGACTAATGCACAGAGCGGTGACAGTTTCTCAAGGTACGTCTCTGCGACTGATGCGCAGAAGGGGCTGCAGACCTTCAAAGACACGCCTACACATTTAATGCACAGGATGATGGCAAATCTCAGCATTTAATGCAAGAGATTTGATTATATCTTCAAAAGCCGTAATTCTCGCTAAGACGTCCCCATCAGCACTCTGGCACGGTACGCAACGACTTCTACGCCCATCCAGCTCCTACACCTACTCGGTCTCTATGACCACTCGGCTTCTACGCCTGCTCAGCTTCAACGCCCATTCGGCTTCTACGCCTGCTCGGCTTCAACGCCCATTCGGCTTCTACGCTTGCTCGGCCTCTATGACCGTTCGGCTTCTACGCCTGCTCGGTCTCTATGACCATTCGGCTTCTACGCCTGCTCGGCCTCTATGACTACTCAGCTTCTATGCCTATTTGGCTTCTACGCCTATTCGGCTTCTATGCCGGTTTGATAACTATTTGGCTTCTATGCCATGGTGACAGACATTTGGCTTCTATGCCAACCTCTTATACACAATGGATACCTACCTACGTGGCTTCTACGCCGTGATCTTCGTAGCGATTATACGCATTTTGTCCCTTAGTTGGACCCGCGTCATACGCTCATTCAAAGGATCATCTATACACAGGCATTGGTTACTTTAACCGTTGTGTAAAAGGGTGCTGTACTTTCCACTCCTCGGTATCTACATCGACGGAGTGGTCACTGTCACTAAAACTCTATAAATAGAGACCTATATCAATGAGGAAAAAGGTCGAAAGATTGGAAGGGCGAAAGATTGGAAGGTCGAAAGATTGGAAGGTCGGAAAATTGGTCAAGAAAACCAATATCAGATCCAAGGTCGAACTTCCAAGAAAGGTCAAACCAGAGGTCAAGAGAGAGAGAGAGAGAGAGAATCCGGAGCTCAGGCAGAGAGTAGGGATCGACGACTTTGGCATCGTGCATCCACCCTCTTTTGCAACCTTCGAAGCTGCTTCCTGTCTTCTACGATACTTCTTCAACATCGTGTGGTCCAAGGGCTAAAGTGATCAACTGCAGATCAGACACCTATAGCAATATTTACCCAGATTAAATAAATTTTACTCCCATATCCTCGTATAGGATCAAATTGTACAAGTTTGTTTGTAAACCAAAGAAGACGGGTTTCGTATAAACCCCATCCTGAATACATTTTTATTCTTTCGTTTAATACCACAAATAAGATGGCGACTCTGCTGGGGACATCTTTCTCTTCTGACGAGGAAGCAATTGCTCAACACGATGCGGTATCTATAGGAATCATGAAGAAGACACTGGTCGTCCAATTCGACCAGTCTGCCTACGAAGACATGCTTCGAACCGGGGGTAGCTCTCACCCTCTCTCCATCCAAGACAACAGGAAGCTGCGCAAGGTCTGGATGCCCAAGACATCCTCTACCATTCCTGTGGACTCTCCGATCTCTCCGACCTCTCCGACCTCTCCGACCAATGAGGTTGTAGCATTGCTCCCTCCGTGCCCTGCACGTAAAATTTAGTCTCCCGCTACGCACGGTACAGACGAAACTTCGGGCAAAGCCTCAGCGCTAACCCAGAAGTATCCAGTACGCTCTATGCGTAGGAACCAGTCTCCTGCTACGCACGGTACAGACGAAACTTCTGGCAAAGCCTCAGCGCTAACCCAGAAATATCCACTGCGCTCTACGCGTAGGAACCAGTCTCCCGCTATGCGCGGTACAGACAAAACTTTGGGCAAAGCCTCAGCGCTAACCCAGAAGTATCCACTGTGCTATACGCGTAGGAACCAGTCTCCCGCTACGTGCGGTACAGACCAAACTTCTGATGATGCCTCAGCGCCAAATCGGAAGTATAAATCACTCTCCATGCGCAAGACAACATCTGACCTCTATGGGGAACCAGATGAGCGCTGTGATTTCTGCAAGGGGAAGCAAGCGGCAGAGTACTCAACTTCTCGGCCGTTACGCCAGCGAAGAAGCAATTTGCCTACCCTCCGGATTATGCGGGAAGCCGACGGCCGACTGAGGACCTCTTCAGCTTTACGCTAGTCTGAGCAAATCTCCAAATTATGCCAGGCGAAGTCCCACGACGTAAAGCAACCTCAGGTTGCGGGAAGGCACCCTCCCCGGGGATTATCCGCCAACCAGATGGCCAACCTGTTGTACACAGGTGGCGTAGGGGAAACCATGGTGCCCAATCTCCGCATGCCCACTGGTTGGAACAGAAGGAACGAACAGTCTCCTTCATCTTCTTCTGTAAATTCTCCTGACCTGCGGGATTATCTAACCCAGAAACGCAAAAACAAGAGTCATAAACAGACTTCAGTTCCCCTAACAGTCAAACGCGGGGAGATCTTATGGGAAGATACGTCAACGTCTAATGTCGTCATAACAGGTGGGCCACGGGAAGACTCCATCTTTATCATTCCATCCACCCACGGCGATCAGCGTCCGATAATCTTTGGTAGCAGACGGAATACCCCGATCGTACAGAAGGAACCGCACGAGTCTGAAACTGGCAGGATACAAACCCACAGATATAGCCCACAAGCATTAAATATTATGTAAAGCATAGGTTATGATTTGAAACTGAAACAAGGCCTCAACTATGGGAAAGGTAGACGAACGCTGGTGCGTAGTAATTCTCACCATCAAAAAGCTTATTTCGGATTAGGATATACTGCATCTCTTATGAGACCCAAAATTTCGAAATCCAATCCTGTATAGCCGGAGGCAGTTTCTGATAAACTAGTTTCTGTGGCCAGAGGCCACGGCATGTCTAGGAGTAACTTACCTCAACAGAACAAAGTGACGTCCAAAGCTGGGGGTAGAATTCCCTCAAAATCTGGGGTTGATGCGACGACGATCTCCCCGCAAGACCGTAAAAATCAGGCAACAGGAGCCCGAAGACCAAAAGGGACTTTCTCCTTCAATGAAGATGACATTATTGAAGTCTTCGATATGTTAATGAAAGAGCACAAGCTTCAGCTACCCAACATCAGACATCCTGAGAGGGCTGGCAAAGTGGATGACCCAGATTATTGTCTCTTCCATCGGTACACTCATCACCCCACAAGGGCGTGCTATGTGCTAAAAAAAAATTTAGGAGTTGATCAAGGCCAAGGTCATCACTTTAAACCTGCAAACAAGGGGACGGTCCTTACCGATTGAATTTTCATTCTTTTTACGTAATAATTTGCTCTCTTCAAAAAAAATGTACTTGAGGAAGAGTCCCTAAAAAATCTCTCTAATGGATTCTTCAGGACTATCCTCACTCAAGAAAAACACTCCACGGTGAATTGTCCAGACATAAGCTTATGTTCATCATCCAAAGCATTTCATTCCGTAAACCAGAAGTTTGTCATGTTCATATTACCTCTGAACAAACCTTCTTAGTTTTGGCTATCGATTATCACATCGGTTGTCATCTCACCTTAGCACCCATACTTAACTCTAAGTACGCCAGTGGTGTTAGGTTCATAAAGACTGCCATGTCCATATTACCTCTGAGCAGATATGCACTTCCATCCTCGATAGAATTGCATCCTAGAAGTTTATCATGTTCATATTACCTCTGAACATACTCTCCGGGTTTTGGGCTATCGATTATCACATCGGTTGTCATCTCAACTTAGCACCCGTACTTAACTCTAAGTACGCCAGTGGTGTTAGGTCCACAAAGACTGCCATGTCCATATTACCTCTGAGCAGATATGCACTTCCATCCCCGATAGAATTGTATCCCAGAAGTTTATCATATTCATATTACCTCTGAACATACTCTCCGGGTTTTGGGCTATCGATTATCACATCGGTTGTCATCTCAACTTAGCACCCATACTTAACTCTAAGTACGCCAGTGGTGTTAGGTCCACAAAGACTGCCATGTCCATATTACCTCTGAGCAGATATGCACTTCCATCCCCGATAGAATTGCATCCCAGAAGTTTGTCATGTTCATATTACCTCTGAACATACTCTTCGGGTTTTGGGCTATCGATTATCACATCGGTTGTCATCTCAACTTAGCACCCGTACTTAACTCTAAGTACGCCAGTGGTGTTAGGTCCACAAAGACTGCCATGTCCATATTACCTCTGAGCAGATATGCACTTCCATCCCCGATAGAATTACATCCCAGAAGTTTGTCATATTCATATTACCTCTGAACAAACTCTCCGGGTTTTGGGCTATCGATCATCACATCAGTTGTCATCTCAAGCTTGTCGCCCTCCGACTCACCTGAAGCTCTCAAGCAAGCATTATCAGCAAATATGGTGGTGGCAGATCCCTTTGAAGCAGACGAACAGGATTCTGAGCCGTTTGAGAAAGACTCTTGGGCTCAACAAATGGATACGCAGTGGGAATTCCGCTTCGAGCAGAGGGAACCTCCCACCAAAGACGAAGTTATCTAGGTTGATGTTGGGGGTGAACTTTCGCCAAAATCGATATTCATCAGTAACAATCTTTCCCCAGCTGAACGGGAAGAAGTTATCCAGCTGATAAAAGAATATATCGACATCTTTGCGTGGAATTATGAGGACATGCCGGGCCTTGACCCGAAGGTGGATACTCATAAACTTAATATATTGACCGACTCGAAGCCTATGAAGCAGCACCAACGCCGGTTCCGCCCGGACTTGATGGACACCATCGAAGCTGAAGTCAAGAAATTGATAGCCTGCGATTTCATTCGGGAAGACCAACATCCCGACTGGGTCGCCAATGTTGTCCCAGTCATGAAGAAAAATGGGAAAATACGTATCTGCATCGATTACCGAGATCTGAATGCAGCCTGCCCCAAGGATGAGTTCCCTCTTCCCATCACGGACATCATGATCGACAACACCTGCGGTTTTGAACGCATGTCGTTCATGGACGGATTCTCAGGATACAATCAGATCAAGATGCATGAAGACGAGAAGCACACTGCCTTCCGGACCCCGTTGGGAGTATATTGCTATACGGTCATGCCCTTCAGATTGAGGAACGCTGGGGCTACATACCAACGGGCTATGAGTAGCATATTCCATGAGCATTTACGCAAAACAGTAGAATATTACATGGACGACATAGCCGTCAAGAGCCACCTCAAAAATAATCATATTCCAGACTTGAAGATGGTATTCGAGTTAATGCGCCAACATCAACTCAAGATGAACCCTACGAAGTCCTTTCTGGGTGTATCCAGTGGTAAATTCCTGGGATTTGTCATTACCGCCAAAGGCATCCAAGTGGACCCTGACAAAGTCCAGGCCATCGTAGAAATGCGACCGCCCCACAATCTGAGGGAACTCCGGGGATTTCAAGGCCGTCTGGCTTATATCCGGAGGTTCATATCCAACCTCTCGGGAAGATGTCAGCCCTTTTTGCATCTCATGAAGAAAGGTGTATCCTTCGTATGGGACAAAACCTGTCAGCAAGCATTCGGGGATATCAAACGCTACCTCACCAGTCCGCCGGTTCTTATGCCTCCCATCAAGGGAAGACCATTCTTGTTGTACGTTCGAGCGATGGATCATTCGCTAGGAGCTCTTCTCGCGCAGAAGAACGATGTGGGGCATGAACAGGCTATCCACTACCTCAGCAGGATGATGGTCGGAGCCGGACACCGGTACAACCCAGTGGAGAAAGAATGCTTGGCTCTGATGTTCGCTATCCAGAAGATGCGGCACTATGTCTCCAGCCAGACTTTCCACATCATCTCCAGGATCAACCCTCTTCGAGTACTGATGAGCAAGCCAAGTGTTCTTAATTCTCGGCTCACAACTTGGGCGATGCTGTTAACACCATATGACATGGTATACGTCCTACAGAAGTCCATCAAAGGCCAAGCGCTGGCCGACTTCCTAGCTGCTGATCCGATCCTGGAGGCCTCCAAATTATACGAAGACATTCTCGACGAAGTTGCAGAATGTAATTCCATAATGGAAAGTGACGCATGGCAACTGTTCTTCGACGGCGCCTCCAGGACTGGTCCCCAACAGGAGAGACAACAGGTTCCCCTCTAGGAGCCTCAATGCTAGGAATCCGGAGAGGGCGATTAACCGTCTTCTTCTTCCTCTTGCGAGGGGAAGTCTGCTTCGAAGCAGGAGCCCTTTGCTTCCCAGAGACCGCCAAAGCCCCCGTAGGCGGAGGCACTTCACACCTCGACACCGACACCAGAGGCTCATCCGGAGTGACGGACTCCTCACCCTCGTCAGATGAAACCGAGGGGACTTCGATTCTTCCCCCAGGCTTGGGAGAAGGCACCCTAAAGCTTCCACGCATGTCAAAATCGCGATGGAAGGTGTTGATCGCCACGTAGAACTGAGCGTACGAATGGAGGATCCGCAGCTCCGTCGAGAGGGTGACGACCGGCACGGTAAAGATTGCTCCCGTGCAACCGATGATAAAATACTGCCATCCTCTGGCTCCATCAATGAGTCCGCCCATGGACCTGAAGCTGGTGACGGCATTGTCCACGTGCAGCTGATCGTACCCAAACTGCCTGGCGAACCGACTAGGCAAGTAAGGCTCGAAGAAGCAATGATCTTCGCTTCTGTACAGCAAATGGGAGGGTCTGATGCAGACCAACCAATTAAAAGCTTCTGGAGAAAGATTGGTCTTTTTTCCACCTAAATCCTGAAGCCTAATCCCCGACTAATTGCGATGCATAGAGGGGACAGTGCAGAGGAGCTTCCAGCAATGACCGAGGATCAGCACCAGCCGACAGTCTAAGACTGTGTTCATGTTCCAGAGGGAGTCCTAGTAGTTCAGCAAGAAATTACCCCCCGCGCTACTACCAGGGCCGGGAGACATCACCCAGGGGTTGTGGAGAATTAACCATCCCATCAAGTACAGGTATGGTAACTCTACCCGGGGAAAGCTATCACGTCGAGCTTCATCGATGAACAGTCCGTCAGTCATGGTTCTCAGGCCAGCCTGTATATGGAATACCATGGCAGGGAGCAAGCCCAGTCTTGCCCCGAACACTAGACGCACGGCAGGCCACAGGATGTTCCGGTGGATGCGGTCCGCGGACGCGATACCGAGAACCACTACTCAACGCATCCATAGGGAGAGAAAGCCAGCCAGCCTGGCTTCCTCAGACAAAGGCCTGCGACAGCGCCTCAAGTAACTGTAGGCCTTAGTGCCTTCAGGATACTTTCCTACCCCGTCAGTGAGAAACTGATCTGGAGCTTTAGCCTCCTCCATAAGATCCTCGATGACCTGGGCATTGAGCACGCCCAAACAGTTCACGGGCTCATTCTTGTCCCCCCGAAACTTTCTCCGACTTGACGGCCCTGGCCCAGTGGAAGAAGAGGTAGGACATCCACTTAGTGGTGTGAGCCAAATCAGAAGGCTCATTATAAAAAGTAGTGCACGCAAAATAGTGACACATCAACTCCTGATACACCTCCACAACCCGAGGGTCCGAGTCCTCCAACTCCCGGTTGGTGGGAACATACTCTTCATGCGGGGTATCCCCCATCGGCAGTCTCGAGATCACTGCCATTTCGTGGAGGGCCAACCCCAACTCCCCCAGTGGGGTGGCGAAGGTCCCGGTGAGCGAAATGTATCGCTCCATCAGTGCCAGAAACAGGTTAGGGTTGGGAGGCAACCCAACACTCGTCGCGTTCACGGCAATATACAGTCCTATGACCTCCAGCTCTCTCCGAAAATGCTTTGCTAGGGTGATCCACCCATTGCACCGAGGATTCTCCTTGGGGTATATCCCCCCTCGCACCATGAAGTCGTTACAGAAAGTCGGCAATTGGACCGGCTGGATCACTGAACTGTCTTCACTCGGGACACTGCCCGGGCACAGTCCCCTGAACAACGTCACGACGCCAGAAGGGCGGCTGACAAACGACCCCTGGTCAGCTCCTTTCAGATGAAAGATCTTCCCCGGCTTGCCGTGAAGATCGGGAGTCAGCGTCCATGACATCCTCCTGGAATGTGTGGCATGGAAGAAAGCCGAGATGAGATAATCTCTCGGCATCGTGGGCAGATACAAGACCACACTCTCGGCAGGGAAAACCCAGGGTTCTCTCTTAGGCTTCGTCTGGGACTGTTTGTCTATCATGTCCTCAAAGAGAAAGGCCGGCTTGATGTACTGGTCCCCGTCTATGTACGTCAGGGGCTCTCCGTTAATCATGTTCAGCAATATCCGCTCGCCCTGAGCCGATATCAAGATCCCCCTTCCTTCAGGATACTGGGGTCCGGAGATAGGAAATGTCACGTGCGACAGATCCTCCAGATAGTTCGAGTGCAGCATCCCGGCAGCGGAACCCATTACCTCGGCCAGTGGAGACTCATGCAAGTTAACTGCAAAAGTGCAAGGAAAATACGTCATTACAAATCTTGCAACATAAAGACCAAGAAACGACAGTCTGTGCTTTACGCCAAGACTGTACAAAATTTGGTCATTTTACGCCGGAAGTCACATCCTGAAGCGTAATTGGCGGTATATAGTCCGTGCTTTACGCCAGACTGCCAAAATTCTAGTTATTATGCCGGAGGTCCCATCCAAAGCATAAAACTAAAATTTTATAGTATACACCAAGTTTTTGGCAGTCAGAGCTTTTACGCTCAAAACTGCAAAAATATGGAGTTTTTACGCTGGTACATTAGAAATGTGGGCGTAAAAGATAAAAATATCTCCGTGCGTCATCTTCCTCAAAGAGGCTATCAGCACAGGAGACGACCTAGCGCGGTCACGTTCAACGTGTGCGAAGGATTTTTCGTCGTTCTTTATCATCCCAAAGGCTATACCTCTAAGGCCGGGTGCGCTACTCGTCGGCAGGATGCTTCGCTCAGAAGGAAGTTCACCTTGCCCGATCGAAGACTCTCTCGCTGGGGCAGAAGAACGAGAAGAAGAGCCTGTACTCTTTCCCTTGGTAGAGGGGGTTTGTTTCGGCGCCATTTCTGAAAACTCGGAGTGCTCGGAGAAAGAACGAGGGGAAAAAACTCAAATAATTGAAGGCTCTCTTTCGCAGAAGACGGATAAAAAGTTTTTCTCTCAAAAGCTTGGGATATATATAGAGTTCGGGTTGACTCCTCGAATCCTCAGACGGGCTCCTCGAAACCCCAACCAAATCTCACAAATTAAATATTTGGTTATGATTGGGTACTACGTCAGCCCACTACTCTCGAAAGACGGACAGTCAGCAAATTCGAAGAGTTTTTCGTGCAAAAGCAGGTCAGCGGTTCCTATGCTAAAGGGCTTTCTACGCTCGACAGCAACAGATCTACGGTTTTACGCTCGCAAGCTACAAGTCTATGGTTTTATGCCCGGATGCCTTTATGCTCGGTAGCTTTTATGCTCGAGAGGCTACAAACCTACGACTTTACGTTCAGCAGATACCAAATCGATGATCTCACGCTCGATGGCATTTAGTTTACGCTCGGAGACAACAGATCCGCGACCTTACGCTCAGAAGATTTCTTTTTCACAGGCTACGAATCTACAGTTCTACGCTAAGGAGCTTTCTACGCTCGACAGCAACAGATCTACGATTTTACGCTCGCAAGCTATCAGTCTATGGTTTTATGCCCGGATGCCTTATGCTCGATAGCTTTTACGCTCGAGAGGCTACAAACCTACGACTTCACGCTCAGCAGCTCCGAATCTATGATCTCACGCTCGGTGGCTTTCTAGGCTCAATAGACTACGAACTCATGATTCTCAGCTCATCTACACTACGGATCTCTGACTTTTCGCATATCCGAACAGCAAGGCGGTCGATTACAGGAGTTCACACAGAAGATACTCCTTCTTCACCTTAACATATCCCAAGTACCCAAAGCATACAGAGTTCAAACATTAAGAAATTACTCTTCTCGGGTCAAATGGAGTTTCATCCAGGCTCTAGTCTGACTATCTCGTCTGTCAAGATGGCAAACTCAGTTTGACAGCCATTACTCGACCCTGTTCCAAGGGATTTACGAGAAGTCATTCTTGAAGACGAAGTCTGAACAAAAATTTTGTTCATCAGAAGTAAAAAAACTCTACGTGGTTCCTCAGTCCTAGCAGCAGGATAGTTCTAAATGCTCAAAATGCTCAACAGCATTTTATGGACTATTTGCTATGCATAAAAGATAAGACCTAGCACTCTTTCTAAGCAGAGTCGGCGTAGAGAATCAGACATGTCAAAGCTACACATATTTAGACTTCACAGCAACGTATGGCAAAACGATCATATGGAGAGAAGAAAGACGATTTTTATTAAAGATTAAAGTCATGATTACATATGAGGGAAATCCTGTCTACAAAGGGTTTTTCTTCATTTTTATGATTACAACTGAGGGAAATTCCGTCGACAGGAGGGCTTCCTCATTATCGTCTGAAGATTGCCCAGAAGCTGTTCTGACAGGTTCTCGCAGGGGCACAATTCTTCATCCATCTTCTCCAGCAGTCAGTCAGTTCCAGCAAACTGACTGACATGGCAATAATCAACGGCGGGAGAATACAAAGTTGGGGCTTGTATAAATTATGCAGATCCCATGCTCCGTGCGCCGTGACAGATTGAGTTGAGATATTTCACCCAACTCAATGCCCGAGGTCAGAGCTAGTTGCTGCTCTCACCCCCGGAGGTAACAGGAGAAGACACCGCTTGCAAGCCGTGCGGTCCAATACGACCCTTCCCTTCTCCTGGAAGAACAGCCATATAAAGTTGTTGATTATCCCGAGCAAGGGAGGCTAAGATATCCTTCCATGATCCATCGTTGTAGTGGACACTTGCTCGAAGACACCGTCTTTTTCGGCTCCTTATATGTTAGAAGAACATGATCTCCTTCTTTCTCAGATCGACCCGACGAACTCCGGCGATCATCTCTGCGTGGTGATGAAAATGTGGGGAGAACAGGTTAACTCCCTCAGCCTTTTTATAGGCAAAAGAGGTCACACCGGTCCCTAATAAATCTGCCATAAATTTAGCATCGACCGTTTTAACGTTCCATTCAGAAACATTTCGAGTCATGACGAGCGGTTCATGCTTCATTCAAAGCGTTCCAAATTCCGAAGAATTTGAAAGCTTTGAAGGGGGTCTTGTAGAAGCATAAAAATACGCCGGATGACTATACGTGGCATATTGGTGCAGAGCAGCGTAAGCAGAGGCCTTCAGAGCCATCAAGCGTGCAACAGAGCTCTTTCCGCTAAAACGCAGCATGAAATATGTAAGCTCAAAGGACCATCCGCGTAAGGCAGTACGTCCAAGCCGCTTCAGCGTAAACAGGGTGCTTTATCGTCTCTAGGGCATAAAACTCATCCTCTTTCAGACGCAGCATTGAGGTGTACAAGAGACGCTTCGTATTCTCCGAAGTGAACCTGTCAGACCCTGCAATAAAGATCCTACAATGAACCTGACGTCTAGACTCTGACAAAGGGATACGGCTCGACTACCCAGACGACGGCTATAATGATGGCCCAGCACTGCGACCCAGGCTGTCAAATACCGCCATCCCCTTTGCGTAAACTGCTTTTACAAGCACGAAGGGATATGCTGCCTTATTTTACACAGACAGACACGAGCTGTTTACGTTCTGCAGTAGACAAATCGCCTGCCACATCAAAAGCTGCACTCCGTACGGGGTTGAGGCACGTCTCTACGTCTAATGCACAGAGCGGTGACAGTTTCTTAAGGCACGTCTCGGCGACTGATGCGCAGAAGGGGCTGCATACCTTCAAAGACACGCCTCCATATTTAATGCACAGGATGGTGGCAAATCTTGACATTTAATACAAGAGATTTGATTATATCTTCAAAAGCTGTAATTCCGGCTAAGACGTCCCCATCAGCACTCTGGTACGGTACGCAGCGGCTTCTACGCCCATCCAGCTCCTACGCCTACTCGGTCTCTATGACCACTCGGCTTCTACGCCTGCTCGGCTTCAACGCCCATTCGGCTTCTACGCCTGCTCGGCCTCTATGACCATTCGGCTTCTACGCCTGCTCGGCCTCTATGACCACTCGGCTTCTACGCCTATTCGGCTTCTATGCCTATTCGGCTTCTATGCCGGTTTGATAACTATTTGGCTTCTATACCATGGTGACAGACATTTGGCTTCTATGCCAACCTCTTCTTCACAATGGATACCTACCTACGTGGCTTCTACGCCATGATCTTCGTAGCGATTATACGCATTTTGTCCCTTAGTTGGACCCACGTCACACGCTCATTCAAAGGATGATCTATACGCAGGCATTGGTTACTTTAACCGTTGTGTAAAAGGGTGTTGTACTTTCCCCTCCTCGGTTTCTACACCGACGTAGTGGTCACTGTCACTAAAACTCTATAAATAGAGACCTCTATCAATGAGGAAAAAGGCAAAAGATTGGAAGGGTGAAAGATTGGAAGGTCGAAAGATTGGAAGGTCAAAAAATTGGTCAAGAAAACCAATATCAGATCCAAGGTCGAACTTCCAAGAAAGATCGAACCAGAGGTCAAGAGAGAGAGAGAAAGAGAGAGAGAGAGAGAGAGAGAGAGAGAGAGAGAGAGAATCCGGAGCTCAGGCAGAGAGTAGAGATCGATGACTTTGGCATCGTGCATCCACCCTCTTTTGCAATTTTTGAAGCTGCTTCCTATCTTCTACGGCACTTCTTCAACTTCGTGTGGTCCAAGGGCTAAAGTGATCGACTGCAGATCAGACACCTATAGTAATATTTACCTAGATTAAATAAATTATACTCCCATATCCTCGTATAGGATCAAATTGTATAAGTTTGTTTGTAAACCAAAGAAGGCGGGTTTCGTATAAACCCCATCCTGAATACATTTTCATTCTTTTGTTTAATACCACAAACATAGCACACTTTGTATTACGATATTTAGTGTGCCAGAATGTAAAGGTAGATCGACAGAGGCCAGGAGGATTGCTTCAACCTTTATCCAGTCCAGAATGAAAGTGGGAGCACGTGACTATGGACTTCGTTTCAGGGCTTTCGTGTTCTCCAGGAGGAAAGGACACGATTTGGGTCATCGTAGATAGGTTGACCAAATCAGCCCACTTCTTACCATTTAAAGTGGGTACATCGACAGAGAGGCTAGCAGAGATATACGCGCAGCGGATTATTAGATTATATGGGGTTCCTGTGAGTATCGTCTCAGATCGGGATAGTCGTTTTACTTTCCATTTTTGGAGAAGTCTGTAGGCTAGCTTGGGCACTCAGCTCAAGTTCAGTACCGCATATCACCCTCAGGCAGACGAGCAGTCTGAAAGGACTATTCAGACTCTTGAAGATATGCTACGCACTTGTGTTTTGGATCTCGAAGGTTCTTGGAAAGATCATCTACACCTAGTAGAGTTTACTTACAATAACAGCTACCAGACCAGCATTGAGATGTCACCATTTGAGGCTCTATATGGACGGAGATGTCATACACCGTTATCTTGGGATGATGTCGGAGAGAGAGCTTTGTTAGGGCCAAAAATGGTCTTAAATGCAGCAGAAAAGGTAAAACTCATCAGAGATAGACTGTGAGTGGCGCAGGACAGACAGCGGCATTGGGGCGATAGCCACCGTAGACCCATAGAGTTTTAGGTATAGGTTTTGTTATTTTGGTTTGTGATAGTTTTATTTTAGATTGTGTGTTAAGACTGTTTGTTCTAGGTGGGCAATTTGGTATTCCTAAGGATTTCTTTGACACGGGGCACGATTCATTTTGGTAGAGGTGAAAAGCTTAGTCCATGTTACATCGGACCTTTCGGTATCCTTGCAAGGGTCGGTGAAGTGGCCTATAGACTGGACTTGCCGTCTGCACTAGAAGGAGTGCATGACGTATTCCACGTGTCGCAGCTAAGACGGTACGTGGCAGATCCTAGTCACGTACTAGATCACTCAGAGATCGAGGTTGGACCGACTCTCAGCTATCCTGAACAGCCCATAGAGATCTTGGATCGTAGGTAGAAGGTATTGCGGAACCAGACTATTCCCTTAGTTCGTGTTGCATAGAGACATCACTCTTCAGGCGAGTCAACCTGAGAGAGAGAAGACAAAATGCGCGAGCAGTATCCATATTTCTTTGAGACTTGAGGTATAATTCTTTGTCTGATTGTTTGTTCTTGTGCTAGTTTATTTCAATTTCGAGGACGAATTTTTTTAAGGAGGGCAGACTTATCACTACCATATTCCAGAATAGGGGTATTTTTATCTTTTTATTTATTTAATTTAATATATTAATATATTGTATGATGTATATATATATATATATATTAGTGTTCTTTAATATATGGGTTAGTAGACTAGACCTAGAAACCCACCAGTAGAACCTTTGACCAATTATAGGCTATGGACTTTAATTAGCATTTTTGGAATTTAAATATTGAGGATTATAATTTATTATTGTGATTTAATTTGATTGTTTCACCTTACCGTTGCTTCATAATTTAGAGCACTATACTAGCCATTGCTAACAAATGTTATACCCTTGCCCTAGACGTGCCAGTCTTCCATTCTGACCCTTGTGTAACTCATAAATTTGCCCTTTTATGCTTCATTTTAGTCGCACAATATTCGTCCCATACATTTATTTTAATTCCTACTTTTGTGCATTTTTTTAATTATTGGGGACTTTTATGCAAAAGTGCATTGAGGTGTTCCTTTCCCATTGGACCGAACACATGAAGAAACAACCTTTTCTTTATTGACCGGCCACATGTGATTTTTCTCCATAATTTTTGGAGTGTGCAACACTCAAATCACTCCCCCTCACCTTCTTAGCCATCCTTCCAAACAACCTAATCCTAGCCCTTCAATTTCCTACATGTAGAAAGCCAACCCCACATCCCTAGGTGTACTTGGGCGGCCCAACTTCCTAGGTTTACAACACCCCATATATATATATATATATATATATATATATATACTTTTCCTCTATTATTATTTTGATCACTACCACCATCAAACCTTAAACCTAACCGACTTCTCCATCCCCACGCTGCACCACCGCAACCACCGACTTTCCTCGCCAGCACACCCGTCGACCCCGCTAAGCAGCGGTCACCCCCCGACTTCTCTTTCTCCTCCTCGAATCCACCGTTACGATCATCCCCGCCACCATTAACGCCGACGTCGTCGACCTCCATCATCATTATCACCATCATCTACATCACTGCCGAGCCCGCTGAACCGCCATCGACTTTCCACGGACCTGCGGTCAACTTCCTCGACCGAATCGTCACCCCATCAGCCACTTCTGTGCTACGGATGACCCCGACAACAGTCCCCGTACCCGACTACCCCGGCCACACCATCTCCGAACTCGAGCAGCCCTGACCCCGATCGCCTGAACCTCTCATCGACGACTCCGACAGCAGCAACCTCTCCTCGACCTCGTGTACGTTCATGCTAGGATACAGGTTCGACCTTGCCTCCCTTTTATGTTGTGTGTATGTGCATGTGTGAATAGTAGTAGGGTTTAGCATATCGTTTAATAATGGTTTAGTTGGTTGATTTCAAAACCCTGTGTTGGTGAACCTAGAAACCAGTTGCGTATGCATGCGTGTATGTATAATAACTAATTGGTATATATGTATATATTTTATGGAAATTAATTACTAGTACCAGGTATGGCTGTAATAGATTTGCTGTATAACCCTAGGTATTAGCTGCGGATATCCCGTATATTTGCATATGACTATATGACCCTAAGAATTAGTAAGTTGACTACCTTGTGTACACCAATGTACTATCTTAGACATGTGTTGGTGTTACAAGGGATTTAAATCCTTAGACATGTATTAGTGAGTTGATTGTTTGATCATGCACAATATTTAAGGACATGACACCCGTGCATTTAGACGCACACTTGACCCTGTCACTACCACATCCTGAAAATAGGGGTATTTTTGTCATTTTATATATTATAGGTATTGTGTGTATTTATTTTAAATAATTGCATGATATGTGTATAGAGATATATTATATGTATAGTGTTCTTCAGTGCATGAGTTAGTAGACTAGACCTAGATGCCCACTAGATAGAGCCCCGACCGAAATATAGTGTTATAGATTTATTTGTAATTTTTTGGATTAATTATTTAGGGTTATAATTAATTATTATGATTTTATTTTATTGTTGTGCCTTATCGTTGCTTCAATATTTGGAGCGCTACCCTAGCGTTTGCCTTCCAACAAATTCTATAACCTTGTCCTAAACGTGCCTGCCTTCTATTCTGACCTTTGTGTAACTCATAATCATGCTTTCTTGTGCTTTATTTTAGTCACACAATATTCGTCGCAGACGTTATTATTTAATTTCAAATAAATTTAACTTTGTATCCTTATGCGTTCCAATCGAAATTGGAGACACAATCTCGATCCATTTTGTGCAACCCAAATTATGATAATATTCTATTCTGAGCCTTCTATGTCCATGATACTTGTGTCCTAACTAATTTTAGCTACATGTACTTCCAATTAATTTTAGAACACCGCTTACATTTATTTTAATTAAATTAGTCATACAAACTTTGACTAATCCCATTTTAACCCCAATTTAATCCAAATACCCCATTAATTAAACCCATACAAAACACACAATACCCCCCTCACCCTACAAAACACCAAACACCAAATCTCCCACCAATTTTTTATTATTTCATGTGTCTGTGCAAATACCCAAATTCAAAGGACTTATTTGCAAATGTGTCATCACCTCATTGATTTAAAACCAAATGAAGAATCCCCCTCAACCCTTGACCGGTCCAAACCTCATTCCTCTCTTCATGGTGTGAACACAATTTCCTTCATGAGAAATTCAAGCCATCCATTTGAAAATTGGAAGCATCTCCACCACACACTCCCCATCACCATTCCCTATAAAATATCTCCTCACAAACATTTCCGTAAGCAGGCCCTAATCCCCAAAACCTAGGGAAAACCCCCACCTTTTCGCTCCTCCCTCCTCACGAACCCACAACCGTAGCTTTTCTCTTCTTCTTCTTCCTTTCTTCTTCTTCTTCTTCACCCGGCCGGCCCCTACTCCGGCAACCATCACCAGAGCCGGTCGCCTCCCTTCGATTATGCACCACCCTTCGTGCTGCCTTCTCCATCACCACCCGCAGTCTCCTCCACGCCGCTGCAATTCCGACGTTCCCACTGCTTCTAGTCGAACACCACCATTTCTGACGACCCGACCCTGGACAACCTCCAGCCGAGTTCCTTCCTTCATGAAGCCAACCGGACTGTTCACCTGACCCACAATCCACAGAGCATCCTTCCTCCCCCCAGACCTTCCTCCTCGACCTTGACCCAATGCTCAACCGACAGGAACCGCCACCGTCGTCCCTCATGACGACCCAAGGCCATCCTCCTCCGCTGAGCAGCGACCACGACTGCACCCACCGCAGTCATCATCACCATATTCATTCTTGACCATGCCTCGGCCTTCCCGACCGTCTTCCCCGACTTCCCGACGATACCGACCGAACGCTGCCATCTCCCTCCCTTCAACAGCCGATCACCACCATCACCTGGAACCGTAAACCGACCACCACGACCACAGCGCTGCCTCGCCTGATCCGCCTACCGACTTCCTTCCCGTCGAGCACTGAACCACCCATGTCGATTTCCCTACGATCTCCACCACCCCAAGCACAGCCTACACCACGCCTAAATGTCTTCCCCGATCAGAAGCCACCCAGCCAGACCTCATCTCCTCTCCCTCGTCGTTCTTTCCTCGACGAACTCACCACCAGCATGACCACCTGCCTGAGCGCTGACTCCGGCAACCCTGCTACGATCGCCTTCACCATCATCACCACCTTCATTACCATCATCAACACCATCGCCATCGTCGTCATCATCGTTGTCACTATCATCGTCGCCATCGTCGTCGACATCGTCGATCTCGTACACGTGCACGCTTGTACACAGGTTCGAGTTCTCCTTTCTAGCGTACATGTATACGTGCACGCATACGCGTATTTCTCTTTAGTATACATACGAATTGTTAGTTATGGTTTAATATACGTGTATTGTATATTTGGTATAATTGGTATATATATACATATATGTATATAGTATGTGAACTCAATTAGTATATATGTATAGTATATGTATTCCATTAGTATATATTTAATAGATATATGATAGGTATATATATATACATATATATATATATATAGTATATGAATTCAATTAGTATATATACATATATATATTATAAATGTATTTAATTGGTATACATATATATATTATAAGTATTAATGTTATATGCTAGTTAAGGCTATGTATAATTATATATATACTAGGTGACCCAAGTGTAATTACGGATATCCCGTAGTTACATTGACCTATGACCAAGTGATATGTTACCAGACTGCCTTATGTACACTGATGTACTGGCAAGACCCGTATTAATTGACTGTCTGTTATACACAATAATTACAAGCGTGACGCCCGTGCAATTAGACGCACACTTGACCCTAGTTGACCAGTGTCATACCTAGTGTAGCCCCTGAGTTCAGTGTATTTATGTAGATTGTGTGTTAGTGTAATGACTGATGCAATATTGTATTACATGAGATGTCTATAGGACTGTTGGATTTTCTGACGAGACCTCGAAAACAAGATATTGGTATTGCCAGTAGCAGGACCACAAGCGAGTACATTTTCTGACAGTTTTTATTATGTTGATTATCTCTATAATTCTAGTTGTATAGCGTACATGATTCTGACACTGTTGTATACACGAGTTGGCATCATCGAGACCTATCACAAGGATTCGTGATTGGGGTCCATCGTGCTAGCTGGGGATGGGGAAATATTAGTAGCTTTTGTGATCATATCCAACTCTACATGCATCATAGCTCACCCACACCTCACGTCAGTGCAGCCTGACCATTACATACCTCATAGCCTGTTACATGTGATTAGCCTGACTATTGCTTACATCATAGCTATCTGGATGGTTAGCCTGACCTTACATGATTCATAGCTAATCATATGTAACAAGCTTGATCAGTCCCAAGCCGATCACATGATATGCTGATGTTTCACACACTTAGCTAGATAATCTATACAAGTATCTCTAGTTTATTGATCTAGCATTTCTCTATGTTCTAGTTACTGTTCTAGCATTCACTATATTCCAGTTCATTGTTCTAGCATGCACTTATATTCCTATTCATTGTTAGATGTACATTGATGATGACTTATACTCCAGTACTTCATTATTCCAGTATTCTTTTATTTCAGTACTTTATTATTGCCAGTATTCATATCTATCTTGTATTTCTTTACACTGTGTTATAGTTTTTGTCAAGTTATGTGGAACTGCTGCTACTGCATGTACTTTATTTCATCTTGACTGGAAATATTTTCCAGACTATGACTTAGAGGACTTATTTCCAGCATACTTGGAGATTGGATGTTATTGATTGCAGGTTAGATTATTTTGTTATTTAGACTTGTCTTGTATTTCATATATTTTCTTTGATATCTCATCGTGCTCTAGTTTCTGTGATTGAGTATTCCATATTATATTATGATATTTGTGTCTTCTTATGGAGTTGGATACCCGTATGAGATTATTTAGATAGTGTATTGACCTAGACAGCATTCTACCACCGATGCTGTGGCGTAGGCTCGACGTACCCACGTACTCGTGCCCCAAATTCTGGGTGCGGATCGTGACACATTTTTAGTGGCGGCCCATGCAGATCAGACTTCGCAAGTTGTGCGATATCGTGGTAGTGTAATATCTTAGTTGAACTACTGCGTGCCTGCGATAGAATATAGGACATATGATACTAGGATGAGAGAGGATACTCAATCACAATTATGTGAGAGATTCCTGGGACGATCCTTGAGAATCTTATTATAATTTCTAATTTATATCTTTTTCCTTGTTTCGTCCGCCCTCACTTGTTGCTATTGAATTTGATTCTTGTTGATCAGTTTAATTCTTGATATCGTTATTAAGTTTTGATTTTATATCGAGATGAATTTTACGGACAAAAATTTACGGTATCATCTAATGACATATATTGATGAGGACAGTGAGAAAGGTAAAATGTCTACTTTGGTTTTGGAGCCTAGAGTTTATCGCAGCCACATTAGCTGTCGTGGCGGAAATATGGGAACCTGACCTTGGACGTACACATCTTAGTTATAAAATTTAGAGTTACTCGCAGCCATACCGGTTGGCGTGGCGAGGATCCTAGATGACATAATTATAGAGTTGCATACCTTAGTTATGGAACCTATCGTTAATCGCAGCTATGCTTACTAGCGTGGCGAGGATTCTGAGTGTCATGATTTCAGACAGACGTGTATGATTATCAGGTTGTATCTTAAATTGGTTCTTAAAGTGTCATCTCAACACTTATCCACTTATGTTGTTCTAGGACTTTGTTCCATCATCCTTTTTGATAGTCGTAGCGATACCTTCAGTCCTTAGCCCAGTTTCTTTTTAGAACTTCTTTCCATAGAGTCCTTATTAGTGTGATAATTGGTGACTTACAATTATGTCTTTGTCATGTATCAGTGTTGACTGAGTATGACTTGTGAGTTTGTAAGTATTTCTTGGTTGGACATGTGAGCAGTAGGAATCAATCTAGAGTTAACCCATAGCGTAGTACCTTGTAGCAATAGTTCTATAATAGGTGCCATTGTAGTTAGTATTGGTACTATAATAGGAGTAAAGAGTATCAGATGGTTCCAAGAGTTAGTATCAAGCCAGCATGACAGTCCTGGATAGTCATGAATTCATGTAGTTGGATGATCTATGTAAACAATTAAGTATCAAGAAATTTGTGTTGAAAATTAATGGAGCATGATATTCGATTTGGAGGTTGATACTTGGGTGTGTCAAGAGTAAAAAAAGGTATATGCATAAAGGGTATTAATGAGTGTGCCATGGGTTAAGAAATATCAAGATTGGTTATGGAAGATATATAGTGTATCACTGATTAGTGTAACAGTGAGTAAAAGATTTAAGAGAAAATACTGTATGTCAATTGAGATATGAAACCATATGCCTACCTTTGAGAGTGAAGTGAAATATGTGTATTATAAAAGGTGCAAGTGATCATGAGTTCTAGTGAATGTGATAAGGTGATCTAATGATGAAGCTAGTGTTACTATACCAATATTGCTAGTTTTTCTATATCAAGGATTAGTTAAGAATTGTGCTAGTAACAATGAGTACCTTGTGTGATAATATTAGATTGGTGTATCAGTTAATATGGATAGAAAATTATTGGGAGTTATAGTGCAAGTAATTCTGGCAGTACAAATTTTAGTACACAATTGAGGGTTGTATACAAATTAATGTATTTGTGTGTACCTTGAGTATTAGAGACTGTGATGTATACCTAGATAGATGTGGGTTTTAAATTTATAATTTGAAGATTGGAAATAAATTTCAATTTTTTAGAATTTTGAGAAGTTAAGATTTTATGTTATTAAAGTTTTGAGGATTCAAATTCAATTCAATAAACATAGTCAAAGCTATAAAGATTTTTAGAAGTGATCAAAATTTTATTTCAATATTTGAATATTTGACTCTTGAGCAAAGTATACACATTTTATTTTAAATTGTTCGAGAAGTTAAATTTTGAGGATTTTATTTTGAGGATAAAATTTTATGGTGGGTAAGAAATATAAATTTGTATAAGAGTAGATGATGTACATGTGTAAGGATCTATTGGCTTGAGAATGCCTGAGATGGCACTGCAAACTGACTTGGCTGTCCATCTAGAGTTATATTAGAGAGAGCAATACTTAGTGTGTTGTGTTGCACTTGATGTGCACTTGAGTGATAAGAACACCTAGTATAAACAATTGCAGTAGGTAAGAGAGTTAGCAGTGCGTGTGCTTGTAGTAGAAACTGTGGTACCTAAAGGGATATTAATATATATATAATATGTATTAATGTTATCTGCTAGTTAAGGCTATATAAAATTATATATGTACTAGGTGACCCAAGTGTAATTATGGATATCCTGTAGTTACATTCACCTGTGACCATGTGATATGTTAGCAGACTGCCTTATGTACACTGACGTACTGGCAAGACCAATATTAATTGACTGTCTATTATGCACAGCAATTACAAACGTGACGCCCGTACAATTAGACGCACACTTGACCCTAGTTGACCAATGTCATACCTAGCGTAGCCCCTGAGTTCAGTATATTTATGTCGATTGTGTATTAGTGTAATGACTGATGTAATATTGTATTACATGATATGTCTATAGGACTGTTGGATTTTCAGACGAGACCTTGAAAACATGATATTGGTATTGCCAGCAGTAGGACCACAGGTGAGTATATTCTCTGACAGTTTTTATTATGTTGATTATCTCTATAATTCTAGTTGTATAGCGTACATGATTCTGACACTGTTGTATACACGAGTTGGCATCATCGAGACCTATCATGAGGAGTCGTGATCGGGATCCATCGTGCTAGCTGGGGACGGGGAAATATTAGTAGCTTTTGTGATCATACCCAACTCTACATGCATCATAGCTCACCCACACCTCACGTCGGTACAGCCTGACCATTACATGTCTCATAGCCTGTTACATGTAATTTGCCTGACTATTGCTCATATCATAGCTATCCGGATGGTTAGCCTAACCTTACATGAATCATAGCTAATCATATATAACAAGCCTGATCAGTCCCAAGTCGATCACATGATATGCTGATGTTTCACACACTTAGCTAGATAGTCTATACATGTATCTCTAGTTTATTGATCTAGCATTTCTCTATGTTCTAGTTACTGTTCTAGCATTCACTATATTCTAGTTCATTGTTTTAGCATGCACTTGTATTCCTATTCATTGTTAGATGTACATTGATGATAAAATATGCTCCAGTACTTCATTATTCCAGTATTCCTTTATTTCAGTACTTTATTATTGCCAGTATTCATATCTATCTTGTATTTCTTTACACTGTATTATAGTTTTTGTCAATATATGTGGAACTGCTATTAGTGCATGTACTTCGTTCCATCCTGATTGGAAATATTTTCCAGACTATGACTTAGAGGACTTGTTTCCAGCATACTTGGAGATTGGATGTTATTGATTGCAGGTTAGATTATTTTGTTGTTTAGACTTGTCTTGTATTTCATATATTTTCTTTGATATCTCATCGTGCTTTAGTATGTGATTGAGTATTTTCATATTATATTGTGATATCTGTGTCTCCTTATGGAGTTGGATACTCGTGTGAGATTATTTAGATAGTGTATTGACCTAGACAGCATTCTACCGCCGATGTTGCGGCGTAGGATGGACGTACCGACGTACTCGTGCCCTAAATTCCGGGTGCAGGTTATGACAGACCCTGCTAGATGAACAGTGTCACCCCTTGCGCAGTTCTGAGTTCAGTGTAATTATGTTTGTGTGTGTGCTAGTGTAACAACTGATGCTATATTATTATTATATTATGTCTATAGGACTGTTGGATTATTCAAACAAGACTTCAAAATAGGATATTGGTATTGCCAGCAGAGGACCACAGGCGAGTACATTCTCTGACAGTTTTTATTATGTTGATCATCTCTATGATTCTAGTTGTATAGCGTACACACAGGTTAGCATCATCGAGACCTGTCATGAGGAGTCGTGATTGGAATCCATCGTACTAGCTGAGGATGGGAAAATGTTAGTAGATTATGTGATCATACTCCACTCTACATGCATCATAGCTCACCCCACCCTTACGTTGGGTGCAGCCTGACCATTACATACCTCATAGCCTATTATATATGATTAGCCTGACTATTACTCGCATCATAGATAACCGGATGGTTAGCCTGACCTTACATGAATCATAGATAATCGTATGTAACAAGCCTGATCTGGCCAAGCCAGTCACAGAATAGACTGATGTTTCACACACTTAGCTAGATACTCTATTCATGTATTTCCAGTTCATTATTCTAGCATGCACTTGTATTTCTGTTCATTGCTAGTTATACCATTGATGATGATATATGCTCCAGCATTTTTTATTTCTAGTATTTAATTCTCCAGTATTTCTTATTGCTAGTATTTAACTCTATCTTGTATTTCTTTATACTGTGTTATAGTTTTTGTCAATATACATAGAACTACTGTTAGTGCTTGTACTTTGCTCCAATCCTGACTGTATATATTTTTCTAGAGGATCTTGAGGACTTTTGTCCTACACATTATGGACCAGGTGTAGAGGGAGACTACATACCAGAGAGCTTAGAAGAGTCCATTCTCTTAGCGGAGACGCTACCTGCAGCTATTTAGACAGTTATTACTTTATGTATTTGAGTTTATATTGAGACTTATGTTGAGTTTATTTGAGACTTGTTAAGACTATTTATGTTGGACAGCTAGACTGTAGTTTATCTCTATTTGAGTCTTTATGCTTGACTTTTGTCAGTACTTCTTATCTTTTATCTCATCGTGACATTATTTCTTATATATGTGATTGAATTATATTATGAGCTGTTAAGAGACGTTTATTTTATTGTCCTCCTTATGGAGTTGATATCTTTGACAGGTTATGAGTTATGTTTAGTATTATAGAGACCTAGATAGCGTTCTACCGCCGATGCTGTGGCATAGGCTGGACGTACCCATGACTCATGTCCAAATTATCGGTGCGGGTCGTGACCGAGTAGGTACACAATATACTGTCTGCTTGATATGTGGCTTCCTATACGAGGAAAGCATGGGTCATGGGGGTAGTTATTTATGCACGTCTCAAAAGAAATATGGCATAAACGATACGTAATCATAACCGCTCACTGTCAGTTAAGATCATATGTGCACTTTTGAAGTAATTTGGCAGCATTGCCACACTCTGATAAAGTTTGAAGATAATAGCCATACTGGCACACTTTGATGAGATTTAAAGATAATGGACATACCAGTGCACTCTGTTAGAGTTTGGCTCAATGGCACACTCAAAAAGAGTTGGCTCAATGGCGTACTCTGTAAGAGTTTGGACGGATAGACCACTACACAATAACCTAGGTCTGCATGCTGAAAATCTCTTATTATAATGACTCTAATCTTCTCGACTGTTGTGACAGTCTGTCAGATTCACTTAATTAAATGTAGGGGAAGATACATATGATTTGTATGTCTTTCTTTATAAAGATGAACCAAAGCTTGCCTCTTTTTTGTTTTAAAGAAAGTGTGCCATACTCTGAAGCATTGTTAGAGTGCACCACCCTTCTTGTTAGTTCGTTTCATGAAGGGGTGTGTCATTCTTCGTTTGGACAATGATGTAAACATTATGCACTTTGAAGTAGTCTGTCAATTAATGGCTCATGATTGTATTTGGCGCATAACTGTATTTTGGCGCATGACTGCATTTGGCATATTACAGCATTTGGCTGCCCTCGATGCATGCTCTTTTGTTTGGCGCGTGACTGCGTATATCTTTTGTTGTATTTGGTGCATGGTATAGATTTTTTTCCTTCAACAAGACCCCCTTTAAAGTTTTTAAACTTAATTAAGTTTGGAATACTTTGAACAAAAGATTGGCTGAAACAGGCGCATAAGCCATTTTGGCGTATCCGTTTATTGGCACATGGTTTTGGTACCTTATGGCCCGAATGTCGTAGTATTATTGTTAAGTCGAGGATGATGCCTTAAATCTTGAGCGGATCTCTCAAGATCTCATACCGCCGTCTCACACATGGCACCCCAAATCCTAAGCGTCGACTAAGTAACGCGAGAACCGAATCATCGGTTGCCTGACCTGTCATTATTTTCTGCCATATAGGTGAGGATGCTGAGTCATCTTCCCTCGAGCCCTGAGCTGTCAGAGTCACAGCACGTGTCACAGGGTTTTCAAAACACCTGTTTGATCTTGCTTTTCTACCTTCCCTAGGTGTGGGTTCATCCATTCGATATAAGATTCATCCTACGGTTGAGGAGCCCAACTATTCGAGAGCTTTAATTGCCATCCTTGCCTATAAATAGGGTCCACAGAAGAAAGAGGGAAACATTTTTCTTCTTTGCTAGATGCCTTTGCGAAAGTGAGACACATGGTGTCTGGTCGAGCGTTTCGTTGATCCCTTTCCTCTGATGGTCAACCATTCTGTCGCGGCTTCTCCTATTGAAGGTAAGAAAAGCTCTTCCCTTCTTACTCTAAGGGTCCAAAAGAGATGACAATCCCCATACAGGGACACAAGTACACAATCTGTTGCATGGGCGATGAATCGCCAGGAACATGCGCAGACGAGCCTTCCCGCTTGATGCACATGGTTGTCACTGAAAAGCTTCGACTTAAAGATGCGCTGATGGAAAGAGCCCTTCACTAGGTTCATGGGTGACCCTGTATCAGGACACTCATCGGAAACATGCGCTGGAAGGCTATGCGCGACCACTCTCCACATGGATGCGGCCGTCTCTCTTAGGGGGTATCGTGTCTATAATATGCGTTATCTGCGAGATGAACATATATACGAGATGTTTAATCTGTGCACATAATTGGTAACTTGCTTCTGAATTGCCAGTATCTTCTATTTTACTGTCTTTATTGGAAGTATTTTGACTTGTGTGTGTACTTATCATATAGGAGTTGTCTTGGGTCACCTTGGTCTTGATGGAGCATGGAAGGATATCAAAAGTTTTATTGTTCGCGATGAACAAACATATTACCCGAATGATTGTCCATAGTCTTCTAACCTAGCTTACTATAGATATTCCCTTATATGGCCGACGTGATTATTAGGTTGCGATTAAAATTCCAACCGGGACTTCTATTTGTGGCCCTTTCATACTACATAGATAGGCTTGTACTATTTTAAACAGGCCCAGTTCTGCGTTGAACCTCCCTTGTTATCTATCAGTATAGATTCTTTTTCGTGTATTGGAGTTTTCACTGAGGAGCTTGCAGAAGTGATGACCCAGTTGAGCTGTCGGCTTTACTCGCATTGGTACCAGAAGTAGCATAGAAGGGTCCCCATCTTTTCAAATATACACATGACTTGAATATCAATGAAAATTTTCCTTTTTCTTTTAGAAATTTTATGTTGTCGTATGTATCGTGGTTACGAATATTATACTAGAGGTAATATGGACGTAGTAGAGTATCATAACTTATGATAAGCAGGCCCTATCAGAGATAATATGGACATGATAGATTAGTGCAGTTCTACGAGAAAATATTAATGGAGACACCATCTGCGATGGTTGGGACAATTTGGTATAAAACCGGTAGGCAAGAAAGTTTGCATGGTGAGGTATTTCGTGGAGATAAAAAAATGAGTCAGTGGTAATATAAATATGACTGTCTTCTTCTACTCTACTGGGGAAATAAATAGCCTATAGTTCAGAGGTGATGTGGACATGAACTTTTGGCCTTGGAGAATTTTTTGACGATCTATTATGCATTATGTATCCGGGACTCCCTTGTACGGGTAATATATTTCCCCACGTACTGCGGAGGCAGGCAAGACTATATTGCGTGCTCACACTTGTCGAGGAAGAAATAAAATGAACACTGTACATATACATTTTTTATAGAATTTTTTTCCACTCCTAGTGGGACAATGCATGCCTAACTTAAGCATAGTATTTTTTTAGAAATTTACCGTTGGTAGGCATCATTAGTAAGTCACCATTAGGCTTAGCGAGCATGTATGCACCATTGGAGTAGACTGTCTCTACTATGAAGGGACCCTCCCATTTGGCTTGAAACTTTCTTGCCGACCTGTGGGTCATGACCATTGGTGTTCTCACCGTTAAGACAAGATCGCCAACCTGGAATATTCTTTCCTTTATGTTTTGTTGAAGGCCCTGAAAAGTTATGCTTGATATAGCTAGATGTGCTATTAAGCCAAGAGATAACTTTCGTCAAGTGCCTCCAACACTTGTAGACACCGACGATGGTTGTCTTCGACGGTTAGCTGGTTGGAGAGAGCTACCCGGAGAGAAGGAATTTGAGTTTCCAGGATAAGCATGGCTTCACTTCCATAGAACCAGGCAGAAGGAATTTGGACCGTCGTATTGTAGGCCCATAGACATTCTTCAAGCTTCTCATTCCAGTCACGCTTATTGGACGAAATAAACTTTTTAAGTAGCTTGATTATCATTTTGTTGAACGCTTTTCCTAATCTATTTATTGTTGGATTGTAGGGAGTCAAAAATATATTATGGATTCAGTTTTTATCGTAAAACCGGAAGAAAGTATGGCTCACAAATTGTGGACCGTTGTCATGAATGATCATACGAGGCAAGACGAGGCGGTAGGCGACGCGATATTTTTTGAAAATAATCATGTTGGATGTTTTTACTTCTGCTAGCGGAATGACTTTCGCCTATTTGGAGAAGTAATCCATGATAGCCAGGATGAATCTGTGCCCCTTAGACGAAGGTAGACTAATTAGCCTAATAATGTCCATACACTACGCTTTTAACGGCTAAGATACAACGGTCGGGATAGACTTTACACATTTTGTACTTTTTTGCATAGTCAACGGCATCTACTACCATCGTTGGCCAATAGTAGCCCATACGTCGGAGGCGATCCTGTAGCTTAGGGCCGAGTTGGTGTGCACCCTAAACACCTTTGTGAGTTTCACGAAGTGCTTAATTTACTTATGTATCTGATATGCATCGTATCAGGAGACCGTCATATGAATGACGGTATAACATCTTAGTAGTTGTATTATAGTAGAACAGGAAGGAGCGTCTTCTAACAGAAGTAGCCTCATTAGAGTCGCCTAGAAGGACTCTATAAACGACATAGTCTATAAACGGGAGTCTTCAATCTTTAATGTTGATGTTTGTTTCCGTAGAGTAGCTTAGACATAAGCATAAATTGTTCTTAGAGCAGACCAATTCTTGACCGACCATTGTGACCAATTGTTGGGTCTTAATTAGGACTGCCAAGGAAGCTGCAAGACCGACAAGAGTGTCAGCCTCGATATTTTGTAGTCGTGGCACACGCTCTATAAAGAATCTTGTAAAAGTAAAAACTTAGGTCGACTGCTGCTTAATGATAGGGGAGTAAGTCCTCGTGACGAACTTTGTACTCGCCACGAACCTGACTAACTATCAGTTTGGAAACACCACGGGCCTCTAGGTAGTCAATATCCAACTGTTTAGCTAGCTAGGTCCCAATAATGAGGGCATTGTATTCAGCCACATTGTTGGAACATGAATATGTAGGTGAATAAGCGCGATGGATGACTAGGTCATTGCGATAAATCAATACTACCCCTACTCCAGCGATGATATTACATTTGGGCCATGTTATTGAAGCACCGTCGAAGAACATTCACCATAGGGACCCTCCTGTTGTCGTGTTTGATTCCAACACTTTGTTTGGAATATCGTCATAAAACTTTAAGGTTTCTAGCACCGGATGAGCTTCCAAGAAGTCAGCTAATGTTTGGCCCTTGACCGCCTTCTGTGGGACAAATACCATATCGTAGGGTGACAGTAGTATTGTCCATGTGGCTATATGGGAGTTAAGTACCCCAGGCTTAATCATGAAGGCTCTGAGGGGGTTAACTCATAAAATTATATGGATTGTTTGCGCGATCAAATAATGTTAGGTCTTTTGAACAGTGAAGAGCAGGACGAGGAACTCCTTCTCGATAGGGTTATATCTATGTTCCTCATCGATCATCGTCCTACTGAGGTAATAAATGGCCTGCTTATGACCTGTGTTACTCTTCTGGGTTAGTAAAGCACCGAAAGAGTAATCTATTACTCTTACGTAGAGCAGGAAGTATTTTTCCACGATTGGAGTCACCAATATTGGGGGCTTTTTGAGGTAGTTCTTGATATTGTCAAAGGCTCGCTGACATTCTTCGATCCAGACGAAGGAGACACCCTTCTTTATAAGTTGAGTGAAGGGTTAACATCGCCCAGAGAGGTTGGCTACGAACCTCCTAATGTATTCTATCCTTTCTTACAGACCGCGAAGCTCTCAAAGATTTTTGGAGGGTGCATATCAAGGATAGCCTTGGTCTTCTTAAGGTCAATGTGAATACCCTTCGAGGTTATGATAAAACCCAAGAACTTGCCATTGAAGACTCCCAGAAAAGGCTTAGTGGGGTTCATGGAGGTGGTCCTCCTGGAAATGGATCTTGACAGCAATGTCATCAACAAACAGTAAAGTGTCTTATGCCGGTGTTCGCGAAAGATGGTGCTCATTGCTCGCTAGTATGTCGTACCTGCATTCTTTAACCCGAAGGGTATTACTATATAACAGTATACCCCTATCGGTGTTTGGAATGAGGTATGCATCTTATAATCTGAAACATCTTGATCTGATTGTACCCTGGGAACCCATCCAGGAAGGCCATACACTTGAAACCACAAGTATTGCCAATCATCATGTCTGTGATTGGAAGGGAGAACTCATCCTTTGGGCAAGCCACATTTAAATTATGATAGTCTATAAAGACTCAAATTCTACCATTTTTCTTAATGGCAAAAATAATATTAGCTACCCAATCTGGATGTTGCTCTTCGCGAATAAATCTGCTTGCTATCAGCTTATTGACTTTATATTCAATTGTGTTCATAATGTCTAGATGGAACCGTCATTGTTGTTGCTTTATTGGCTTAACGTCTGGTAGTATATTGAGCTTGTGCATTATGATTTCAGGATTCAAGCCCGGTATGTCTTTATAGATCCCTGAAAAGACATTGATATATTTCCTTACCAACTGGATCAAAGATTCACGTTCTTCTGTGGAGAGGTTTTTGCTGATGAAGATGGGTTTAGAAGCATTCATCGTCCAAATCAACTTGCACCACCTCATCTTCAGTTGGAGGTTTTCGTTGCTCGAACCGTAATTCCCTCTGTGCTTCAAGTTTTTGAGCCAACAATTCTACCTCGAAGTGCTCGATCAGATATTCGTTATCTTCTTTTGGGTCACTAGACACCATGTTGATGGACAATGTTTGCTTGAGCACATCCCTGATGCTAGTGTCAGAGACCCAAGCGGACGACTGTGAAGAGTATGATTGTAGCTCATCCTCTTTCTCTGAATCTTTGGGAGTTGTAGGAGGTGTGACATACCCCAAACCATGACCGATAGTATGCCTCAGGCTTGCCCTTGTGAGCAAAGTGATGCAATGGCAAGCGTCGCCTTTTGCATTTGTTCAGGCCTTGGTCGCTCTTTTGGTCATATCCCTTCTTCTGGAGGATGCGCTTGGTTTTTATATTGTAGAGGTAAAGTTGTATTCTGCCACTTTTTGGTTCTAGGACTTCCGAACTAAAGTCTCGCCAACCTTCGATTTTTCCAAAAATGATGGGTTTATCGCCTCTTTTTCTTGTCGAAATAATGAAGCAGAAATCCTGGCTAGGAAGGATTTGGTCTACTATGTAAGGGTAGTTATTTGTGTGTGCAGGTGTAGACCTAAACCATATTCTAACTAATATATGGCATTCCAATATGCAACAATATAGTAATTCAATGATAGCCTATTATTGAGAAAGTACGATATCTTTTTTGAGGGAATTACATCAACGTAGGAAGGTACATCAGTGGAAGCCATGACATAATCATCCAGCTCATCTCTTTCAGTGCCGGTCACTAATGTTGACGGTGTTAGAGATTTCCTGGGGAGTCTGACTACCAGAGGTTCTGGGGTCTTCATTGCAATAGAATATTTGTTTGACGGAGTGCCCGTCACTAATGTTGACGGTATTGGAAATTTCCTGGGGAGTCTGACTACCAGAGGTTCTGGGGTCTTCATTGCGATAGAATATTTATTTTACGGACGTCCCCATCTACGAAGCTTGACTACCAAGTAAGTATTCTGGAACCTTTCCACGAAGCTTGACCACGAGGGAAAAGACATGTGGGTGGGGCGTCCTTTGAGATGGACTCTTAGAGGTTCATCTTGAGCTAAACCGGCCTCTGATTAATTATCGACGTTATTACCTCCTTCATCCTGGTAGATCTGTTTTTACAAGATCTAGTCGGAGTAGGAGGCTTCGGACAAGTCCGTCTCGACGATACCATTGTTGTCAACATGCTTCAGACATTGGTGGAGAGTTAATGACACGATCAAATACTCATGTATCTAAGGACACCCGAAGAAGACGTTGTAGGATACTATCACGACCTGCACCGGGATATTCGGGCACGAGTACGTGGTTACGCCCAGCCTACGCCGCAGAATCGGCGGTAGAACGCTGTCGGAGTTATTTCTAACTATCTAACATCTCAATAATATAATATGCTACATGTCAATCACCTAAACTCCGAACGGAGGAGCAATATGGTATCTCACAAGTATAACTAATCTCAATCACAAAACAAACTAAGGAAGAATAATGCACGAATGGAATAGCGAAGGAAAAAAAGATACAATCCACAATCTGAAAGAATAATATAACTATGAATCACCACAAAAGAATAGTCTTATGCAATCCAACACAAATAAACTAGAACTCCTCGGGCTCTGCAACTAAGTCCTCCTAGTCTACAAGAGTATCCTCTATAGGTACGCCATCCTGCGGCCCATAGAATATGGGATACTGCTTTATAAGCCAGTCATCTGGAAAAATATATCCAGTCAGGATTAGAGTAAAGTACATACCTCTGAAAGCAGTTTTAATAACATAATCGAGCATATAAACAGATATATAAATAAAATACAAGATCACTAAACAATATAAATGATGAACAATAGATATACAGGTAATGTACGAGAATATAGAACAACAATATGAATATCAATAATATGATGAAATAACTGCAATCTAACTAATGTGCCTCAGAATACAAGTTCATTATGTGATCGGGTTGGGTGAACATGATCAGTTAAGACGATTACATGTTAGGTATGTAACCAGAATGTACACGATGTAATAATGGGGCTTTGATCAAATAATCAACTCCTTCTCTTCCACCCCCAACTAATACCGATGGATCCAATCACGACACGCTACGAACACGAAATATAACCACCGAACACGAGAAGTAGGTGTACACGAATATCATAACCACCGAACACGAGCGATGGGTGTACACGAATATGCACACTGAACATGAGCAGTGTGTGAACACAAATATAATCAATACCCAATATACACGATGAGATACATGTACATGAGTAACCGCTGAACATGGTAGTGGATAACATCGCCTGATGGGATCATGTAGTACCAGTCCGTGAAATTACTGTATCGGGATCAAGTATACAAGTTTAGAATATGCATATATACAATATTATGAATTAAAAACTATCAGAAAATGTACTCTCCTGAAGTCCTGAGCAAGGTGTGTCCCTCAATGCCCAAGCTGGTGTCACACAGACTATATATGGTATGTTGCATCAATACAAGGTTCAAGAATGAAAATCAATTAAGTTGATGCAATTCTAGGTCAATAGACTATTTCTAGGTCAAACCAATTAAAACTAGGTTGCAAGAGTCTAATACTAAGTTACTAAGTTAATACATTATGAAACTAAACTATACAAGCTAAGCTATGAAACTACAAGGCACTCAAAAAGTCGTATCCTAAGATACGCAAGTTTAATATATGAAAATAATCGTTTATATATATATATACAAGTCAAACATATAATATCTATATTAAAACAAGGAATTTAGGATACCTTGGCCTTGTACCAATGCCTATCACACCTATCTCGATATCCAAACTCAATACCTTGGATATCAGCCCAATACCTTGGTATTACCTTGGTATCCTGAGGTAATCCAAAACTCTATTGATATAGCTATAACACAATATAAAACCCCAAACTAATATACTAACTATCTAATGTCTAAACTACTAACATAAATATATACCATACTACATATATACCTAATATAATATAATACCACCACTATACAAGATATATGTATAAATAGCTAACTATCTACATATAAAGTATATAACTAACAAATAAACAACTAACTAACTACTTACATAACTATTAACTAACTCTTACTAATAGGCTACTAAATAACTAACTTTAATACCTTGAATACCCAAACTCACAACTGAAACTGAACAATACCTTAACTGAATGATATATTGCCTGACTTCAACCCACTGAATACTAACTAATCACTGAAACTGTGCTCGATGAAATTGTACAGTGAATATCTTAATATGCTCGAGCTCTGTGAACATCTGAAACTGATACTGTGCAGTAGGATACGACACAATGGACTGAAGCTAAATTCTGTGCAAGCCCGAGCCCTTGCTCTCAATGAGGCACTGCCTATCTCCCTCTTCATGTTTGCATGCATAAGCTGCAGCTGCACAGTGCCTCACTGCTACAGAACTGCAGTTGCCCGATACTCCACTGTGCATTGTTGTAAACTCCATGCCTCGAGCTCCCTCATACTGTTGAATGTAGTAGCTCTACACTGCCTCACTTGCCTGAGCCCTCATACTGCTGAATGTAGTAGCACTACCTCACTTGACCGAGCTGCTCACACACCACACACACCACTAATGCACACACAGTGCACACACACAAACACACAATCACTTATGCATATAGCATACTCCAATACAAGTATATATCAGTCTATATATAGCTATCCAACTCTACAAATATATATATATATATATATATATATATATATATATATATATATATATATATATATATATATATACTCACACACAAACACACACACACACACACACACACACACACACACACACACACATATATATATATACACTACATAAATATCACATAGATATATAAATACACATGTACGTATAGCAAAGAGGATAATAAACCAAACAAGTGGAGTGCACCGCACCCGTATCACACTAACTGTATGATACACTTGCGATACGGCTCCACCACACAACCAAACATATCCCGGAGGACACGTGCAAGTCTAATACACTAAATATAAATAATACGTATAGTAATTAGATTAACTACATGTCCGTGTCATAATGTGATATGCACAAGGCTCTGTGTCAGAGGAAAACCCCCAAAATCAACCTGTTCCATTAAATTGGCGAGATACGGCCTACACGTATCTAATTGGGGACATAAAACTAGTCACAAACAAGCAATCATATATCAATTTGATCTATTAGACCATAAACAAATACTACATGTGCCAATCTTAAAAATTTTCCAAAATTGGTACCAAATTGCACATAACTTCCACCGTAGGTCTCCGATGAACCTAAAATCAATTCCTATGGGTAGCCTATACATGTGGGTTGGTTTCTCATGGTTAAAGCTTAGATATAGATTCTATTAGAAGGGGAAAAACTGAAATGTACCTATTCGGAGATAGATTTCCAATAAAAAGTCCCCAAATACAAAGTAGCTCCTCTCCTTGTAGATCTTGGCCTCATCCTCCTTGCTTTTTGCTTTCTTCTTGTAGATCCTTGATGTAGAAGCCTCCAATAAAGAATAGGGAAGGAAATTTTGAAGAATTGGTGGAGAATTGATAAGGGAATGAAGAAAATTGGAAGAGGAAAGAATATAGATCTAAATGAATTGGGAATTAAAATAAAATAATTTTCTCTCTCCTCCTCTGCTATGGCCGGCCATATACACCCCTCCAAGCAATATGAAATATCTTATTTACCCCTTGGGGCCTCTCATGAAGAAATTAATTAGGGAGGGAAGGTTCTAGTCTAATGGTTTCACTAATTAATACATCCTCCTAATCCATGGGCCTAATTCATGGGCTCAATCTAAACTCATCTAAAAGTTGGATTCATGCAACTAACTAAAATAGGTTAGGTCCACTACACAAGTCTAAAATAAATCTACAACTAACAATAAATAATTAATATAATAAATAATTAATCATGCATGTACAATATTTAAATACAAAAAATCCTATAATTAAAATACCCATGTCAATTATCAAACTACCCTTGAATGAAAATGTGAGGGTGACAATCCTACCCACCTTAGAAAAATTTTGTCCTCAAAATTAAGGAATAAACTAAAAACCAAAAGCAAACAATACAATGCAAGAAAGAATTATACCTTATGGCTCGAACAGATATGGATACTGCTTGCGCATATCGGCCTCTCGCTCCCAGGTACTCTCTCCTAGCGAGTGATGTCTTCATGCGATGTGCACCAAAGAAATCATCTGGTTTCTCAATACCTTCTCCCTCCGATCCAGAATCTCTACTGGCTACTCTGGATAGCTAAGAATAGGGCCCACCTTTATCTCCGAGTGATCCAACACATGACTGGGATCTGCAATATACCGTCAAAACTGTGACACGTGAAACATGTTGTGCACTACCTCTAATGCAGGTGGTAAGTCTAGTCTTTATGCAACTATACCGACCCTATCAATAATATTGAAAGGTCCGATGAATCATGGACTAAGCTTGCCGCCTCCACCGAAACGAATCGTGCCATGTGTCAGAGAAATTCTCAAGAAAACCAGACCGCCAACCTAGCACGAAATACAACCTTAGCACTCTAACAAAATAAACAATTATTCACAAGCAAAAAAAAACTGATGCTATACCTCAAACTCCAAAGGTCACAGGTGGCTATCGGCCCAATGCCATTGTCTATCCTACGCCACTCGAAGTCTGTCCCTGATAAGCTTCACCTTCTCTGCTGCATCCACTACCATCTCTGGTCCCAATAAAGCTTTGTCACCAATAATATCCCAGGATAACGGAGTGCGGCATCTCCGTCCATACAATACCTCGAATGGTGACATCTCAATGCTGGCTTGATAGTTGTTATTGTATAAAAACTCTACCAAGTTGATGATCCTTCCAATAACCTCCAAGATCCAAAATACAAGTGCGTAGCATGTTCTCGAGAGTCTGAATAGTCCTCTCAGACTGTCCATCAGTCTGAGGGTGATAAGCGGTACTAAACTTGAGCTGAGTGCCCAAGCTAGCCAGCAAACTCCTCCAGAAGTGGGACGTGAAGAGACTATCCTGATCCGATACTATGCTCACTAGAACAGCATACAATCTGACAATCTGGCGCACATATACCTCCGCGAGCTTCTTTGTAGATGTACCCACTTTAAATGGCAAAAAGTGGGCTGATTTGGTCAACCTGTCCATGATGACCCAAATCGCATCTTTGCCTCCTGGAGAACGCGGAAGTCCCGATACAAAATCCATAGTCACATGTTCCCATTTCCACTCTGGAATGGATAAAGGCCGAAGCAATCCACATGGCCTCTGTCTCTCCGTCTTGACCTGCTGGCATACTACGCATCTGGATACGAAGCTAGCTACCTCCCACTTCATGCCATACCACCATACATGCTCTCTCTTGTCTTTATACATCTTATTGGCACCTTGATGCATAGAGTACTGAGAACGATGTACCTCCTACAGAATCTCCTCGCACAATGCTTCTCTCGGTACACATAACCTGGTACCGTGTCGCAATGATCCATCATCTGTGAGGATGAAGTCCTTTGCCAGCCCGATCTGAACCTGTGCTCTGATGCTCCTCAGAGACTCATCCTCATACTGTCCGACTCTGAACTGGTCCATCAACTCTGACTGCACCTGAAGTCCCCACATCTGTGCTGCAACCTTTGGAACTAGTACCTCAATGCCCAAACTGTTAAGATCTGTCAATAAATATCTGTCTCTAATCAAGCACATAGCCACGGGATACCTGCTCAAAGCATCTGCGACTACGTTGGCTTTCCCTGGATGATACTGCAAAGATATGTCAAAGTCTTTCATCAGCTCCAGCCATCGCCTCTGCCTCATATTGAGCTCTTTTTGTGTAAATACATACTTTAAGCTCTTTTAGTCTGTGAAGATCTCCACTCTTTCTCCATACAAGTAGTATTTCCATAATTTGAGAGAAAATATAACTGATGCTAACTCCAAATCGTGGGTAGGGTAGTTCTTCTCATTCAGACGTAATTGCCAGGAAGCATAGGCAATCACTTTCCCGTGCTGCTGTAACACACAACCAATACCCTTCCTTGATGCATCACTGTAAATAAAAAATCCTCCTGCTCTTGATGGCAATGTCAAGATGGGAGATGTAGTCAATCTTCTCTTCAGCTCCTTAAATGCTGAATGACAAACCTTAGTGGGGGCGAATTCCACGTCCTCCCTAGTTAGTCTAGTCATCGGCTTTGCAAGTCTGGAAAAGTCCTGAACAAACCTCCGGTAGTAGCCTGCCAATCCAAGGAAACTTATGATCTCTGCTACTGAACTTGGGATAGACCACGATTCAACTGCTGAAATCTTCTTCAGATCCACCGAGATTCTATCTCCTGTAATAACATGCCCAAGGAATTCAACCACATCAAGGAAGAACTCATACTTCGATAACTTGCCATACAACTTCACCTTCCTGAAGGTCTCCAGAACTATCCTCAAGTACTACTCATGCTCCTCTGGGGTCTTTGAATATATCAGAATATCATCAATGAAGACTACAACAAACTTTTCCAAGTACTGATGAAACACCTTGTTCATCAGGTTCATGAATACTGCCGGAACATTGGTTAACCTAAACGGTATCACCAAGAACTCGAACTGCCTATAACGAGTCCTGAAAGCTGTCTTCGGGATGTCTTCCTTCTTCACTTTCACCTGGTGGTACCCTAACTTCAAGTCTATCTTTGAGAATACCTTCGCTTCGCTCAACTGGTCAGACAAGTCATCAATCCGAGGCAATAGATATTTGTTCTTGATAGTGAGGTTGTTAAGTGCCCTTTAATTGGTATACATACGTAATGACCCATCCTTCTTTATTGCAATAAGTACTGGAGCACCCCATGGTGATAAACTGGAACGGATAAAGCCCTTGTCTTGCAACTCATCCACCTGCTTCTTTAACTCTGCCAGTTCGTTGTTGTTGACTCTATAGACGTGCTGAGATATCGGCTCTACGCCTAGCACTAAATTTATAGAGAATTCCACATCTTTGTTCGGCGGCAACCCCAACAACTCCTTTAGAAAGACATCTAAGAACTCTGCAATCAACGGATGTGGCGGCTCCTGCTCTTCTACCAAAGCTCCACAGAAATTGCCTTCGCTCTACTCTGCTCCTCGGACGAACTCGAACTCCAACTTTTCTGGCGACTGAAATAAAACTCTGCTTCCATGACAATCGATACTAGCGTGATATCCACTCAACTAATCCATCCGAGTACTATATCGTAACCCAGAAGTGGCATTACAAGTAAACATATGCTAAGCTTACTGTCTCCCAAATAAACTCTCTGGTTCTTGCAAATATTACTGACCAGGATGATGTCACCCCCGGTCATGATCTTGCAAGTCCTCGCCAACGGTTAAGACTCAAGATGATGCCTCAAATTAAAAGATACAGATTCAAAGCTACGAGAAGCACCAGAATCGAACAAAATATGGGTTGAAAAGGAATCGAGATAAAATGAATCTGAGATAACATCGCCAACCGTCTCCTCCTCATCGACAGTTAAGGCAAAAGCTCGCCCATGTTGTTGCTCTCCTCTCTGCTGCTGATATTGGGCAAACTGCTGCTGCTGCGATGGAAGAGGTCCTCTCTGCTGCTGTCCCCCTATTGGTCTAGCGGGTGCCCTCTGTGCCTGTCCTCCACTCTAAATTGGACAATTTGGGACTTTAGGACAAGCCCTCAACTGATGATCTCCCGATCCGCAGAATAAGCATTGACCTAGCCTCATCCTGCATGCATCACATCTGTGTCCTTGCTTCTTACAGAAAGTGCAAAGAACTGCTACCCTCTGGATCTGATGCATCTACTGCGCCAACGCTATAGTTGGCCCATGATACTACTGCCTCTGGTGCTGGAAAGGCCTCTGGTGCTGTTGTTGGAAGTAAGGCCTCTTCGCTGGACTCGTGTTGGTGCTGGATCGACCAGTATCCCTCAGCCTCTTAGAGCCAAGGTCTAAGTCATCCTCCGCTCTCAGTGCCTGTCTGAGTATCTCCTCGAAGGTGGCAGTAGGATCTCCGTTGGTGTTGGATTTGATGTCCCAGTTCAGGCCCTTTCTGAACTTCCTGGCTCTGCCTCTAGGGTTCTGACCCTCCACGAAGAGACCTAGTCGGCAATACTCCGCCGCATACTCGTTCACTAACATACCTCCCTGGACGAGGTACTGGAACTGACTCTCCAAATATGTAAGAGCCACGTTTGGGAAGAAATTCTCCTTCAAAATCTCTTTAAAGGCTTCCCAAGTGAGTCATAGTACTATAATCCTGGGATCTGTCCGAAACCATGTTAATTCAGTATTGAACATCATACACCCCGCTGCCTCTATCTATAGCATCTCTGGAATTTGCGCCAACTGCAGGTTCCGCTCTATGTCCTCGATCCACTCATCCGTATAGAGAATCCCATATGTGCCTCTGAAGTCCTTCGGGCCCATCCTCTTGAAGTCTATGATAGTACCCGGCCTCGACTGCTGAGGAATAAACTGAGGTAGCACCGTCTATGGCTGGACTATAGTAGCTCTCTCAACTGCTGCAAGTATAATCTGGTGAGCATTCTCCACGCTCTGTCGCAGGACCTCGGAACTGTCGGTGCTGCGCCTCCATCATCTACTAGAAGAGCACGAATATCTATGTCTGATCAACTGCTGGTGGTGGAGGTGGAAGATCCTCGAAAACTGTCTGCCCTGTCCTCGATACTGGAGGTGGAGCACCTCCGAAAGCTACTTCTGATACGCCCACCTGGACTGGTGAAGCTGACCTCCTGAATGTAGGTACTGGACCATCGTCTGAGGGTGCTGTCGTCAAGGGTAATAAAGTGACTGATCATGCTGTCGCGATACCTGATCGCTGGGAACGCATCTTCGGCGATATTCTGAAGATAGATTAAAATACGGAATCAATATTGAATATGATACGATATCATCAAAGAAGGACATAACTTTATTTAAAGCAAAATAATTATTCAAATAGATAAGGATTGCAAAACAGATTTTGGAATATTTCGTAGGTGTGATTGAGTAAACTCTCAGCCTAAATCCTATTTCATAAAGCAGGCTCGTAGCAGTACTCTACACGAGCTCAACTATGAAATCGCACTACTTGCGAATCTAGACCCGCATGGGCTACCACTATAAATGTGTCATGACCCGCACCCGGATATTCGGGCACGAGTACGTGGTTACGTCCAGCCTATGCCATAAAATCGACGGTAGAATATTGTCTGGGTCATTTCTAACTATATAATATCTCAACAATGTAATATGGTACCTGTCAATCATCTCAACTCCGAACGGAGGAGCAATATGGTATCTCACAAGTATAACTAATCTGAATCACAAAACAAACTAAGGAAGAATAATGCACGAATGGAATATCGAAGGAAAGAAAGATACAATCCACAATCTAAAAGAATAATACAATTATGAATCGCCACAAAAGAATAGTCTAATACAATCCAACACAAATAAACTAGACCTCCTCGGGCTCTACAACTAAGTCATCCTGGTCTACTAAAGTATCCTCTATAGGTACGCCATCCTGTGGCCCGTAGAATATGGGACACTGCTCTATAAGCCAGTCATCTAGAAAAATATATCTAGTCAGGATTGGAGCACAGTACATACCTCTGAAAGCAGTTTTAATAACATAATTGAGCATATAAACAGATATAGAAATAAAATACAAGATCACTAAACAATATTGATGAACAATAGATATACAGGTAATGTATGAGAATATAGAACAACAATATAAATATCAATAATATGATGAAATAACTGTAATCTAACTAATGCGCCTCAGAATACAAGTTCATTATGTGATCGAGTTGGGTGAACATGATCAGGTAAGATGATTACAAGTGAGGTATGTAACCATAATGTACACGATGTAACAATGGGGCTTTGATCACATAATTTACTTCTACTCTCCCACCCCCAACTAATATCGACGGATCCAATCACGATATGCTACAAACACAAAATATAACCACCAAACACGAGCAGTAGGTGTACACGAATATCATAACAACTGAACACGAGCGGTCGGTGTACACGAATAAGCACAATGAATACGAACAGTATGTGAACACGAATATAATCAATACCCAATATACACAATGAGATATATGTACATGAGTACCCGATGAACATGGTAGGGGATAACATCTCCTGACGGAATCTATGTAGTACTAGTCCATGAAATCACTGTACCGGGATCAAGTATACAAGTCTAGAATATGCATATATACAATATTATGAATTAAAAACTATCAGAGAAATGTACTCTCCTGAAGTCCTGAGCAAGGTGTGTCTCTCGATGTCCAAGCTGGTGTCACACAGACCTATATATGGTATGTTGCATCAATACAAGGTTCAAGAATGAAAATCAATTAAGTTAATGCAATTCTAGGTCAATAAACCATTTCGAGGTCAAACCGATTAAAACTAGGTGGCAAGAGTCTAATACTAAGTTACTAAGTCGATACACTATGAAACTAAACTATACAAGCTAAGCTATGAAACTATATCACTCAAAAAGCCGTATCCTGATATACACAAGTTTAATATATAAAAATAATGGTTTATAAATATATACAAGTCAAAAATATAATATCTATATTAAAACAAGGAATTTAGGATACCTTGGCCTTGTACCAATATGTATCACACCTATCTCGATACCCAAACTCAATACCTTGGGTATCGGCCTAATACCTTGGTATTACCTTGGTATCCTGAGGTAATCCAAAACTCTATTGATATAGATATAACACAATATAAATCCCTAAACTAATATACTAACTATCTAATGTCTAAACTACTAACATAAATATATACCATACTAGATATATACCTACTTAATACAATACCACCACTAATACAAGATATAAGTATAAATAGCTAACTATCTACATATAAAGTATATAACTAACTAACAAATAAACTACTAACTAACTACTTACATAAATATTAACTAACTCTTACTAATAGGCTACTAACTAACTAACTCTAATACCTTGAATGCCCAAACTTACAACTGAAACTGAACAATACCTTAACTGACTGATATAATGCCTGACTTTAACCCACTGAATACTAACTAATCACTGAAACCGTGCTCGGGAATACTGCACAATAAATATCTTACTGTGCTCGAGCTCTGTGAACATCTGAAACTGATACTGTGCAGTAGGATACTGCATAGTGGACTGAAGCCAAATTTTGTGCAAAACCGAGTCCTTGCTCTCAATGAGGCACTGCCTATCTCCCTCTTCCCGTTTGCATTCATAAGCTGCAGCTGCACAGTGCCTCTCTGCTGCAGAACTGCAGTTACCCGATACTCCACTGTGCATTGCTGTGAACTCCCTGCCTCGAGCTCCCTCATACTGCTAAATGCAGTAGCTCTGCACTGCCTCACTTGCCCGAGCCCTCATACTACTGAATGAAGTAGCTCTGTACTGCCTCACTTGCTCGAGTTGCTCACATACCACATACACCACTAATGCACACATAGTGCACACACACAAACACACAAATACTTATGCACACATAGTGCACACACACAAACACTCAAACACTTATGCACATAGCATACCCCAATACAAGTATATATCAGTCTATATATGGCTATCCAACTCTACATATATATGAATATATATATATCCCCTCACTACTATATATGTATATATGTATAGATGTATATATACTCACACATAAATAATCACACACACACTTACATATATATAGTGTGTATATATAGTGTATATGTGTGTGTATATATTAGAGTATATATATATATATATATATATATATATATATATATATATATATATATATATATATATATATATATATATATATATATATATATATATATATCACTATATACTCTAATATATACACACACATATACACTATATATATATACACTATTATATATGTATATACTACATAAATATCATATAGATATATAAATACACATGTACGTATAGCAAAGAGGACAATAAACCAAATACGTGGAGTGCACCGCACCCGTATCACACTAACTCTATGATACGCTTGCGATACGGCTCCACCACACAACCAAACATATCCCAGAGGACACATATAAGTCTAATACACTAAATATGAATAATACGTATAGTAATTAGATTAACTACGTGTCTGTATCACAATGTGATATGCACAAGGCTCCGTGTCGGAGGAAAACCCCCAAAATTAATCCATTTCATCAAATTGAGGAGATACGGCCTACATGTATCCAATTATGGACCCGACACTAGTCATAAACAAGCAATCGTATGGCAATTTGATCTATTTGACCATAAGACAAACACTACATGTGCCAATATCGGAATTCTCCCAAAATTGGCACCAAATTGCACATAACTTCCACCATAGGTCTCCGATGAACCTAAAACCAATTCCTATGGGTAGCATATGCATGTGGGTTGGTTTCTCATGGTTAAATCTCAGATCTAGAGTCTATTAGAAGGGGAAAATAGAAATATACCGATTGGGAGATGGATTCTCCATAAAAATTCCCCAAATGCAAAGTAGCTCCTCTCCTTGTAGATCTTGGCCTCCTCCTCCTTGCTTCTTGCTTCCTTCTTGTAGATCCTTCATGTAGAAGCCTCCAATGAAGAATAGGGAAGAAAACTGTAAAGAATTGGTGGAGAATTGATGAGGGAATGAAGGAAATTGGAAGAGGGAAGAATGTATATCTAAATGAATTGGGAATTAATATAAAATAATTTTCTCTCTCCTCCTCTACTATGGCCGGCCATATACACCCCTCCAAGCAATGTAAAATATCTCATTTACCCCTTAGGGTCTCTCATAAAGAAATTAATTAGGGAGAAAAGGTTCTAGTCTAATGGTTTCACTAATTAATACATCCTTCTAATCCATGGGCCTAATTCATGGGCTCAATATAAACTCATCTAAAAGTTGGGTTCATGTAACTAACTAAAATAGGTTAGGTCCACTACACTAGTCTAAAATAAATCTACAACTAATAATCAATAATAAATACAATAAATAATTAATCATGCATATATAATATTTAAATACAAATAATCCTATAATTAAAATACCCATATCAATTACCAAACTACCCTTGAATAAAAATATGAGGGTGACAGATACATCCACGTTGATGACGTAGCAAGTCACCCCTGTCTGTAGGTTGCCTATTTGATAATTCAGGCAAATCTTACCCAGAGGATAACTCCTCCCCGCATTGAAGCCACTAATGGTTGTGTTTGTTGCTGCCAACTAATGCATGGGGATTCCTAAGTCTGGAGCAGAATTTGGGAGATAATGTTGAAAGATGATCCTAGATTAATGTGCATCTGGTCCACCTAAATGGCGTCGATATACCCTGTATAATTTAAGGGTCTATCGTGCCTGTTATTTTTCAGTAACATATCTTGTTGTGAGAATGTGATATTCGGGATTATCTCTATTATATTGTTATAGTGGGGACATACAACGGGATCTTTGGCCGACGACTTGACTTGGGCCAGGTAGGAGTCCGCATTCTGTATTGCCACACTCAGAGCATCATGGGTCTTTTTGGGGAGACGAAGGAGCTCGAAGAGTGATAACTTTCGGGGAGTATTGGCAAGTTGTGCCAATATGTCAAAGTTGTAAGTCTTTTCTAGCCCTTAAGCTACATCTTTTCTCAAAGGTTTGTCAAAGCGAACCTATTTTTGCTTATGCCTGTCTACCACAGGAGGTCAGGACGGACCAGGCTTAGATGCTACTTGAGCTATGGGTATGGTTGTCAGAGGTGTACTGTCCTCTGGAGCCGCATTGTAGTCTCTTAGGTAGGTTTGCCCTAACCTGGTTACCCCAGCTAGGACTTCGTCAGTTGTTGGAGAGACCATGTGACAGGAATTGGTCTTATTTCCTTTAGATTTGGCAGTAGGAGGCACTGCTTACTATGTCAAGTTCGGGATGATGTCCGGGTGAACCCATATGACTTTGTCCCACGGAGTAGTGAGTGGCACAGCCCGGCTGCTTGAGCTGGAGGGAGGTTAATTACCTCCATCGTTGTCCTAGGTATCTGGATAACTCTATCTTAGACTTTTATAGCTGGAAAGTCGTCGAATTTGAGGGAAACCATGTTTGAAGTGACTGTCTTATCTATAAAGTCTAAAGTAAGAGCTTTGGAGTCGAGCATTCGTTGGATATGCCTCTTCAACATATAGCAATCTCGTAGTGTGGCATTACTTGGGGTCATCGACCTTATCTGCCTCGTCTTGTCGTTTGAGGATGGGTAGCTGGAGCGTGTTGCCTTTCATTAGCACATAGAAAATCTCAATAACATCATCATCATTAAAAGAGTAAGTTTTCTTCGGCTTAGGTACTTCTGTCGGCCGTTGAGTCAGCGTGGTCGGGCTCTTGGACATGTTGACAGTGAAAGCTAGCTTTCCTTTATTATCGCGGCCATTGGGACTGATGTTGTTGTTAAATGGATGTTTTCCCATGTCTTCGTTGATAGGGAACTACAGTCCCAGCAAATGGGCTTCTTTTTAAATTTTTTTTCAGCGGCATCAGCGCTTATAATGATTGTTGTCCAATCTTGAAGTGGGACTGAAGTTGTACATAGCTTTACTGTAGGTAACAAATTCTACCTACAAATGTCTATCAGGTGGCTGACGAGGATACCCAGAGGCAGTTTCAGTACTGCCTGCCTAAACAGTTCTATGTACTCTCGAGCAGGTTCTCTTTTTTGGACTTAAGCACCAAGTTATCCTCTGCCATATGAGCATCTGCCAGAATCTCCTCGAATGTCATGGTAGGACAACCCATAGTTAGAAATTGGATCTTCCTGACCAAACCCTTCCTGAACTTCTTCGCTGGCATTAGTGGAATTTGTACCTCTATGAACTATCCATTCAAAAAAACTCGACGGTATACTCATCCACCGATATACTCTCCTGGACAAGATCCTAAAACTGGCTCTCTAGGACACTCAAAGCCACATCGAGGAAGAATTTCTCCTTGAAAAGCTTTTTAAAAGTTCCCCAAGTCAATCTAGGTACGGTAATCCTTGGCTCTCTAAAAAAATTTGCGGCTGAACGATCGCTACTCTCTCCACGACTGCGAGTGCTAGCTGGTGGAAGTTCTCGATACCCTATCATATAATGCCTGACTGGCAATGCAGTGCCTCAGACTAGGCGCTCTGGGCCTCCATCATCTCTCTGAAAAGTGCAAATATATGTGCAACATCTACTGGTGCTGGAGGAGGTAGAAGTCCCTCTGAAGTGACTGGGGCAGTCCTCTAAATAGGTAGATAAGGACCCCCGATAGCAGTTGAGGCCCCTACCTGAAATGGTGAAGCAACCCTCTAAGCTGGAGGATGCGGAACAGCATCAGCTACTGCCCAGACCGGGGGTGGAGAAGTAATCGACCTCACAGAAGCTGTGCCAGAATACTACGACCTAGTCTTCGGCGGCATCATGAAGACAGATAGGAACAAAAGAAGTCAATAAGGAAGAAGATACGATATCATCAAAGAAGGATAATAAAATTCAAAGAAATAATATTCATAATGAATAAGGATAGCAAAATCAATAGATTGAAAGTTTCCTAATTGTGATTGAGTATTTTCTCTCTCATCCTAGTATCCTATATCCTATCGTAGGCTCGCAGTAGTACAACTAAGACGTTGCACTACCATAATATTAAACTAATTGTGAAGCTCGACCTGCATGGGCTACCACAAAAATGTGTCACCACCCGCACCCGGTATGAGGGTACGAGTACGTGGGTACGTCCAACCTATGCCACAGAATCGGCTGTAGAATGCTATCTAGGTTACAATACTATCAAATTATCTCACATAATAATATATAAGCCTGTTAATGATATCTAAAATCCATACAGAGGATAAGATGATAAAGATATATAATGCTCAATTACAATAAACTAAAGGAAGATAATGGCATGATAACATATAAAGGAACGTAATCACAAAATTACAGCTAGAGAAGTAACAACAATATTTAAGTCTATTAGTCGAGCGTGTGCCTTAGAATACCCCTATGGTAAGTACTTGTTTGCTACCCCTCGGACGGCTTCGCTGTGTGCTGACCAACACCCTTAGGTTAGGTGAGCTTTTCTTTGAGATCTTGTTCTTAGAAGGAGACCTCCACGTTGAACAATATAAAATCTACAATAGTGCAGGAACCTCTCGATGTCCTCTATCCAATCGTTGGTGTACAGTATCCCCTCTGTGCCCTTGAAGTCCTTAGGCAACATCCCAGTAAAATCAATAATAGTTCCCGACCTCTGTTGCTGTGGCTGGCCAGGATACTGCTGGGCATCTCTCCACTGCTTGTAGAGCCACATGGTCATCATTCTCCACGCTCTCTCTCATCAGCTCCGTCTGTGCTTGGTATGCCTCTGCCTGCACCCTATGTACCTCTGCCAGAACACGCTGAGCTTCTGCTGACACCTTCTGGACATCTACCATGCCCTGGATTAAAGCAAACATTTATGCCCCGTCAGCAGGCACACCTCCCAGAAAAGAAAACTATGGCGGGAGAGAAAAGTTCTCCGAAACAGTTGGAGCAGCCCTCTAGAAAGGTGGGGAAGAAGAATTCCCAAAAGCTGCTGAAACTTCTATGTGGATAGAAGGTGAAGGAACAGTCCCTGCCACTCCCTGGGTAGGAGGTCGAGAAGTCGCTGACCTCTTTGAAGCTGCAGTTGCTCCTGATTGTTGTGATCTAGTCTTCGGCGGTATCCTGAAGACAGATCAAAACAAAAGAAGTCAATAAGGCACAAGATATAATATTATCAAAGGAGGACAATAATATTCAAAAAACAATATTTAGAACGAATAAGGATAGCAAGATCAATAGATTGAAAGTTTCTTAGTTGTGATTGAGTATACGCTATCATCCTATTATCCTATATCCTATATATTATTGCAGGCTCGCAGTAGTACAACTAAGTCATTGCACTACCACGATATCGTACTAATTGCGAAACCTGACCTTCATGGACCACCACAAAAATATGTTATGACTCGCACCCGGTGTAAGGGCACGAGTACATGGGTATGCCCAGTCTATGCCACTGTTTTGGTTGTAGAACGCTATCTAGGTCAACCATACTTTCTAATATCTCACATAATATATATAATGAACATATTAGTGATATCTCAACTCTAAATGGAGGACAAAATGATAATATGATAATCAATACTCAATCATAATAAACTATAGAAAGATAACGACACGATATTGAAAAAATGAATCACAGAGTCATAATTATAATCCAAATCCAAGTCTAGTAGTCTAGCACAATAGTCTCAAATATATATAACATGCCAAATGTTTAAGCTGGAGACATATCCAGTACAAAGTGCTAAGTAATATAACTATGGTATCTAATGACACCGGCTAGTCCTCCCAGTAATCACTCTTGAATATCAAGTTCCATGGTCGCCACTCCCTCCTGTGGTCCATAATATGTCGGATACCAGTCCTCTAAGTCATCGTCTAAAAAATATATCCAGTCAAGATTGGAGCGAAGTACAACCCAATAGCAGTTCCAATTAATTGACAAGATTATAAAATAGTAAATAGAGGATTCTATATGCGATAAAAAAATAATAACTGATGCAATAAGGTAGTAAAAAGAGAGACAGGCAATATCAACAATAGAATATATAACCAGTGCATACAAGAATGAAAGAGAGGAACTACAATATCAAGTACAAGATAATGTAATATATGAACTGAATATGAAAACTACAACATACAATGTGTATTAAAATATTAAATAGATATGTGATCGGCTAGGGAGATTCAATAATTTACAATAAGGGAAAAGTAGCTCAACCATACGTAAAGTGGATGATTAGTTAGTACTCGATGATTTATATTACTGTCACTCCCCGTTCCTAGTTTACCTATTTGGAGCGTATTTATTTTCTTGCTAGCATAGTTATATATTGTGGAGAGACTAGACCCATTCTTTGGTTCACTTGCCTCTTAGTTTATTTGTTTGGTTTGGTTTTATCTTGAGTTGAACCCTTTGTTCAAACCTTAAACCCTCCATATATAACCCAACTTCACTCTCTCTCTCATCTTATTTTTCCTCTTCTATTCTCTTTTTTTAGGTTTTTCTCTCCCACTCCATAGGCAAGTCCATCTTGCAAGAAATGGAGAAACCCTTTATATGTTTGTTCCATTATGTTCTTTATATGATTATTTATGCATTTAGAACTTGGTATTTTCAGATTTGGTGGATGTGTAGATCTAAGTTTTAAGTTTTAGGATTTTCTATGTGTTCTTGAGTGTTCTTGGGTTTGGATCTCTTAAAACTTAATATTTTTAAAAACTTGTTGTTCCATGTTGATGAGCACTTGATTTTGAGTAGTTTAGAACTTTACTCTGCTGGATTTGGACATTATTTGAGGTTTCAATGGAAAAAAAAATTTATTTCTTGAGCTTTTGGCCATGGCCAAAAAGCTGTTGTTGGAGGAGACAAAGGAGTATTATGTGGCCTGGACTTCTCGTCTCGAGTCAGCATACGACCAACCATTTTGGACTCATGACTGAATTTGCACATGTGCCCATTGGCCAAATGCATGAACTTGAACAGATAAAATTTCACTAAGTCCCAAAAGATTTCATGCGGCCAAGTGTGCATGCGGCCAAGAGGAGTATGCGACCTTGTCAACCATGCGGCCAGGAGCCATGCGTCCCCTTCATTCTGGACGCATAACTTCAGACTAAATTGGCATGACTTTTCATAAATTTTATCATTTCTTCTGACACACTTTTATCACATATAACCTCACCTACTTTCTGATTTAACTCATATTTATTGATTGTCACATCAAATGTTTCCCGAAGAGTAGACTTTGCTCTGTCTATGCGTCAAAGCCAACTATGCGGCCTCAATTGCATGCGACCTTTATCCTATGCGGCCTTGACCTTATGCGGCACTTTGCTATCCGCCTTTACTCCTATGCGCCTACTATTTCTTGTACACTTTGGACACTTGCTTGGTTTAATGTTGATTGAACGATTGTGATGCTAAGTGTTGAACTTAGAAATGACTTGTATGACCCCGATATGACCATGGGCTAAATGACTAAGTACCTAGCATGAGCCCTGTAGATGTGTCCCTATATGTATTTACTAGCTAACTAGGCTACTTTTCCTTGATTACCTTATTATATGTTGGACAGAATAAGGGGCGTAGTTCAACTTGGGGGAGGGTCTGCAATCCCGGTCCTTGTTTGTTTTAAGAATTGTTGATCTAACCTCGAAGGGTTCCCGTACTACTCTTATTTTATCTAAAGATATAATTAATATGATTATTTGATTGTCATATCCTGAATAATTTGCTACTTGATAAGTTGTTCACAACCTTGACATTGGAACTCGTTCCTTTCTTATTGTATCGGTGCTGATACACTTGATCGCACCAAGAGTGCTACTTGATATACAGTGAGCTTTCGTGCCACAAACACTTGCTACGTAATTTATGTAATTATTTTCTAGCACGAATCAGGTAGTTGGACAATAACTTTAGCTACGGTTAGATAGTATTGATTGTTATATCACACGGGTGAATCCAGATTTAACTTCCGAGTGACAATGTAGCTTCGTAACAAGAGTGCTCGTACTTAAAGTACAACATTTATGAAGGAATGTTCATGTGACCACAGTATGAGATTCTAATTAACCTAGGGTTCATTAGGAAATTTAATTTGTAGAGCATTGGGAGAGAACGGTATCTCGAGATCGTGCATGTCGAGCCACCCTAAATTAGTTGGGAGTAAAGGCTGGCCACCACAGGTACTGTATATCATCCGTACTAGTGGAGTGCAGTATCTAATTTAATTCTAAGTCGAGCCAGTATCTTCCCTATAGAAAGCCTAGAACTGCTACTGACCATTAATTAGCTCAGGGCCCTTGCAAGGGACTGGTGCATCATATATTCTTGCTCGTATATCATTAGTTCAGCCAGCCTGCTCGATTATGGCACGATCTTAGGATACTTATATATTATATTACTGGGATAACCCAGAGATCACTTATCAAGTCATAACACATGTTTGGCCGTTAAACTTGTTTTAGTTAGTGAAATGGACCGTTGCAGCATAAAAGTTTAACTCATGTCCTTATTTGGTTGTTGAGTTGCGTTATTGTGTTACAACGGGACATGAATCGAAGCTACTTTTTATCCTATCTTATTTTACTTAATAATGTATCCCATCTTGTGTTTTGTGTCTTCTGTTGAGTGAAATTAGGGACATAGGCTGTCATGGCATGATAGTTCAACTCATGTCATTGTTTGGTTGTTGGGTTGCGCTATTGTGTTACGATAACATGTGGACTGAAACTATGATATAAAGTTTATTTTAACGTGACAAGGAATGTATTCTATCTTGATGTAGTATGGCATTTCTTGTCCTTGTTCGGTGAAGGGGTATCGTGTCATGTCATTGATGGTATATATGCCATTGATTGTTGCTCATGCATCTCATGCTGTAGAACTAGTTTTGTTTCTTCATTTCGTGATTCCTTCATGGTACTTGATATTTGGGGGTCTATTCCCACTGGTTTTGCATGCCCAGGTTTAGAGCCAGCACTTGAAGATCAAGTATATCTAACTCTCACTGATGGTACATGCCAGAAGGATGGTTGCTGAGGGTCACGAGTGGGTTCCTTCATTCATTGCTTGTCTTTTTGTAAACTATATTCTTTTAGGCGTTTATCCAACCAGCACTTGTTAATCGAAAAATCTGGATACTAGTTCCTTACATGACTGTAATATATTCAGACTACACCTGACTCACTACTATGTATGCTTTTGATTGTGTATCTGACATATCACTCTGTATCGCTAGATCTCTAGAACGTTCTGATGCGGCGTATGGGATGCCTTACTTCTTATTCTAGAATATTATATATTATTTCTACTTGATTGAATGATTAAGATATAAAAGTTCTTGACCCTAGAAGACTTGATTGTAGTATGCACCCCCTTATCTCTAGACAACCTTAACAAATTGTAGGTTACATCAGTATTCTGCAAGGTATGGTTGGCTGAGTCATTCCTTCACTCTCCAGTATTCTGGATCTGGGGCATGACAATTACTTGCCAATATTTTTTGATCACATATCTAGCTAGTAATTTTCCTACCCCGACTGATACGATGGATCCAACCATGACACATTACTATCCAATGTATCCAATGTTAACCAATATTATCCAATGTTATCCAATACCAAACGATGATCAGTATTCGATATGATTACGATAAGTCAATGTAACATCTCATGACTGTAAATCCAATATCAATAACAATCCGTGTACCATCGTGTCAAGAATTATAAGTAACATTTTCATATACTGAATTATAGTAATGATCAAATAATGAAAACTATCAGAGAATGTACTCGTCTGTGGTCCAGAGCAATAAATGTTAAACTGTGTCTGTATTGGTGCCTCACAGACCTATATATAAAATTATATGTCATTTGGGTGTATTGGAATGATAAATAAACTTAAATAAGTCACAATATAATTTTTAGGTCATTTCTAGGTCCATACCTTGAAGATATTAGCTATACTAGCTAACATTACTTGGTATCCATATATATATATATATATAAATATATATATATATATATATATATATATATATATATTTATATATATATATACTAGCATTATATAATATCCTAGTTATAAGTAGTACTTTACTTAAATATCCAATACTTAGTACTTGATAATTACCTATTACCATAACTGGACAACACCCTTACCTTTACTTACCAACGCTTGGTATATATGACGTTACCTTAGCATATACTAATAGATGAACTAAGAGACCCCAATACCTTAACATTATTCACAACTAGACTTAAAGCTATATACTAGTAACCTATAATATATTAACTATTTCTGGTATCCCAACTTACCTTATACCTCAACTCAAGTTCTGACTATACTTGTGGTCATACACATTACCCACACTCACACACTCACACTCTCACATATGTGCAACTGTTGCTGTTGTTAGTCTTCCCTTCTTCAATTGCCCAACCTAGCAATTCACCCCAAACCAATTGTCTTATACATTAGCAATCTAATTCCATATATATATATATATATATATATATATATATATATATATATATATATATATATAGACTGATACATCACACTACCTTAACACTTAGTTATCTTGACACATATACTAGGATACCAGATACTCTACACTAACACACTCACTCACCTATGCTCTCAACTCCAAAATTAGTCAAGCACCAAGTTGTGATACCCCAACCCTATGACACCAAGTCACCCGCATCACACATACCGAGCGATCCATCTTCATGCCTGAATATTAGGCCCCAATATTTCAAATACATTTACATACACTCCCAATTCCTGATACCCCCAGGTGTCCAATTTTCTACTTCACACTTGTTCACATTCTACCTTCACATAACTCAACTCCTTGTAATCCAAGTATCAGTCATGATACTCAAAATACTCTATTGCCTAACCCTCTAAAAATAATAACACACACACTCCAACAACGTATTCCCATATACTCTAATGGATCAGTATCCTTCCCTTCTCTGATGTGATCTGGTACCAAGCTAACACTGCACTACAATGAACACTTCCCTACATACTCAGTTGTACCTACCTGTGATACTCAAACACCAACACTTGTATCACAACACCCCTTTGATACACTTTTCTACCTCGCACCCACTTGAACATACTGACTCTGTGTACCCATTTATCACTGTTTTGCACAATATTACTATCCCCACACTGTTGTTCATCTCCCTTCTAATCTCTTGTTGCTACTGCTGCAAACATTCTCCCTCCTCACTCCCAATTTACTCTTGATGCAACTGATGTGGCAAGGCAGTGCACTGGCCTGTGCACAAGTGCTAGCAGGCTAATGTGCCCTTGCCCGAGCTGCTATCTCTGAATACAAGTATTTCTGGGTATAGCCCCTCCCAATACTGTAAACCCCCTGATTTTCAAGAATTTTTAAATTTGGATTTTTCACAATTTTCTGGAATTTTCTGGGAATTTTTTGTAATTAAACTAAGGTATTTTAATTATTAAATAATTTTTAATTAATGATTAATAATATTAAAATATTATAATATTATAATATTTTATGGTGTAAAATGAAAAACTAGACATAGGGTAATTTTTTGAGAATTTATTGGACCCCAGAAGTATTTTTAAAACCCTAAAAACTAATTAATAAATTAAACCAAATTGAACCATAATAAACCCGGTTTATTTGGCCTGAACCGAACCAAACCGGCCGGTCTGACCAAACCAACCCAACCCCACCTTAGCGGGTCAGATCCGGGTTGGACCCGACCCGCTTGGACCCAACTCGACCCATTTGGAAACCCTAACCAAACCTACGTGGCCACCGGCGACCCCCAATCTTCACCTTTCTCCAACACTGGCCGCCTTCTCTTCCTATTCCGGCCAACTCCCGGCCGTCCATCTCCCCTATCCCTTTATATAACCCCCGCGTCCGGCCACAGAATTTCCTCTTCCCCTCTCCTTAGCCTCCGACTCCGGCCTTCTCCGTCCGCTGCCACCTGAATCTGGCCGCCCTCGACCTCGCCGGCCTCCTCAGAACCCCGACCCTCTCCTTCAACCTCTCCCCCGACCTCCAGAAGCCGCTGCCCTCTTCCCCGACGACTCCGGCCGGCACCGCAGCACCGGCGCCGCCTCCACCCATACCCCGGCCGACTCCAGCGACACCCTCAGCCGTCCAGAACAGCCTCCGGCGAGCTCGGACACGGCAGAGCCCAAGCCCTAGCTAGGATACGGCCCGGACACATCCAGGACACGGTAGACTCGAGCGAGGACACGCGTAATTCAGTTTTTGAGCCATGTTCAGGTACTCATTTCTCTCTCCTCGCTGCCCCGATTTTTGTTCTGTCAGTTATGACGCGTAGGCTGTGTGACCCCCTCGGTGCCCGTGCAAACCGCTCGGTGCATCACATCCTGTGACGATCGCGAACCGCAATCCAAAAATAGGAAAACCAATGCCCTATTTCACCCTGGAAATAAGTACGTCCCGCCAAACGGGATGACTTGGACGCGTGCGGTCTTCACCGATACATGCGCGCCATTGATACGGACGTGCAGGATTTTGCAGAAGTTGATTCGGATGTGCGTGCACACCGGAATCAACGCGTATCCGCCGACAATGTCCCGTATCCGTCTTTTCTAGTTCTCGCTGTAACTTAGTTTACACATGCCGAATCAAGACAAAACTTACGCCATTGGACTCGTAGCAATATGCTAGTCCTGTGAGCCAAGTTTCATTCGATTCTGAGAACGTTGACAAAATCATGTATCGTGGGCCCCACAGGCTCCACTTGACAGGCGATTTTGTGAACGGCTTATCGAAATCCAATTCTGGAAGTTCCGTTGGGTTCGTATTATTGTTTCTGACTTGTTGACACTAAGTTAGACAGATTTGGAGACCGTTGACCCTGACCCGTTTTTCGGTGCAAAGCGGCCCACATATGGACTCCTCTTTGACTTAAAAATGTTATTTTTGCCCCTGAGTCCAAATTGGACTCAAGGACAGGCATTTCTAGCTGATTGACATTTTCTGAATCTGATGGTGATATTTATTTTAGCAATCGGAGTACTGCCCGCAAATCCTGCTGAAGTCGGAGCCACAATTGGAGCCGGAACCCCAGGCAAGTGTACCTTGCCAATCCTGCAGTTTTTGCTACTTATTTTCTTGATATATATAATTGTTGTACATGCTTAAACCTAGGACCGTGTGACTTACTTAGCGTCCGATTAATAGTCGGGTGCCAACACCGTACGCGGGTTGTGTAAAGTCAACTAGAGATGGATACCGAAACCCTTTGCATTCTAGTACTTGCTTTATCAAGTACGTTATACCCAGGACACCTGACACGAATCATGAGACAGAATCTTTCTGAAATGTTCAAGGTATGATTCTGTGTAGGTTGTAGGATTTATGACACAGAGATTATATTCCTAGACATTATATTCATAGACATAGTATGACTCACTGTATTAGATATGATTTTATGTGACATGGATATGAGACATCGTGGACATGAGACGTATGATTATATTGGGTGGGGAGAGACACACAGGCTACAGGCTGATTATATATATAGGCGACAACATAGTAAATTACATAGCATAGTATAACTGCTACCGGCTCCCCGACACAGAGCTTGTAGTGGTATCAGCCTAAGTTCTAGTGATGCTCTCAACTTGCATTTCATATAGTTGGTTATATAGTTTACCCTATTATTTCATTTATAGCTGTACTGCATTTATTTTGGCTTGTATTATCTTACCTTGCTATGTCCCCTGAGGACCTGGATCCGGATTATGTCCCCAGGATTAGCAGACGAGGTTTATCCAGAGGTATACGGAACATGAGCACTTCTCGGAATAGTACCAGTACCTGAGGATGAGGTGATCGCTTAGGACTTCTCCTGAACATCTTCTTCTCTATGCTCAGTTATATTGGCAAATAAACTCTTTTATTCCTGTTTAAATAAACATTTGTAACATACTTAATATCGAGTTGTTCCCCAATTTTATTTATTTGTGACGGGTTGATGTTTTGTTGATATTACTATATTTATTCTGTGGATGAGATTAATAAACCCTGATAGTTGTAATACAGCTTAAGTATGCCCCGATGGATCCATTAAATTGGATTTGTCCATCGGTGTGTGCTGCTGGCCATTGTCACGTGTCTAGTCCCTCGATATTTTGGGACTAGGGCGTGATATGGTGTTTGTGGTGGCCCATGCAGGTCTACGACTAAATTGTTCGGTTTTAACTTAGGGACCAAACAGGCCTGCAATAAAATAGGATAAGTTTTTAGGATCTTATCCACTTGCTTAAAATGTTCTTGATATCTATATCGTATTCGAATTAAATTTTTGACTTGCATCTTACCTTGAATCCTGTGCGCTTCATATATTTTATTGTTGATGCAGAGTAATGGATCTAAGAAGCGGAGACGAGAATCCCTTGAGTACACCACACGATGCTGTGGTTACTTATGATGAAGGAGTGACACCCGCAGACCGAGGATAATCTTCTCAAAGCAATCAAGCAGGCTAGCATAATTCAAGGTTCCGGCGTGACGACATCCTACCTCTGCCACAGTTTACTCCACAGATGCCTGTCTTTCCACCAGGGAAAGCCATGGACGGGCAGCAGATATTTCAAATGATCTACGCAATGATGCAAGCCTAACAGCAAATTTATCAGGAGGCACAGCGTCATGAGGCAGAGTATTTGAGAAGCAGCCTAGTAACCGCCTTGGAGCAGGCGAACCCACAAGCTAGGCGACCAGCAATGGGGTCTATCATTGATTTTCGTCAACTCAAGCCCCGTACTTTTTCGGGTAAGGAAGGACCAACCGAAGTTCATGAGTGGCTCACCAACATACAACACCAGTTGGAAGCAGCTGAACTTCCAAGAGAACGTTGGATGACCGCCGTTAGAATGCATTTGACGGACAATGCTCATAACTGGTGGCTATCTGAAGAGACCAGGCTTGGACCAGACCGAGTCACTTGGGAAGAGTTTTCCAGACTCTTTCAGGAGATGTACATTCCGGCTATCGCTCGATCAGAACTTCAGGACAAGTTCAATCGCCTCACTCAGAGTAGTATGACAGTGGAGGAGTACAATGTAGAGTTCATTCGTCTAAGTCGCTTCGCCCCTACTTTGATCCCGACAGAAGAAGAGAAGGCTGAGAAGTTCTTCGACAGACTAAAATTTGAGCTACAGAGACTCATCGGATCCGTCGCACCTACCTCTTACTCGGACGTTCTTGCTGCAGCTCGATGCATGGAACGCGTCACCAGGAGAGAGACCAGTCTGAAACGGTCTTCCACATCAGCCAAAGCACCACAAGAAGAAGCTGCAAAGAGACCTCACATACACCAGCCATCCAAAGCCTCATCGCAGATATTACCTACATGTCAATACTGTGGTAAGGTAGGCCATATTGAGAAGGACTGCAGACACAAGTTGGGATTATGCTTGATTTGCGGAACCAATCAACACTTAGCCAAGGATTGTCCTCAGCATCGAGGAGGAGCACCAAGGACAAACCAACAAACTCTACCTGCCCCAGGAGGGTATCAGCCGAGGCCACCCTTGGCACCACAAGCAGCACTTTTCCAACAGGCCCAGCAGCAGCAGAGGAATCCACCACAAGGACGTGGACAAGCCTTTGCGATAACCTTGGAAGATGCGCAGAACCATGGAGTAGCTAATGCGCGTAAGTTTTTATAGTTTTCTGTTTCTAGAATTGCTTTAGTTCGTGCCTGCTGGTTCGTGACCTTAGACTTAACCTGACTTGCTAATCATATATAACATAGTGATAACCTAAGTAATTTTGAACTTACTTAATAACCTAGAATATTTTATAATTGTTAACCTGATATGTTTTAAAGGATAACCTGGTTTTCTAAACTATAATTTTCTAGATTTCCTACATTTGGAAAATTGCATAACTTCTATTGCTTAGGGAAATAATTTTCCCTATGTGTTTAAACCCACAACCTTGACTTTTCTTAATCTTAATGTGTTTCGAATAAATTTTGCAACCGTGTCATCTCTGTTGACCGGTTATTCTTTGATTGCGAGGACACAATCCTCTTAAGGGGGGTAGATTGTAAACCCCCTGAATTTCAAGAATTTTAAATTTGGATTTTTTATAATTTTCTGGATTTTCTTGGAATTTTCTGTAATTAAACTAAGGTATTTTAATTATTAAATGATTTTTAATTGATGATTAATAATATAAAAATATTATAATATTTTATGGTGTAAAATGAAAAACTAGACATAGGGTAATTTTCCGGGAATTTATTGGACCCCAGAAGTATTTTAAAACCCTAAAAACTAATTAATAAATTAAACCAAATTGAACCATAATAAACCAGGTTTATTTGGCCTGAACCGAACCAAACCGGCCGGTCTGACCAAACCAATCCAACCCCACCTTAGCGGGTAGGATCCGGGTTGGACCCGACCCGCTTGGACCCGACCCGACCCATTTGGAAACCCTAACCCCAATTCCTTCGTCTCCCCCGACTTTTCACCTGCTGGCGGCCGTTTTCGCCGCCGTGGCCACCGGCGACCCCCCATCTTCACCTTCCTCCAACGTCGGTCGCCTTCTCTTCCTATTCCGGCCAACTCCCGACAGTCCATCTCCCCTATCCCTCTATATAACCCCCGTGTCCGGCCACAGAATTTCCTCTTCCCCTCTCCTTAGCCTCCGACTCCGGCCTTCTCCGTCCGCTGCCACCTGAATTCGGCCGCCCTCGACCTCGCCGGCCTCCTCAGAACCCCGACCCTCTCCTTCAACCTCTCCCCCGACCTCCAGAAGCCGCTGCCCTCTTCCCCGACGACTCCGGCCAGTACCGCAGCACCAGCACCGCCTCCACCCGTACCCCGGCCGACTCTAGCGACACCCTCAGCCATCTAGCACAGCCTCCGGTGAGCTCGGATACGGCAGAGCCCAAGCCCTAGCTAGGATACGGCCCGGACACATCCAGGACACGGTAGACTCGAGCGAGGACACGCATAATTCGGTTTTTGAGCCATGTTCAGGTACACATTTCTCTCTCCTCGCTGCCCCGATTTCTGTTCCGTCAGTTATGACGCGTAGACTGTGTGCCCCCTCGGTGCCCGTACAAACCGCTCGGTGCATCGCGTCCTGTGGCGATCGCGAACCGCGATCCAAAAACAGGAAAACCAACGCCCTATTTCACCCCGGAACTGAGTATGCCCCACCAAACGGGACGACTTGGTCGCGTGCGGTCTTCACCGATATGTGCGCGCCGTTGATACGGACGTGCAAGATTTAGCAAAAGTTGATTCGGATGTGCGGGCATACCGAAATCAACGTGTATCCACCGACAACGCCCTATATCTGTCCTTTCTGGTTCTCGCTGTAACTTAGTGTACACACGTCGGATCGAGACAAAACTTGTGCCATTGGACTCGTAGCAATACGCTGGTCCTGTGAGCCAAGTTTGGTTTGATTCTGAGAACGTTGACAAAATCACGTATCGTGGGTCCTATAGGCTCCACTTGACAGTCAATTTTGTGAACGGCTCATCGGAATCCAATTCTGAAAGTTTCGTTGGGTTCGTATCATCGTTCCTGACTTGTTAATACTAAGTTGGACAGATTTGGATACCGTTGACCCTGACCCATTTTTTGGTGCAAAGCGGCCTACATGTGGACCCCGCTTTGACTTAAAAATGTCATTTTTGCCCCTGAGTCCAAATTGGACTCAAGGACAGGCATTTCTAGATGATTGATATTTTCTGAATCTGATGGGGATATTTATTTTAGCATTCGGGGTACTACCTGCAAATCCCGCTGAAGTCAGAGCCACAATTGGAGCCGGAACCCCAGGCAAGTGTACCTTGCCAATCCTGCAGTTTTTGCTACATATTTTCTTGACATATAAAATTGTTGTACATGCTTAAACCTAGGACCGTGTGACTTACTTAGCGTCCGATTAATAGTCGGGTGCCAACACCGTACGCGGGTTGTGTAAAGTCAACTAGAGATGGATACCGAAACCCTTTGCATTCTAGTACTTGCTTTATCAAGTACGTTATATCCAGGACACCTGACACGAATCATGAGACATAATCTTCCTAAAATATTCAAGGTGATTCTATCTAGGTTGCAGGATTTATGACATAGACATAGTATGACTCATTGTATTAGATATGATTTTACGTGACATGGACATGAGGCATCGTGGACATGAGACGTATGATTACATTGGGTGGGGAGAGACACACAGGCTATAGACTGATTATATATATAGGCGACAACATAGTAAATTACATAGCATAGTATAACTGCTATCGGCTCCCCGACACAGAGCTTGTAGTGGTATCAGTCTAAGATCTAGTGATGCTCTCAACTTGCATTTCACATAGTTGGTTATATAGTTTACCCTATTATTTCATTTATGGCTGTACTGCATTTATTTTGGCTTGTATTATCTGTACCTAGCTATGTCCCCTGAGGACCTGGATCCGGATTATGTCCCCAGGATTAGCAGACGAGGTTTATCCAGAGGTATACGGAACAGGAGCACTTCTCGGAACAGTACCAATACCTGAGGATGAGGTGATCGCTGAGGACTTCTCCTGAACATCTGCTTCTCTATGCTCAGTTATATTGGCAAATAAACTCTTTTATTCCTGTTTAAATAAATATTTGTAACAGACCTAATATCGGGTTGTTCCCCGATTTTATTTACTTGTGACTGGTTGATATTTTGTTGATATTGCTGTGTTTATTCTGTGGATGAGATTAGTAAACCATGATAGTTGTAATACAGCTTAAGTATGCTCCGATGGATCCATTAAATTGGGTTTGTCCATCGGTGTGTGCTGCTGGCCATTGCCACGTATCTAGTCCCTCGATATTTTGGGACTGGGGCGTGACAAATACAGACCTCAGAATTGATCCCTCTTGCTGCGATATTGAACTGAGTTCTTCCTTCTCTCTACACACCATAACTCAATGCACATACCAACCCTCAACCTATTGCATGTACAGATACAACACAAGTCTGCACAATCTCCAGCTTATGGACAATCTGACCATAAATACACACATCACTAACCAACACCTATCAATAACTCGTATCACTTGATACTCACTCAAACCATGTTATCCAAATCCTAACACTCACAATACACCAATCCAACCAAACACATGGTACTAAACTTGTTACCAACTCTTTGATGTACTCAAGTTCTTGCACAAATATATTATACTACCAATATAACAAATATATCTATCTCATACATAATCCATAGTCACACCCAATACACCAATATAACAAGATATTATATACCAATTCTAGTAGACCACCAAATACCTAAATTAAGTATATATATATATATATATATATATATATATATTAACAAGTAGTTCTAATACAATATATAGGGAGTAGACACAAAATGACTCTAATATGCACAAAATTTTAAATCTAACCATGCATATCATGAAATATCATGAAACTACACCACATATCCAATTTTGGACACATAGACACAATCTTGACTCAATTAGGACCCAAACGTCCCTTTGGGGACTCATGTCGAACACTCGTTGGACACAATTCAAAATCCCCCCAAATTGAGCCTAAAAATATTATTCCACAAGAGAAAAATCTAGATCTATCAAAATGAAGGCTTTCAACACCTAGATCTAGCAATAGAGAGAGTCAATTCCATCTATAGGAAGGTTCCTATAGGTCCAAGGGGTGTTCTTAACCATAAATAGAGTGGACAATAGATAATTACCTAGGTTTTGAGTGACCTTATTGAAAAACTCCAAATTTGGACACAAGAAAGAGGAAGCGGACATGATCCTCAACACTGACTCCTCTTCAAGCTTCCTCTATCAATGACAAGCTCCTTAACCTCCTTAAAAAATGAAAATGAGAGGGAGAGAGATTTGGGAATGGGTGGATTAGAATTTTCTTCTAAATGATGAAAATAAATGGAGGAACTAATGAGGAAAATAAATGGAGGCTATAATGAATAATGGACGCTTATATAAGCTCCCTCTTAGGGTTAGGGTTAGGATTAGTTTGATATGACTCAAAAGTCCATCTCCATTTTTTATAAAGGGAATCTAATTTAACTAAAGAAGGAATCTCTACAACTAAAAAAGAATATTCCTTTTATGCCACCAAATTTAATTAATTTTACTTGCTAAAGTCTTGACTAACAATAATTAGCACTAATAACACTAATATAATTCAAGGCAATCACTAATATGAATTTATATATAAAAATTTAACAACATACAAAATTACCAACATACCCCTATGGTGGAAAGTGGTAGTTACAGTCACGAAATATATTTCTCATGGCTCGTTGTTAGGTAGCACCTGTATTCTTCAAACCGATGGGCATCATGGTATAATAGTACACACCTATTGGTGTCCAAAACGACGTATGCTTCTCATCGTCGTTTAACATCTTGATTTGGTTATAGCCTGAGATCCCGTCCATGAAGGACAAATGCTCGAACCTGCAAGTATTGTCGATCATCACGTCCGTGATCGGGAAAGGGAACGCATATTTTTGGCATGCCGCATTTAGGTCACGGAAGTCTATGCAGACTCGGATTTTATTGTTCTTTTTTATGATAGGAATGATATTAGCCACCCAATCCGGATATTGTTCTTTGCGGATAAATTTGCTTGCTATTAGCTTATTTACCTCTGCTTAAATGGGGTCCATAATGTCTGGTCGAAATCACCATTGTTGTCGCTTTACAAGCTTGACATTTGGCAGGATATTGTGCTTGTGCATTACAATTTATGGGTCCAAGTCAGGTATATCTTCATAGTTCCACGCGAAGAGGTCGATGTATTCCCTCACCAGCTGGACAAGGGATTCACACTTTTCTATTGAGAGATTTTTGTTGATAAAGATTGGTTTAGGAGCAATGTCATCACCCAAATCAACTTGTACAACTTCATCATCAGTAGGGGGTTCCCGCTGTTCGAATCATAGTTCCCATAGTGACTCCAGTTTTTGAGCCCATGGTTCAATTTTAAAAAGTTGGATCGAATACTCATCGTCCTCTTCTAGATCGGTAGATGGAGAGACTGTGTGACATGACTTGGTCTTCTTTCCCTTGGATTTAGAAACAGAAGGCACTGCTTGTTGCATCATTTCTGGGACAAGGCCTGGATTGACCTACATGACTTTGCCTGTTGGAGTAGTGAGGGAAACCAACCCATCTGCTAGGGCTAGAGGAAGATTGACGACCTCCATGGTTGTCCTAGGTATGAGGACAACACCGTCTTGGGTCTCAGTTATCGAAAAAGTGTTAAACTAGAGAGACACCATGTTTGCAGTAACTGTCTTGTCTTTATAGTCCAAAGTGAGGGCAGTCATTGTATGTACCTTTTTATTTTTAACAATCTCGTGTGGCATGATGGACATATCAATGGTAGTTGCAATACTTGGGGTTGTCCACCTTGCCTGCTTTGTTTAGGTGTTTGATGTCCAGTAGCCAGAGTTTGTTTCCCTTCATCAATACTTCGAAGAGTTCAATGATATCATCCCTATTAAAGGAATAAATCTCATGTACCCTTGGTGGCTCTATCGACTTAATAACAGGTGAGGTTGAACTTTTGGACAAGTTAACTATCAAGGCCTGCTTCCTTTTACTGTCACTGTCAACATCGCCAAAAAAATAAAAGGTTTTGGATAAAGTTGCACAAATTTTTTATTTATTTATTGGGAATTGATAAATAGTACAAGAGAATCCCTTACACAGAATGATCTAAGTATAATAAAAAATATGGACAAGTATGACAGTGGAGATCGAGCATTGCAGTGGCTACTTTACTCCGTTGACGATCTGGGACCAAAGAGATTAATGAGGCTTCGGCGCTTCTATATTCTTCCCCTTCTCACGATGGTGGTATTTTTTTGTATTGTCCCCCTTTTTGCATGTAGAAAATGCCCACTATTTATAGTCTTGATAAGGCTTCACGTAGGCGCATACATGCACGGATTATATGTCGGCGCATATCCTTCTATCGACGTATGCAATATTAAGGCTGCAACGTGGTAAGTCGAGATCTGGGGTTGTTGATGTCCATAATACTCTGAAAGCGTGTTAGGCCCCAATTTAATGGCTGTGATTGCAACTTGGAACTGCTGCCACTTGGCGCATAAAGAACACTGAGGGAATAGTGGCGTATGGCACTGCTGGCATATGGGAACACTAGAGAAATAGTGACACATGACTCTGCTGTCACATGAGAATACTAGAGAAGTAGTGGTACATGGTACTACGGGCACATAGGGACACTTCTTAGGCTGTTGGCGCATGAGACTGGATCACACTAGCGCATGGTAGAGATTATTCATGCTTCTACAAGACCCCCTTAAAAGTTTTTGAACTTAAACTTTACAAGTTTTAAGTTTAGAATACTTTGAATGGAAGCATGGGAGAGATAGGCGCATAGATTATTGTAGCACATGTATGGAACTTATCCATTTAGCGTATTGGTTTGCTTGGCTACTTGGCGCATCATATCTATGTGGAGATTCATCCATTATCTATTAGGTTTATTTTATGGTTTAGGCGCCTAGTAATTAGTGATCTATTAATGGATCTCTAGCTATAAATAGAGAGCTATAGGAGAGAGAAACGACATTTCTTCCTTTCTTCCAATGTCTCTACCATAGCGGAGCATGGGGAGGTTGGTCGAGCGGTTCGTTGATCCTTCCCTTGATGGTCAACCATCTAGCTGTTGTCGAGGGAGGTAAGATGCAAAGCTTTTCGCTTTCCCTTCTCGGGTTGCTTGAACACTTTGGTACTATCTACTTGTATTGGTAAGAAATCACCAGTTCATGCTCAGACACTCTCCACAGCCTGATGCGCATGATATTTGTCGTAGGGCTCTAACATGAAGATGCGCTGATGGCCAAATTCTTCTTTGGTGGCATGGTTGATGTCTTTGAACACTCACCTGAAGCATGCATCGAGAACTGATGCACAACCACGCTGTATGGGCATATTTGCCTCTACATGGAGACAGTTATCTTTGTACCGTGGCGACGGTGCATATGTGTGTGGGACTTGGTGCCTATGTGCGACTTCCCTGAGTGTGTAAATAGCTGGTTTGTCGAATGATTCAAGATTCTGAGGATGCGCACCTTTGTATTTTCTTCGCAATCATTCTAACTTTTGTGTGCTCGTTTGTGTAGGACTGCCTCGGATTACTTTGGTTATGATGGATAATAGAAGGATATCATAGTCACCGTTGTTCATGGTGAATAAACACATTACCCGGGAGGTTGTCCGCAATCTTTCATCCTAGCTCAGTGTAGTTTTTCACCGTATACGGCCATAATGTGATGGCTGGATCTCAGGTCGAGTCTTGGCTTCCCATTTGAGTGGGCGCGGCGGGGCTAGTTATTCCAATCAAGATTTTTAGTTACGTCCTTTCATATGATAGAGTTGGGTCTGCAGCTTGGCTCTGTATTGCAAGCTTTCTTGCTATCCATCGGTATAGATTTTTTTTCGCATTATTGTGGCTTGCACTGAGGAGTCTTGCTGAAGTGATAACCCATAATGTGTTGAGTTATCGGCTTCACACGTATTGGTACCAGAAACAACATAGAGGGATCTCCTTCTGTTCAAATGTACACAAAATCTTGAATGTTAATAAAAAATCCTTAAATGTAATGGACTTCCATATATACTCATGATCTTGAATATTAATGCAAATTTTGCCTTCTTTTCTATTTGGAATTTTTCTTGTTGTTGTGGATATCTTGGCTATGAGTATTAAACAAGAGGTAATACGGACATAGTATAACATCATAACAGCGATAACGCTAAGCCCTATCAGAGGTAGTATGAACGTAACAGGCTAGAGCAATTCTATTAGTAAGCTTGGTGGAGACATCATCTATGATGGTAGAGATACTTTAGTATAGAACCGAGGGTCAAGCAAACGAGTCAGAGGTTGAGTATGACTATGGTGAGGTATTTTGTTGAGAGAAAAGAAAATGAGTCATATGTAGTATGGACGTGACTGCTTTCTTGGGGAACATAGGCAGTTCATAGTTCAGAGGTGATATGGACATGAACTACATGCTTTGTAGGATTTTTTTTTGGGGGATAACAACAAGAGGGATGAGTCAGAGGTAATATGGACGTGATTGTCTTCTTTTGATGGGAGAACGACTGATGGTTCAGAGGTGATATGGACGTGAACTATTTGTCTTCTGAAAAATTTTTTGATGATCTGTTACCCATTGCATAATCAGGACTCCTGAGTATAGATAACATATTTGTCCACATTCTACAGACGAAAATAATTTACTGGAGGAAGGCATCAGCTATGAATATTATATTTATGTGTCCCTCTGCTATGGATAGAAATGACACACATCGTCATTTTTTTGTAGTGTTCCTAACATAGGCATAGTACTTCTTCAGGAACTTGTCGTTGATGGACATCATAAGCAAGTCACCATTGGGCTTAGCGAGTATATATGCGCCGATGGAGTAGACCGTCTCTACCACAAAGGGGCCCTCCCACTTGGGTTAGAATTTTCCTGCCTTCTTGTCGGTCATGACCATTGGTCTTCTTACAGCGAGGACTAGGTCGCCCACTTGGAATGTCCTTTATTTGACCTTTTTGTTGAAGGCATCGGAAAGTAATGCTTGGTATAGTTCGATGCGCTGATGAGCCAAGAGGCGCATTTCGTCGAGTGCCTCCAATTATTGTAGACGTCGATGATGATTCTCTTCGGTGGTCAGCTGATGTGTAAGGGATACCCGGAGAAAAGAATTTGGGTCTCCAAAGGAAGTACAGCTTTACTTCCGTACACCAAGGAGAATGGTATATTACCAGTTGGGGTTCGAATCATTGTACGATAGGCCCAAAGATATTTGCCCAACTTTTTATTCCAGTTACTTTTGTTGGTGAAAATAAACTTTTTGAGGAGCTTGAATATTTTCTTGTTGAATGCTTCAGCTAACCCATTCGTTGCTAGATTATAGGCGGTTGAAGCTACATTCTGAATTCAGTTTTTATCACAAAACCAAAAAAAATGTGGCTGACAAATTATAGATCGTTGTCACGAATAACCTTCAAGGAAAGCCGAAGTTGGTAGATGATGTGATAGTTAAGGAATCTAATCATGTTGGATGTCTTTACTTCTGTGAGTGGAATAACTTCCGCCTACGTAGAGAAGTAGTCTATGATAGCCAGTAAAAATCGGGGCCCCTTAGACGAAGGTGACTGATCGGTCCTATAATGTCCATGCCCCAGGCTTTGAATGGCCATGATACGATGGTCGGATAAAGGAAATATGATGGTTGGTTGATGAAGTCTGTATGGATTTGGCACATTCTGTACTTTTTCACATAGTCGACGGCATCTGCCACCATTATTGACTAATAATAGCCCATGCGTCAGAGACGATCCTTTAGCTTAAGGCTGGGTTGGTGTGCACCGCAAATGCCGTAATGGGCTTCCCGGAGAGCTTGCTTTGCTTTGGCGTCTAATAGGCATCGCAGCAAGTGTCCGTCATAGAAACGTCGGTACAACATCTTAGTGGTTATATCATAATAGAACCGGAGGGAGCATCTTCTAACGGAAGTGGCCTCCTTTATTTTATCTGGAAGGATTTCGTAGACAGCGTAGTCTATAAATGGGAGCCTCCAATCTTTGACATGGGTATCTGTGTCCATAGACTAGCATAGACTTAAGCATAAGTTGTTTCTTCAGCAGACATGCTCTTGTCCCACTACTGTGATCAATAGGTGGGTTTTGATTGGAGTTGCTAAAGAAGCAGCGAGGACGGCGAGTGCGTCAGCATCGATATTTTTGCAGTTGTGTTGCATGTTTTATGAAGAACTTTGTAAAAATATAAATCATGTCGACGGTTGCTTGGTGATAAGAGAGTAGATCCTCGTGGCGAACCTCGTACTTCCAACGTACTTGGCAAACTATTCATTTGGAGTCTCTATAGGCTTCTAGGAGGTCAACCTCCAATTGTTTAGCCAGCTGGAGCCCAATGATGAGAGTGTTGTACTCTGCCACATTGTTGGAATATGGCTCTGTAAGCGAGTATGCACGATAGATGACTAGGTCATCGGGAGAGATCATCACTACCCCTACTCCGGTGACTATATTGCCTTTGGGCCATGTTCTGGAAGTACCGTCGAAGAACATTCGCCAAACTGATCCCCCTATTATGGCAGTATTAGACTCTAACACTTCATCGGGGATTTCGTTCGTAGAGCTTTAAAGTTTTCCATATCGAATGAGATGACAGAAAGTCGGCCAATGCTTGGCCCTTGACAGCCTTTTGTTGGATGAACACCATATCGTAGGACGACAATAGGATTGTCCATGAGGCTAGGCGAGAGTTGAGTGCCCCGGGCTTGGTCATGAGGGCTTTGAGGGGGTTCACTCGAGAGATCACATAGATAGTTTGCCCTGTCAAGTAATGGCTGGTCTTTTGGAGGGCGAATACCAGAGGTAGTAGATAGCTTGCTCATAGACTTCATCTCTATTTTGGGCAAGAAGAACACCGAAAGAATAATCAATTGCCTGGATGTAGGGTAAGAAGGGCATTCCCATGATTGGGGCTACTAACACCGGGGGGTTCGTGAGATACTTCCTAATATCGTCGAATGCTTGTTGGCATTCTTCCGTGCAAGTAAAAGAGACTCCCTTCTTTATGAGTTGAGTGAAGGGCCGACATCATCCGGAGAGATTGGCTATGAATTGCCTAATGTAGGCTACTCTTCCCTACACACCATGGAGTTTTCGCAGGTTCTTCAGAGGTTGCATATCCAGGATGGCCATAGTCTTCTCAGGCTCAATATGAATATCCTTTGAAGTTATGATAAAGACAAAAAATTTGTCGCTGGAGACTCCCAAGAATGATTTGGTAGGATTCATCTTGAGCTAGTGGGCTCGCATTAACTCAAATACCGTCTTCAAGTCATGGAGATGATCGTGTTAAAAACAGCTTTGAAAGTGATGTTATATACGTAACATTCCACTATCTTGTGCAGATGGTCACCAAAGATATTTCTTATGGCTCGTTCATAGGTAGCACCTGGATTCTTCAGACCGAAGGGCATCATGGTGTAACAGTACACACTTATTGGCATCTGAAATGACGTATGCTTCTCATCGTCAAAAAATATCTTGATTTGTTTATTGCCTGAAAACCTATCCATGAAGGACATATGATCGAAGCCGCTAGTTTTGTTGATCATCCCGTCCGTAATCGGGAGAGAGAACTCGTCTTTTGGGCAGACCGTATTTAGGTCATGAAAGTCTATGTAGACTAGGATTTTATTATTCTTTTTTATGAAAGGAACGATATTAGCCACCCAATCTGGATGTTGTTCTTTATGAATAAAGCCGCTTGCTATAGCTTATTCACCTCTGCTTCAATGGCGTCCATAAAGTCTGGACGGAATCATCATTGCTCCTACTTTACAAGCTTAGCGTTTGGCAGGATATTGAGCTTGGGCATTGCGATTTATGGGTCTAAGTCTGGCATATCTTCGTAGTTCCATGTGAAGACGTCGATGTATTCCCTCACCAGCTGGACAAGGGATTTACGCTTTCCGGTTGAGAGATTTTTGCTGATGAAGATATGTTTAGGAGCAACATCTTCACCCAAATCAACTTGTACAACTTTGTCCTCAGTAGGGGTTCCAGCTACTCGAATCATCGTTCCCATAGTGACTCCAGTTTTTGAGCCCATGGTTCAATTTTGAAAAGTTTGATCAGATACTCGTCGTCCTCTTTTGGATCAGTAGAATAAGAGACCGTTTGACATGACTTGGCCTTCTTTTCCTTGGATTTAAAAACAGAAGGTACTGCTTGTTGCATCATTTTTGGAACGAGGTCTGGGTCAACACATATGACTTCACCTCTTGGATTGGTGAGGGGAACCAACCCGTCTGCTAGGGCTAAAGGCAGGTTAACGACCTCTATAGTTGTCTTGGGTATTGGGACAACACCGTCTTAGGTCTCAATTGTCAGAAAAGTGCCAAATTGGAGAGGCACCATATTTTCTGTGACTGTCTTGTCTTTATAGTCCAAAGTGAGGGCTTTGGAGTTGATCAGTCATTATGTATGCCTTTCTAATATGTAACAATCTTGCGTTGTGTGATGGATATATCGATGGTAGTGGCAATGCTTAGGGTTGTCCACCTTGCCTGCTTCGTTAGAGTATTTGATATCTGGTTGCCAGAGATTTTTTCCTTCATCAATACTTTGAAGAGTTCTTATGACATCATCGTCATTAAAAGAATAAGTCTAATGTACCCTTGGTGGCTCTGTCGACTTAGTAACCGACAAGGTCAGACTTTTGGACAAGTTAACTGTCAAGGCCTGCTTTCCTTTACTGTCACGAATGTTGTTAGCGTTGAAAGGATGCTTCCCCTTTTCTTCAACACTGGGAGTTTGGAATCCCAATTAGCGGGTGTCTTTTGTGCTCTTCTCTGCAGCAACGACACTTATGATAAATTTTGTCCAGTCACTGAATAGGACAGATGTCGTCCAGAGTCTTATTGTTGGTAGAAGGTTCTTTAGGCATGTGTCCATTAGCGAAGATTCAGGAATGCGATGAGGTAATTTCAACGTCGTCTGACGGAAATGCTTGATGTAATTTCATGCAAGTTCCTTGTCCCCTTGGGTGATATCCATCAGGGAGGACATAGTCATATCCATCCCTCCTTCAAAGAACTGGGCGAGAAAAAAAGACGTTAGGTCTTCGAAGGAGGAAATACACTTATCCAGGAAGCTACAAAACCACTCGAAAGTGACGCCGGACAGTGCTCCGACAAACAAGTTGGTGAGTAATGCGTCATCCCGCAGTAAGTGGCATATTGTAGACTGGAAGTATCTCATGTATTGATGTGATGACGTCTTCCCGTCGAATGGAGCCAAAGATAGTGGCTCGTACTTGGGAGGGCATACCACATTATACTATTATGGAGGTTAGGGTTATCAAATCCTAAGCTTCTGGAGCCTGTCTTGATTATTGCGAGCATCAACGCAGGTACACAAGTCCCTAAGAGTCTCCTGAATTTTGTCTGGCAGGAGAAAGGCAGAGAATTAAGGTACGGTTTGGTTGCTTGCAACCTGAGGAGCCGGATCAGACATGTCAGATTCTTCAGTGGTTCATTGGTCTGGGTTTGTTTGTCCCGGGGCTTGCGACTATGTTGGGATGATGCTTTCTCTGAGTTCCAGCACTGTGTGAGTCAGAGTCTGCATTAAAGTGTTCAAAGCCTATATCATGGTTTCGAGTGCCTCAAGGCATTGTTGATTACTAGGCCCTGCATCCTTCTCTTCTCCTGCCATGTATGCTGGCATTACGTCAGAAGAGGTGGACGGAAAGGTGGTTGCCTCACTTTACTGCTCAATTATCTGAGTATCATGGTCCTCAGGGAGAGTGGGTAGTGTCGCATCACCTTCATTATTTGAGGGATTGCTACCGCCAGTCTCCGTTGTGGGCTCTTCTTGAAAGGTATGGCTACCCCCAACTAAGTTGTCATCTGTGTGTAGTGATTCACTGTCCTCTTGAAAGGATGGATTATCGTGGAACACCGGTGGACTGCTACCCCCACTCCGATTGTAGCTTCATTCGGAGCGGTATGGATTCCCCATAGCCCTTTTCTCAAGCATGTGCCTTGGAACACCCCTACGGTATGTACGTGTTTGCTATCCTTCATATGGCTTCGCGGTGTGCTGACCGTCACCCTTAGGTTTGGTGAGCTTTTCTTTGAGATCTTCTTTATTTGAGGAGACCTCTATGTTGAGCAACATGAGGTAACGATCTTCTTTATTTGATTCTCCTCATCATGTAGAGGTCTTTGGGGACGGTGTCGGGTTGGTGTCAATGGGTTATAGCCACTGGAACACCGACTATCTGGATGGAGGAACTGTTGCTTTAGAGTAATAATAGTTGATGATAATGTTGTCACAAGTGTGTCTACGAGGGGACACGTTGTATGCAAGAATTACTTCCCTCATCTTATGCTTATGACTAATCACGTTACGTAAATCAGACGATGGAGGGTTCCCTTTCACCCCCACTTCATGCGTTTGGGCAACCTTTGCGCATGGAGATGAGAATGAAGGGTTTGCTCCCAGACCTAGGTCTTCTACGGAAACTACAATCGGATCATTGATGGAAGACTTATTATTAGATGGGCCTACTTCATATATGCAGCCATGATGGGCGCATGGGTCTGTCTTCATATTGTTTGTTCTCTAACTTGGTTTAGGTGCACCTGCGGTGTCCAAGTGGGTTCGAAAAGGCTTTAGGGGTAGACCCACTTCTGGCGCATGAGTGCCTGGGTTGGCCCAGTATAGTTTCCCATCAGCAGACACATATGACAAGTAGTGGCGCATGCTTTTGAGGGGCTGGTTGTACAGCACCTCGAGCACACATGTCTCGAGTTGGTTTAGGTTCTCTTGCACTAATGCTCCTCGGTGCATAGTACACAGAATCCAGGTTAGGACTATACGAGTCATTGTCAAAGGCAGCCTTTATCGTAGCTGGCTTCATTCACCTATGTTCAGGCACGGCACATCTTTTTTTGCCCGGACGGTGTTTTGTGCATATCTCTCAAGGTTCGATATCATTCTTCTCACGATCGCCTTGAGAGATGGATATAGAATGTGCGTCAACCTCATGTGCATCTGCGACAAAGGTTGGCAGCACTTCTGAGACAGAATATGCGTTTACTGCACTGGCCTTGGCAACCCAGATCTTGTGAGCTTTGTGAGGTCGTGCGAGCCTCATTGAAGAACTTGACTTGTCAGCTGGATACAGGTCAACTGCATGTGCATCTGCAGTGGGGGTTGACAACGTATCGGTCAGCAATCTCGGGCATGGCGTAGTGACCTTGGCGGCCCAAATCTTATGAGTCTTGCGGAGTCTTATAGGCAGTATGTCTTCGAATGCCTGTTGGTCTAAGCAAACGACCAACATCCTCTGATTCAAAACCTAACTTGGTCACGTCAGATTGCGTTACTAGCTTCTCGTTAGAGGAGAAGCCCTTCCCTAACAGAGTCACTATTTTTTTGATATCCAGTACAAAAGAATTTCTAACACAGAAGGATCTATGTACAATAAAAAAATCTGGGCAAGTATGACGGTGGAGATCAAGCACTGTAGCGGCTCGCCCTGCCATAGTCGTGAGGATCTTTATAGTCGGTCGCGACTGTTGTCATAGTCAACGACGGTTGAAACTTCTAGAAAAAAACTTCGAATTGGGAGGGCTTTACACTATTGATGATCCAGGACCAAGGAGGATGACGAGGCTTCGGGGTTTCTATCTTCTTATCCTTCTCGCGATGGTGGTGTTTATTTATATTATCCTCCTTTTTATGTGGGAAATAACCACTATTTATGGCCTTGAGAAGGCTTCACGTAGGCACATATATACGCGGATTACATGTCGGCGCATGTCCTCCTGTCGGCGCATGCAACATTAAGGCTGCCACATGGTAAGTCAAGATTTAGGGTTACTGATTCCCATAATACTCTTGACACATGTCAGACCCTAATTTTAATGGTTGTGATTGCACCCTGGGACTGTTGCCACTTGGAGAATGAAGAACACTGAGGGAATAGTGGCACATGGCATTGCTGGCATCTGGGAACACTAGAGAAATAGTGGCGAATGATGCTGCTGGCACAAGGAAACACTAGAGAAGTAGTGGCGTATGGCGCTGCTGGCACATGAAAACACTAGAGAAGTAGTGGCATATGGCACTGTTGGCAAATGAGAACACTTATTTGACTGTTGGCACGTAGGGCTAGATCACTTTGGCGCATGGGCCTGGATCACTCTGGTGCATGGTAGATATTTTCTATGCTTCTACATTGGTCAGTTTGGAATTATGGGAGAGGGCAGCTACTCTGCGTATGGGATAGCCAAATTAGTATACCACAGTCACCGAATGGAACTATGGGTTTGATGAGTTATGCAGATGCCCTCTGACGTTCATAGATCATTACGGACGGATACAGATGACTGTTGACACTATATATACACCACTAGCCTTGAGCTACGTGGATTAGTCGAGTTAGGCTAAATCCCACCCATGCGTACAAATTGTTTTCTCTAAATTGCATATTTAGGCGTTAGAAATACCCTAGCATACTTTATGATTTTATTTTAATTTATATAATATGTATATTTTGTATCTTGCTACGTCCCTCTTAGGATCCGGTTTCCTTTCAGATTTGTAGTGCTGATTGTCGTTGAGTCCTTTTGGAGCTGCTGATGAGTATACAGGTATTGTGATTAGGTACTTATATCATATTTTTTGTAACTATACAAATACTTATTTTTATTGCTTATTTATTTGTTGTTATAGCCTAGTATTAGTAGACTCACATTTTTTATTTCGAGTATATTCGAACAAGTGTTGTATGTGGTGCTCATCATGATACATGTTGTCCATTTTTATATTTTGTATCCTTATGGATTGAGACAGAGATATATTTATTGTGTTATCTAGATAGTGACTCTTATTGAATAGCTTATTCGTATTTAAGTGGGTCTGGAGTCCACTTGATACGTAGTTGGCCATTGCGACGTTACTTGGCCTCGCATATTTTGGGACTAGGACGTGACAGGAGATGATTATCTTAATAAATCATAATAATAAGGGGGAATGTTTCTATTAAACTGGATATGATTAAGGCTTGAGGACTGGAGGTTCCTTCTATGGGTGCTTCAGAGATTTGGCTTTTGTAAAAAATGGTTGGATATGGTTCTGAGGCTGGTGAACAACATTTGGTTTTTTACTCTTATTAATAGGAAAATATCAAGAGTTTTTCATGCTTTGCGAGGCATTCGACAAGGGGATCCTCTGTCCCCAGCCCTTTTTATCCTATCAACGGAAGCTTTAAGCAGGAATTCGTGCAGATGGGGCGACTATTGCCACTACATCAAAATAGGTGATTGTGAACAATTATTACTGCGACAAATAATTTTTGTCACAGTAATAACCGTGACACATTGGCCGTGAGAAATTATTTTTAACGCTTTTCGTCACGGTTATTACCATTATGAAAATATATTTTTGTAACGCATTTTATCACGGTTATTACCATGACTAATTTTATCTTCGTAACAGTTATTATAGTTACAAAAATGTACTATTACGTCACTTATCTTTCACTATTGTAGCGGTTATAACCGTTACCAATATCTTTTTTTATGAAAAAAATAATTCTAATATATTTTCCATTAACCTATATTCAACAAGCTTCAAAGCAATATATAATCGAAGATGAACTCCTATCAATATGCCTATAAATTCAAATTTATATTAGAATAGTTGAATACAACACAACATTACAAGATCTAACCCTCAAGATGAACACAAAGGAGAACAACCATTCTATTCTCAACACAAATATAAGAGAAAGAAACATTCCTCTATCATAGGTACACTAACTACTCTCCAGTTTTTATGATGAGCATGCTGACATGATGCCTCCACATTGAAGTAGCAGACCATTTAGAATATATGCCTCTACCTAACAACTGAGCTTGAATGGAGATATACTAGCCCCCTGGCCGCTCCAAGTGCTATTTTGAGTATAAAAGACCAACCCATCTTTATTTCATTAATTCCTATATTTTTAAGAAACTAAAAATGAAGTAGTAATATAGAAAAAGTGGTTTGGTTATATACTTAAATTATTGTGAAGGATTAGCCAACCATTTAGAACATTATGTAGAGGCTTGCTTTCAGCTCCATTTCTACTGTATTTTCACATACCCTCCTTGGTTGCAAATGACAGCAAGCCACAGTTCATCGCCTCGATGATTGTCAGTCCAAAATTTTTGTACAATACAGGCTGTACCAAATGAATGGTTACACAATCTCTATATAGGAAATATATAATATAATTGAAGTACATTTGGCAAGGAACCATACAAAATGGCAAGAACCAAAATGTAAACCCAGGCTAGAGTAACTAGATTTAATAACCAAACTAACTCACACCTACCTACCTACTATACTATAACAAGCATAAAATTGTCATGACAAAGATTCATAGATGGGTGTAACACTGCTATGTATGTAAAAAGATATTGAAGAGGCATTCATCTCAAGGACAAGCTATCCACAACAGTAGAAAATTATGCCCACCAATTGACTAGGAGGTTCCAATCATAAGTTGTGAAAAGGCTCATTTATATCCCATTTTGTGTCATTCATGGACAAAAATTTACCAATTTGGGAGTCATTAGTGAGTTTTATCCTTAAATGGTGTATTCTCAAAGCTAATTAGTACTAACTTTTAAGAAACAAATATGCACAAAATAGAATACATAGCAGGCACTATGCTATGATATCCAGAACAAAAGTACTATCTTTATGACGACAGGTTATAGTAAAGTAGTGGCAAAAATGGTTCTAAAAATAATAGATTATTTTAGGTCAAAGGATTTATTTTAAAAGATTTGCAAAACTCCATACATAAGAAAGGCCAATTAGGTTCATATATATGACAATGAAAAGCTTGCAGAATTGGCACTTTGATTTTCAAAGGAATGCTAGTATCTTTGTAATTAAGTGATAGGGCGACAACCAATTGCATGAGATTTTAACATTAATTTTATAACAACATATATAATGTTCTTGAAAGTGATAGAGCGACGACCGATTCCATGGAGCAACTTATTGTACTTCACTTAATTATAATAAAACAAAGCAATATGGAATGTGCATTACCTACTATATAACAACATATATGCTCATTGTGAAAGTACCACATCCACTTCTACATTACTAACCTGCAATGTAATAAATACTACATAAATGAGAAGTACAAATCAACAATTTATGTTTGTCCTGCAAACTAATTTTACACACAATTACCTTACAATCATCAATCTTGTACCAGTCACCTTCAAAATCCACGGAAGAATTGTCAGACCACTAGTCTGCATTAAAAGATATAGTTTTCCTCTACAGAAAAATATAGTAAGATATTTTGAACACTCATAAAAACATAGAGGACCCAATAAGATTACACACAATGGAGAAAGATTTGGGGTCAATCTCTTACTATCGGTCTTACCACAGAACAATGAATCTATGAAATTGGCCTAGATATAACAAATAGAAAACAAAAAAGCATGAATCGATAAAAATATCAGACCCTATTAGTCATATATTCCAATTTCGAGTACTCCTCAACTCCATAATGCCATCTGATAACACCCCATACTGCAACAACAATAACACAAGATTTGAAGAATATATATTTGACAACGGATACTCCTCCCTCCACGAATTATAAGTGACTTTGTTCTTAGGTGATCATTATAGGTACTAGTAAATTCATGTGCATTGTACGTAAAACAATTTTTTCTAATATTATTGTAAAATAGTTTAAATATTTAAATATATTTGAATTAAGATTTGTTATATATGTTTATATTTTAATTAGGATTTATTATAGATTTAATTATATTTTAATTATAATTTGTTATGAATATATCTCTACTTTCTATAAAGAGTATTAAAAATGTCTAGCCATTTAAGCCGTATGTATATCTTCACGTAATTAAAAAAAATTTAATTGTTTATCTATGTAATATTATCTAACTATAGACAAATACCTCTTCTACCTCATGTGGTTAAGGTGGGTGGCATTCTCCTTGGTTGTTTTGGTTCGATTTCCCATGGAATTATTGTTGTGACCCACTCCCGGATATTCAGCACGAGTACGTGGTTACATCAACCCTACGACGCAGTGTCGGCGGTAGAACGCTGTCTAGATCTCAAGATCAATACAAGTCCTACTAATAAACAATATGTACTCAATCAAAAAATTCTAAAGGAAGATATCAATAAGGAAAGATAAATCTGATACAATATCACAAAATTATCTAAAGTCTATAATTCAATACTAATACAAATCATAAAATATTCTGGAGACAAATTCGGTCAACAACTAAAGGAATAAAACTAGAGAAAGGTACTAAAAATAGAGAAATGCTAAACTAGATCTCCATAAGTCACGTCATGGTCCAAGGTGAAGAAACGATCTCAACTATGCTTTATTATAAGACCACACAATACGGGGCACAATACTTCCTAAAAAATTTAACGCATCCAGTCAGGATTGCAGCAAGTACAGCTACAGCTATGAAAGTACACAATACATGTATAAATCTATCATGATGAGTATTGTATAATAAGAAACTAGTCTAGCGGGTAAATGTACATCATGTAATGAAACAAGTAATAAGATAAAACTGTGAAGATGAACTAGAAACATTTAAGCAAGTAAACTATATCCTAAAATTCATGACATGACAAGAACCATAATCGTGTAACTAGAATACAAAACTAATCAGGAACATCGTGTGTGAAGTATACGACTGCTAGCGATCGGATTGAGTCGAATAGCGAATCAAAAAAAGGATAAACACGAAAAATAATACGAGTAATCATGGATCCCAAAAAATATGGATAATCATGAATCATAAATCATGGCTAATCATAAATTACTATATGGGTAAACACATGTCACAATAGGGATGCTTATAAAATCATGACATGGATGGTTACGAAATTATGACACGAATTTGTGTGTCATAACCCGGACTCACGCATCATAACCTGGATGTTCACGCATCAAGACTCGGATAATCACTAGTTATGACATGTATATAACTCAATCATGAATCACGAAAAACCATTAAACCATGAATCAAAATAACCTGTCTATGTGCACGAATCATAGTATCAAGATAATAGTGAGAAATAAAATGGTATATATATAATAATATTTATAATATAAGGGTAAATCCATAGTTGTAATGTACTTGCCTTGGATTAGTTGAAGTCGATGTTTGCGACATGAAAGTGTCGACATAAAAGTATACAAGTGTCCTGTTACTCTAGATAATCCCAAATGATGTAACGGTCAGTCCTAAATGGCTTGGAGCAGTCCAAATAGCCAGGAACGATATAAGAAGTCCAGATTCAGAGTTCGACACAAATTTCGAGATTGAGATAACGGATCCACGATGGTCCAAAAGGGAAATGAAGTACACAAATTACCTAAGCTCAACAATAATCCAAGTTTAGCTAAGAGAAGGGGTTGATTATTAAGCTAAGCCAGTTATGTTATGAAACTCAATAGAAATTATTTAGAAGTATGTTTATCAAAGTCCATTTGAAATAATACTTTTATAACACTTAAAATAATAATGTATAGAAACTTGAAAACCAAACTAACATTATAGGGTTTAAACTTATATATATATATATATATATATATATATATATATATATATATATATATATATATATATATAGGTCCAAAATAGATTGTAATTCATATTTATATTTAGTAAATTAACACATTTAGAATCATTAATCCAATATTATAATGTTAACATCAACCCACAATATTATTATATATCTAGAACCTAAAAAATATTAAATAACCAAAACCTAATATAACAAAAACTAATTAAATTATAATATAACTAAAAAGTAAACTAAAGACTTAACTATCCACTAAAAATCAATAACCAACTAAAGAAGAAGAAATAAAGAAGATCTTTGGTCGAAGAAAACTCCGGTCGATGTCAGATCAGTGTAGTATCGCGGGACTCGAGACGATGTCAGTAGCAGAATCTGCTGGTTGGAGAGAAGATCGGTCGATTCGTGGAGAGGAGGGCAACATATAGATCTAGTGGCTTCACTGACAGCTTCGGGCATAGAAATACCGTCGTCAACTCGAGGATGTGTCGAAGGAGCTCGATCTGGTAGTCGAAGCCGCGACGGTATGCCCAGATCTAGGAGCTAACCACGTGGCTCAGCGGCGCTAGTCAGGAAGAGGAGCACTACTAGAGGGCTTTATTCGCTGAAGATCGAGGTGGCGAAGTCGGATCTGGTATGGGAGGAGGCGAGATCGGCTCTGAGAAGTTGGAGTTCGAGGCTCTTATCGGAAAACGGCGGATCGAGGTTAGGTTTAGGGCTAAGGTTAGGTTTAATTTTTGGATTGCTTATTGGGGATGGTGGTGTATCAATTTTACTGTGGAGTGTCCATAATTGTTTGACATAGAAGGTGGTTAGGAATTTTGTGGACATGTCCGGATGTGTCGGACACGAGAGGATGGTTATGGTGTATATTGTAATGGCTGGATACAAGAATGGAATAGATGTGGACACCTGGGGTCGGACCCGAGGCCGATACGACTGATTCAAGGAATTCAAATACGGACATATGGGTCCAGACTGTTGAAGCATAAAAATATACGCCTACACAGATGGCGCACTCTACATAAAAAGCTCAGCAGAAGAAAGGCACGCTTTCTTAGTTCTCAATACTATGACGCACTTTCTTAATATGGCGCGCTATCTTAACGCTACGAAGATTGGTGCACAATGGCCTTGTCCCGCCTCAGCATTTAATAAACAGACTGACAGTTGCTGAAACCGAAGAGATCAATTCATTTATTGCAGAAGATCTTTGGCACACAGACCTAGGTTAGCGTTTAGTGACCCATCAGCTGTGCCAACTTCATCATAAGTGCGTCGATGTGTCAACATCTATAAAAGTGTGCCATCACAGCCAACTTCTTCAAAAGTGTACCATTGTGCCAACTTCTACAAAAGTGTGCCATCACGGCCAACTTCTTCAAAAGTGCGCCATCATGGCCAACTTCTACAAAAGTGTGCCATCATGGATACTTCTTCAAAAGAGCTCTTATATAGCCAATCTTTCCAAATGTGTGCCAATCTCCAAACCACTTCTAAAGTGCGCCTACGATCCTAACTGACAAAGAGAAGTTACGATTATGTGTCCTACACGCCATGCTCTTCGTGAAAAGCTACTCTATCCTCGTATAGGAAGTCACGTGTCAAGCAGACAGCAAGTTGTGCACCCACTCACTAGATCGTGGGATATCATCCCATCAAAAGTGTTACACATTACGGATTATCCAAAGTGCGCGCACATTGTCATAATTGCTCTAAAATTCTATAAATATAGGATCATTGTGTAAGTTAAGAAGGCGGCGGGGAAATTTCAAGTCTTTGAAAATCAAGAACAGAAGGAGAAAAATAGAATCATGTTGTGTCGTTGTTGCTAACGCTTTCTTATTGTCCAACTATGTAAGTTGTTCAAGCATGCTTGCAATTCTTCATCGTCATGTAGTCCAAGGTAGAGAATTTTTAAGTCTTTCAAATTCAAGAACAAAAGAAGAGAAATAGAAGCTTGTTGTGCCATTGTTGCCAAGGCTTTCTTATTGTCCAACTCTTCAAGTTATTCACAATATCCTTGTCTTATTTCTTTATCGTCGTGTGATCCAAGGAGTAAAGTAATCACCGCAGATCAGACCTCTACAGCTATACTTCCCCAGAATCAATTAAAGTAGATTCCTATTTAGGATCGATTGTACTCTTTTTTCTTTTTAATGGTTTGTAATACAAACTTTTGTTTAAATTTTTTTTGCAAACAAGATGGCGACTCTGCTGGGGAACGACTTTCTTCTCTGATGAGAAGGTGATTGCTCAACTCGATGATGCGTTAGTCAGTTTGATGCGGAAGACCATGGCCTTGAAGTTTGACCAACAAGCATACGAAGAAATGCTCTATTTTGGGGGTACTACTAACCCCTCATCCGCACTCAAGTCAAGGAAAATCCGCAAAGTTGGGTGCCCAAGCCTTATCATACATATCCCGAAGTTGTTGCCAACAAGAGAAAAATTATTATGATTGACGGGAACTACCTGGTCAATTCTGTCAAAGAAACTCAGGTTAATGACTTGGTGGACAACTTTGCCGGCAACTTTGAGAATATTTATGGACTCATTGTATGGAACGTTCATTGCATCTCACATCAGGCACATCTCAGAGTTGGAAGCAACGGAATGGGCAAAGAATCGAGTCGCTCTGATACCATTATGTCACGCCCCGGTCTCCCGCGAGCTCGATCGTCCCCGCTGAACGTGAATCACCACGTTACGGCTCTCCCGCAGGACAATCGTTCTCATCGGAACGTGATGCCGTGTGTCACGCCCCGATTCCGTGGAATCGATAGTCGTCCCCCGGGCGTGACCGCCGTGCGGGCCTAGGTTGCGCTCCGCACAAGGCTAAGTATTTTTGTTTCGCATAGCGAGCACATATTCAGAGTACGCAGATAATTGAACACAGATTGAAACATGAAAAAGTTCTCCTTTATTGATAATATGAACATCTATTACAAACTCCCTGAACTGAGTCATATGGATTGCCTCTATGGGCTTACAAAAGTGTGGACACAAAATGAGATAGCAGTCCTGTACATTACATCCCTTACTAAACTCAAAATATAAGACCTTGGGACGGAACGACTGCCTTGCCACGGAGCTGCATGATTGCTTCGGTGGCTAGCTTCTTCTTCAAAAGGCTTCTTCTTCAAAATGCTTCTAAGGTGGCACGGTCGAGGCGTGCCTACAGCTGGACTGGATTGGGGGTTTGTCTCCTGCTCCTCGCTCGGTTTTTCCTAGCGCGGGGAACCTGTTTCAACGAGGGTCAGTACATCGAAACGTACTGGTGAAGGCAAGCTATCCCAACTATACCAATCAACACGTTGATTTAATGAAGCATGCATATTTGTGGGTTTCTATCTTGCCTTAGTTCATTTTACAACAAGACATAGATATAGAATCATTGAAATGACTCGTCACCGTTCGGTGACATTTACCTGTCCGTCTGAACCACCTGCACAATACTTACCTTGCCTTCCCTGTCAAGAAGACACAAGTTAGTTTCTACAGGTTTAAATATACAAGGGGATCACTGGCACGTTGCCATAATGGACGGGCTAGTCTCAGTACGGAGTGCCGTGCGACGCATAGATCAGGACGTCCCAAGGCATTCCGTCCTATAGCAGGCGACTATCATGAGTTCCGTCCGGATCGGATCGGTGCCAGTGCCCCAGCGACCGTCCGCAGGAACTAAAACCTTGTGCACAAGTTGTCCGTGATCAACGCAGTACACTAATATTAGCAATCGAGGCAAAACAGGATATATCAGGAGCAGGGCAGTACGGGGCAAGATTTACTTTTGCATAGCCTATCTGTTCAGTTTATGGCAATGAAAATGTGTTCTATACATAGCACAGTTCTAAGAAGAAATATACATTCTAACTTATATTTATGCATATGATGAACATTTCCAAACGAGCAAGCATATAAGTAAGTAACCGTTCGTAAGTTTCATTTGACAAGCAATATTTCCCAAGTCTATTCCCTTATTATCTTGATATCTTTTAGTTATTTACTTGGTATCGTCTGATCGGGGCAAGCACGAACACAAGAATTAGATGTGAAGACTAGCAAGAAGGGCTAGCTAATCGGGTTGGTAGCCACTCACTTTGGTAGTTGGAAGAAAAAGGAAAGAAGCGCTTTAGGCGTCCGCTCGAGCGACGACTACAGCTGGTTCACCTGTATTGACACGAACAGCTGATCAGTACTTCTTCCACTCTTCCCCTTATCGGAATTGAAGTGCAGTCCTAAGAACGAAAGCAATGAAATCCATCGAAACCGTTCAAGAAAACCCAAGCAAATCCGAAATCCAACTCAAGGCACGAAAGCAACAAGCGACAGCGAAAACTAGGCAACAAAGAATGCAGCGGAGAGGTCCCTCCTGACTCTGCCGCTCAGTCGATCCTTGGGGCACGGTCCACTGAATATGGGAATCGATTCCGAAGAAACAAATCCATAACGAGGACGAGTTCTTAATTCAATCTATCCCGATCGAACGATACCGTCTTAGTATTTCTTAGCCGCGCTCCCCGAATAGGGGGAACGGGGCACCACATCCTACCCAACCAATTGGAAGTTTCGTCCCGAAACTTAAGGAATAAAACCTACCACTAGGAAATAACAAGGGGAACCGTTCCCTCATATCAGATTCAAGCTCCCAAGTAGATTCTTCGACTGAGTGATTCCGCCAAAGCACGCGCACTAGAGGAACCGAACGAGCCCGAAGCAGCTTTTCTTTTCTATCCAAAATTTGCACAGGCTGTTCTACGTACGTCAAGTCGGCTTGAAGGTTCAGTTGGTCCAGGTCTACCACATGGCTCGGGTCGTACACATATTTCCTAAGCTGTGAAATATGGAATATATCGTGTACGTCGGATAGGGATGGTGGTAGAGCAATCTGATACGCAACTGAGGCAACCCGCTTTAGTATTTCGAACGGGCCGACAAATCTCGGACTCAGCTTTCCTCTTGCTCCGAACCTGCTGACTCCTCGCATGGGCGAGACCTTGAGGAATACTCGGTCGCCTACTTGGAATTCTAGTGGTCTTCGATGTGTATCCGCGTAGCTCTTTTGACGACTTTGAGCTATCTTTAATCTGTCCCGAATCAGCCGAATCTTCTGGACGGTCTGCTCCACGAGCTCAGGGCCAAGTACTTGTCGTTCTCCAACTTTGTCCCAGCAGATAGGAGATCTACACTTTCGCCCGTATAACACCTCATACGGCGCCATTTGAATGCTTGATTGATAACTATTATTGTAAGCAAATTCAGCTAGAGGTAGATGAAGGTCCCAACTAGTCTTCGTGTCCAAGGCGTAGAGTCGCAGCATGTCTTCGAGGATCTGGTTGACACGTTCGGTTTGGCCGTCGGTCTGTGGATGGTAGGCGGAGCTAAACTTCAACTTCGTCCCCATTGCTGACTGCAGGCTTCCCCAGAAACGTGATATGAATCGACCATCTCGATCGGAGACTATGGTTACGGGCACGCCATGGAGTCGAACGATTTCGTTGAGGTATATCTGAGCCAGGCGGTCGGCACTCCAAGTAGATTTGATAGGCAGAAAGTGAGCTGACTTGGTGAGTCGATCGACGATAACCCAGACTGCGTCATGTCCTCGTTGCGTCCTCGGCAAGCCAACAATAAAATCCATCGTTATATCATCCCATTTCCACTCCGGAATAGCAAGGCTCTGTAGTTCTCCGCCTGGTTTCTGGTGTTCGGCCTTTACTCGTTGACAAGCCATGCAATGCGACACAAACTGCGCCACATCCTTTTTCAAGCCGTGCCACCAAAACGTCGTGCGAAGATCCCGATACATCTTTGTGCTACCCGGATGAGAAGTATAGCTAGCATAGTGGGCTTCCGTGAGTATCTCTTCCCTGAGGGCCGCGTCGCTTGGAACGCACAGTCTTCCCTTCACTCGAAGCATCCCATCCGTGCTTACCGCAAAGTCGGACGCCTTCCCTGCTGAGATAAGGGCATGAATCTTTTGCAGGAACGGGTCGTCCTTCTGAGCGGTCTTTACTCGTTGTAACAAGTCGGGTTCGAGGCGCAGTTGTGATACTTGCGCCCACTTTGTATATCTGATTTTTAAGGTAATGCCCAGTGATTCGAGATCCCGGCGCAGCCTATCATCAATAGCCAAACTTCCTGCAAATACTCGACTCAGAGCGTCAGCTACAACATTTCCTTTACCAGGTGTGTATCTGATCATGAGATCGAAGTTGCTAAGGAGTTCAAGCCATCGCCGCTGCCGAAGATTCAAATCTTTTTGAGTGTACAAATATTTTAGGCTCTTATGATCTGTATAGATTTCACACGGCACTCCATAAAGATAGTGGCGCCACAGCTTCAATGCAAACACTACCGCGGCAAGCTCGAGGTCATGCGTTGGGTAGTTCTGCTCGTGAGGCTTTAGCTGTCTAGACGCGTAGGCGATCACCTTGTCACGTTGCATCAGGACACATCCTAGTCCCCTTCCTGATGCATCGCTATATATTTTGAAGTCGTCAGGTCCGTTTGGCAAAGTAAGGACCGGGGCGGAGACGAGGCGCTGCTTTAACTCCGTAAACGAAGCTTCACAGTCGTCCGTCCAAGTAAACTTTGCACCCTTCCGTGTGAGCTGCGTCAAGGGCGAAGCAATCCTAGCAAAATTTTGTATAAATCTTCGGTAGTACCCTGCCAGGCCAAGGAAACTTCGGATGTCGCTAGCTGACTCCGGTCGTTTCCACTGCGTGATTGCTTCTATTTTCTTCGGATCAACTGAGATGCCTTCCGAGGAGATGATATGCCCCAAAAATGAAATACTGTCCAGCCAAAATTCTGATTTGCTTAATCTGGCATACAACTTGTGGTCTCGAAGGGTTTGCAGCACCATCCGCAGGTGTCCTGCGTGCTCATCCCTAGTCTTCGAGTACACTAAGATGTCATCGATAAACACCACCACGAATTTATCGATGAAGGGCCTAAAGACACGGTTCATCGTATCCATGAATGCAGCAGGAGCATTCATCAGTCCAAACGGCATCACGGAAAACTCGTAATGACCGTACCGGGTTCGGAAGGCAGTTTTGTGGGTGTCCTCGGGCCTAATCTTCAGCTGGTGATAACCCGAGCGAAGATCGATTTTTGAAAATACTGCTGCTCCTTGTAGTTGATCGAACAAGTCATCAATCCGTGGCAGAGGATATTTGTTTCTGATTGTGACCTTATTCAATTCTCTGTAGTCGATGCATAGGCGTAGAGTTCCGTCCTTCTTCTTCACGAAGAGCACGGGAGCGCCCCAAGGAGACACGCTCGGACGGATGAACCCACGGTCAAGTAATCCTTGGAGTTGGCACTTTAGTTCCTTCAGCTCTGCAGGGGCCATTCTGTATGGAGGTTTGGAGATCGGCTGCGTGTTCGGAAATGTGTCAATAGTGAATTCAATCTCTCGATCGGGCGGCATACCGGGTAGTTCGCTCGGAAACACGTCGGGGAACTCCGCCTCAACGAAATTTGGCTCGACGTTTGCGTAGTCCTGCCGCGCATCCCGAACTGATGCTAGAAATCCCTCGCAGCCTGTGTAGAGCATTCGCCGAGCAGATTTTGCCGAAATCACCATGCAGGCCGTGGTCGCATCGTTCGCTGGACTACTGGTGTAACAGAACACGGCTTCTCCGGGCAGATGGAAAACGACTCGCTTCTCTGCACACTCAATGGTTGCCGCGCATGCGCCTAGCCAGTCCATTCCCAAGATGATATCATAGTCCCTAACATCTAGAACTAAGACATCGAGTGACAGCTTCTTCTCCCCAATACAAATGTAACCACCTAGGCATACTGAACGAACAGGGATTTTTGTACCAGAGGGGGTGCTAACATTTAAATCTAAGTGCAACGGAGTCATTTTTACATTGTTTTCCACGGCAAAATTTGTGGAAATAAAACTATGCGTTGCACCTGAATCAAATAGAACACGAGCAGGTATATTATTGAAAAGTAAGGTACCTGACACGACGGTATCCGAAGCTAATGCTTCTTCCCGTGTCATGGTGTAGACTCGGCCTTGAGCTTGATTACGCCCTTGCTGAGGCGCCGCTCGATTTGCCTGAGGAGCCGGAGTCTGGTCTGGTTGCGGTGGACGACGCGGACAGCTGCTAATCTGATGGCCTGGGTCGCCGCAACGGAGACAAGTCCCAAGCTTGCGGCGACAATCTTTTTCGATATGCCCTGGCTTCCTGCAAAAGTTGCAGGTCTTGTTGGTGTCTCCACGCTGTTTACCGCCGTTATTTGGACGCTTTGAAGCGTTGTTTCCTCTATCATTGCCTTGGCGTTTGTGATTGGAAGTTTGCACAGCGCCGGCAGCAACGTGAGGATACTGCGGTTCCAGGGAGAGGGCATGGTTTAATACTTCCCTCATCGTCTGATACTGTGGGACGGATACGTGCCCGTGGATGCCAGGACGTAGCCCTCCCTCGAATCGTCTGGCACGACTCGCTGCATCCGGTAGGTAAGCGACAGCAAATTTGGCCAGTTTGTTGAATTCTGCCGAGTATTGCTTCACCATCATACTGCCCTGCCGGAGCTGGACGAACTCATTTTCCCGTTGACGCCGTAGAGGCGGGGGTACAAACTCCTCCTCAAACGCGGCACGAAAAGTCGTCCACGCGATCACCTCCTCTCCATGGCCAAGTTGAAGAGATCGTCGATGCACGTCCCACCAGTCGTGCGCGTTGAGGCGAAGCAGTAATTGGGCACAGGTGACGCGCTTGTCTGCCGGCACTTCCAGGAGAGAAAAATGATCTTCAAGCTCGGCAAGCCAATCTAGGGCCACGATCGGGTCCTCAGTCCCTTCGAATGGCGTGTTACAGACCTTCTTGAAGTTTCCAAAGGAGAAGGTAGTCACTTCCCTCGTCCTTGGCACGGGCGGTAGTTCAACTTCAAGCGCTGGCTGCTCCACTGGTGTAGCTGTCGTTGCGGCAGAATGGTTGGAGGCCAGGGTCTGAACCAGCTGTTGCAGGGTATCTACCTGCTTTTGTTGGACTGAGAGCCGTGCCTCTAGGTTGCTCTCGAACTTGGCTTGGCGGGCATCATCCCTCTGTCTTTGCTCGGCTAACATTTGCACCACTTGTTGAATCGAGTCTGTTTGAGACCTGCCTCGTTGGCTCCAAGAGCTTCCTGATGTTCCGGAGCTGCTCTCCTGAGTCCGAGGCTCGCCTGGTGCTAGCGCTGACGGTTGCGCTTGCGTCGTTCCTTGAAAAGGAAGGTAAATTACATCAGGATCATAATGTATTATGGACTTATTGCATGAACGTATCTCATTTTGGCCTTATCGAGTTCAGGAGTTCGCATAGGCGAGTTATCGCTAAGGGAACTTTTCCAGTTTATGAATTAAATGAACTTTGAAGCTATGCTCTGATACCAACATGTCACGCCCCGATTCCGTGGAATCGATAGTCGTACCCCGGGCGTGACCGCCGTGCGGGCCTAGGTTGCGCTCCGCACAAGGCTAAGTATTTTTGTTTCGCATAGCGAGCACATATTCAGAGTACGCAGATAATTGAACACAGATTGAAACATGAAAAAGTTCTCCTTTATTGATAATATGAACATCTATTACAAACTCCCTGAACTGAGTCATATGGATTGCCTCTATGGGCTTACAAAAGTGTGGACACAAAATGAGATAGCAGTCCTGTACATTACATCCCTTACTAAACTCAAAATATAAGACCTTGGGACGGAATGACTGCCTTGCCACGGAGCTGCATGATTGCTTCGGTGGCTAGCTTCTTCTTCAAAAGGCTTCTTCTTCAAAATGCTTCTAAGGTGGCACGGTCGAGGCGTGCCTACAGCTGGACTGGATTGGGGGTTTGTCTCCTGCTCCTCGCTCGGTTCTTCCTAGCGCGGGGAACCTGTTTCAACGAGGGTCAGTACATCGAAACATACTGGTGAAGGCAAGCTATCCCAACTATACCAATCAACACGTTGATTTAATGAAGCATGCATATTTGTGGGTTTCTATCTTGCCTTAGTTCATTTTACAACAAGACATAGATATAGAATCATTGAAATGACTCGTCACCGTTCGGTGACATTTACCTGTCCGTCTGAACCACCTGCACAATACTTACCTTGCCTTCCCTGTCAAGAAGACACAAGTTAGTTTCTACAGGTTTAAATATACAAGGGGATCACTGGCACGTTGCCATAATGGACGGGCTAGTCTCAGTACGGAGTGCCGTGCGACGCATAGATCAGGACGTCCCAAGGCATTCCGTCCTATAGCAGGCGACTATCATGAGTTCCGTCCGGATCGGATCGGTGCCAGTGCCCCAGCGACCGTCCGCAGGAACTAAAACCTTGTGCACAAGTTGTCCGTGATCAACGCAGTACACTAATATTAGCAATCGAGGCAAAACAGGATATATCAGGAGCAGGGCAGTACGGGGCAAGATTTACTTTTGCATAGCCTATCTGTTCAGTTTATGGCATTGAAAATGTGTTCTATACATAGCACAGTTCTAAGAAGAAATATACATTCTAACTTATATTTATGCATATGATGAACATTTCCAAACGAGCAAGCATATAAGTAAGTAACCGTTCGTAAGTTTCATTTGACAAGCAATATTTCCCAAGTCTATTCCCTTATTATCTTGATATCTTTTAGTTATTTACTTGGTATCGTCTGATCGGGGCAAGCACGAACACAAGAATTAGATGTGAAGACTAGCAAGAAGGGCTAGCTAATCGGGTTGGTAGCCACTCACTTTGGTAGTTGGAAGAAAAAGGAAAGAAGCGCTTTAGGCGTCCGCTCGAGCGACGACTACAGCTGGTTCACCTGTATTGACACGAACAGCTGATCAGTACTTCTTCCACTCTTCCCTTATCGGAATTGAAGTGCAGTCCTAAGAACGAAAGCAATGAAATCCATCGAAACCGTTCAAGAAAACCCAAGCAAATCCGAAATCCAACTCAAGGCACGAAAGCAACAAGCGACAGCGAAAACTAGGCAACAAAGAATGCAGCGGAGAGGTCCCTCCTGACTCTGCCGCTCAGTCGATCCTTGGGGGCACGGTCCACTGAATATGGGAATCGATTCCGAAGAAACAAATCCATAACGAGGACGAGTTCTTAATTCAATCTATCCCGATCGAACGATACCGTCTTAGTATTTCTTAGCCGCGCTCCCCGAATAGGGGGAACGGGGCACCACACCGTGCAAGCCTAAAGTGCGCTTGCACAAGGCCAAAGCTTTGATACAAGGGCAAGTAAGCTATTCGATACTGAAGCAGCGGCACATAACATTGCAGAAAAGTAAAGAACACAATGGCACATGAAAAGCAAGCTCTTTTTATTGATAATCGAAAGTGTTACAAGCGGCGCATGGCCGAGATTACAAATCGCTCAAGCACTCTTCTCTCGATTACAATAACACCGTTCCATACATTATGTCCCTCTATCTGAAAGCAGCTTAAAGCAGGCACAAACTCAATGCGGCTCCAGGCATCGACTCCAGATTTCCGGCTCCTTGGGATGAGGCACGGCTATCGCTTCCTCAGACGAACGAGCACCTGAGAACAAGCAAACTGTTGGTGGGTCAGCACTTTATGCAAGTACTGGTGAGATAAAACAACTGAACAGAAGCTACATCCCCTGAAACCCACACTAAGTAATCATGTGGCAAAATATTGCATTACTAGTGATCTTGCTAGTTTTACTTAGGTTCATTTCATGCAGTTCTATAGCAGAGTCATATTACTTTGTTTGGAAACATGCTTTGAAAACATAATCAGACAACCAATCAATCGAGGCAACCAATTCAAGCACGAGGAATTCTGTTCGGGTGTGAGCAGCGTGTTCGGTGAACTATATGCACGGATTCAAGGGACAGGCAGCGTTTAGGGACCATCAATCAATCTAGCACACAAGATAACTATCAATCAGAAGTCGGTCCCCGAGTAACTCAGGATCGGTAGCGGTAATCCAGCTAACAATGACTCACATTCTGATCCTATTAGCAGCTGTGACGCATGGTTGCACATTACTGCCGAAGCAGCCGTAGCCAAGGTTCAGCTCTTCACTAATAGTCTCATTGTCCGACCGAATGCAATGCATGAAGCGCTAACGGGAGGTCTCTATGATGCAGACAAAATGAATAAGCAGACTTATGTATAAACTGATATTTCTTACCAACGGCCGAACGGTTATCCCTGCAGCAAACATACAAGTTAGCAACAATTGCATAAACATATATATTTTACCGTTCTTTAGTTTCCTGTCCGTCTCTGCATCAAACAGTTAGGTATGCAAGAAGGCTACCCTAGCATGCTCCCTAACGACCTGAATGCAGCTTATCTCCATACACTTCTCTAATACAGACTCGACTCTTCTCAACAGAAGCACCGCCTCCCTCTAATAGCCACGCCCCCCGAGATCCCGAAGGACCGACCCTCAGGGCGCACTATTAGTCTCACCCCATCGCATCACCATCCTCCCCCCAATATCCACGCCCCCTCAATGATCCCGAAGGACCGGACAAGGGCGCGTTATTGGACTCCCACATTTCGTTTGTCCTCCATCCACCGCAAGCACCCACATAGTCTCTTAGCACATCTTTTTCACACAACACACAACATGATAAGCACATTCCTAATAGCCGCACCCCCGAGATCCCGAAGGACCGACCCTCAGGTGGGCTACTAGTCTAGCACACACATGACAAGCATTTACTCTCGCATCGAAACAAGCATTCAAGACAAGCCTTATAAACACGATAACAAGCAAACATATAAACGATCTTTTAGTTGAGACTAGCATGGCACGGGTCTATTATCACATCAAGTAAATCATGCAGTTCTATCTTCTTAGCATAGTAATGGTTCTATCTCTTTAGACAAGCATACATATTCTCTTAGCTAGGCAGCATATTCGTTTCAGTGACAAGCTATGTGAGTTCTTTTATTAGCATGCTGAGTCGGTTCTATCATTTCTTATGAAAACATTTCTTCTTAAGCAAACAAGCATTTAAAACTCAGATTCATTATTAAGTCGTGCAAGAATCAGAGAATGCAGTTCTGCCCACTCACCTTGATTAATCGGTCGGGAACTCTCCGAGAAGACTTCCGTTCGAGCAAGCAAGTCGATCCCACTTGTACATAGTGCCGACGCGGAGCGGGGCACTACATACTTACCCACCAACAAAGAGTTTCGTCCTCGAAACTCAAGGAGAAACTTATACAAAAACATATAGCAGCGATAGTCCTCATCCCTCGCCATCCCAAATCAAAACTCAGGCAATCACAACTCAATAAAACTCTAGCCAACAAAATCACAAATCATATCTCAAGCAATGAAAACAAATCCAGAAAACTTTTGCCGGCAACTTTGAGAATATTTATGGACTCATTGTATGGAACGTTCATGGCATCTCACATCAGGCACATCTCAGAGTTGGAAGCAACGGAATGGGCAAAGAATTGAGTCGCTCTGATACCATTATGTCATGCCCCGGTCTCCCGCGAGCTCGATCGTCCCCGCTGAACGTGAATCACCACGTTACGGCTCTCCCGCAGGACAATCGTTCTCATCGGAACGTGATGCCGTGCAAGCCTAAAGTGCGCTTGCACAAGGCCAAAGCTTTGATACAAGGGCAAGTAAGCTATTCGATACTGAAGCAGCGGCACATAACATTGCAGAAAAGTAAAGAACACAATGGCACATGAAAAGCAAGCTCTTTTTATTGATAATTGAAAGTGTTACAAGCGGCGCATGGCCGAGATTACAAATCGCTCAAGCACTCTTCTCTCGATTACAATAACACCGTTCCATACATTATGTCCCTCTATCTGAAAGCAGCTTAAAGCAGGCACAAACTCGATGCGGCTCCAGGCATCGACTCCAGATTTCCGGCTCCTTGGGATGAGGCACGGCTATCGCTTCCTCAGACGAACGAGCACCTGAGAACAAGCAAACTGTTGGTGGGTCAGCACTTTATGCAAGTATTGGTGAGATAAAACAACTGAACAGAAGCTACATCCCCTGAAACCCACACTAAGTAATCATGTGGCAAAACATTGCATTATTAGTGATCTTGCTAATTTTACTTAGGTTCATTTCATGCAGTTCTATAGCAGAGTCATATTACTTTGTTTGGAAACATGCTTTGAAAACATAATCAGACAACCAATCAATCGAGGCAACCAATTCAAGCACGAGGAATTCTGTTCGGGTGTGAGCAGCGTGTTCGGTGAACTATATGCACGGATTCTAGGGACAGACAGCGTTTAGGGACCATCAATCAATCTAGCACACAAGTTAACTATCAATCAGAAGTCGGTCCCCGAGTAACTCAGGATCGGTAGCGGTAATCCAGCTAACCAATGACTCACATTCTGATCCTATTAGCAGCTGTGACGCATGGTTGCACATTACTGTCGAAACAGCCGTAGCCAAGGTTCAGCTCTTCACTAATAGTCTCATTGTCCGACCGAATGCAATGCATGAAGCGCTAACGGGAGGTCTTTATGATGCAGACAAAATAAATAAGCAGACTTATGTATAAACTGATATTTCTTACCAACGGCCGAACGGTTATCCCTGCAGCAAACATACAAGTTAGCAACAATTGCATAAACATATATATTTTACCGTTCTTTAGTTTCCTGTCCGTCTCTGCATCAAACAGTTAGGTATACAAGAAGGCTACCCTAGCATGCTCCCTAACAACCTGAATGCAGCTTATCTCCATACACTTCTCTAATGCAGACTCGACTCTTCTCAACAGAAGCACCGCTTCCCTCTAATAGCCACGCCCCCCGAGATCCCGAAGGACCGACCCTCAGGGCGCACTATTAGTCTCACCCCATCGCATCACCATCCTCCCCCCAATATCCACGCCCCCTCAATGATCCCGAAGGACCGGACAAGGGCGCGTTATTGGACTCCCACATTTCGTTTGTCCTCCATCCACCGCAAGCACCCACATAGTCTCTTAGCACATCTCTTTCACACAACACACAACATGATAAGCACATTCCTAATAGCCGCACCCCCGAGATCCCGAAGGACCGACCCTCAGGTGGGCTACTAGTCTAGCACACACATGACAAGCATTTACTCTCGCATCAAAACAAGCATTCAATACAAGCCTTATAAACACGATGACAAGCAAACATATAAACGATCTTTTAGTTGAGACTAGCATGGCACGGGTCTATTATCACATCAAGTAAATCATGCAGTTCTATCTTCTTAGCATAGTAATGGTTCTATCTCTTTTAGACAAGCATACATATTCTCTTAGCTAGGCAGCATATTCGTTTCAGTGACAAGCTATGTGAGTTCTTTTATTAGCATGCTGAGTCGGTTCTATCATTTCTTGTGAAAACATTTCTTCTTAAGCAAACAAGCATTTAAAACTCAGATTCATTATTAAGTCGTGCAAGAATCAGAGAATGCAGTTCTGCCCACTCACCTTGATTAATCGGTCGGGAACTCTCCGAGAAGACTTCCGTTCGAGCAAGCAAGTCGATCCCACTTGTACATAGTGCCGACGCGGAGCGGGGCACTACAAAATTTCTCAATATTATACGTCATAAAGAGGTAGATAGAATCAATGATCAAAAGTACTATATGTACCATAGATACATAAATCATGCTACGTAGGATTTTAATACATTAAAGAAATGCATCCGGCGACTGATTGATACTAAATCTACCACCTTTCACAATAACGAAAGGCCAGTTACCGCCAATGTGGTGTCACTCTAATTTGGTGACTTTCTAGTGCAACTAGTTCCAGAGGCGTCATCTCTAAGCCACAACTTCGTCTAGCAAAGCCTAATGGAGACTTATCGATGATGTCAGTAGTTTATTCCTCCCAAAGTACGGTGTCTAGGCTAGACTTTTACTTTCCAATCCCCAGCAGGATATTATAAATGTACAGTGTTTACATTTATTCCCTTTTATCCCCAACTGAGTGTTTTATATGTACAGTGTTTACATTCTTATTCCCCAATATTGTAAAAATACAGCAAGACGTTCATGCATTACTTTGAACTATTACTTGTATTCAAGAGTCTTGGATACGCAACAAGTAATAGATCAACAAAAAGTCCCCTAGCGAACAAGTTCCCATATCCAATGAAACGTTCTCTTTGAGATCAACCAAAATATTCTCTTACAAAAACAAACGGATTCTTAGAGCCTAGTTGTCCTAAAGATGTCTTATTTCTAAATCCCCAATTGGATTAGAGATATTCTACTTCTCTTTCTTTTTGTCAACAGAGAAAATAATGGTTCACGTCTATATTACCTCTGAACTATCCTTTCTTTTATTTCCCAGTAGACCTAATACGCTAAAGAAAAACGATCATGTCCTCCTTACCTCTACATTGTTTTCCTCATAAATATGCAACATATTATGTCCATATTACCTCTGATAGTATTTTACCTTTGAACTTGTTACTTCTACTTCGCACAAGTACACCATGGATATTAATTCCACAAAAAAATTATCATTACCACAGAGTTATCCTGTCACGTCCATATCACCTCTAAGCAGATACATCCAGTGGATCCCTCATAAAGAAGTTTTTCATATCCATATTACCTATGAATAGACATCTTTTCCACTCTTATCTTTTATTTCACATTCACAATTGTTACCCGTACTTTGCATAAGTACACCATAGATATTGTAACGACCCGTTCCGTTCAAGCGGATAGCCGATTCAAACGGCGCAAGTGCAATAATCCGACCCACTTTGCTCAGAGAGAAGACTCGTTTGAGGCAAAGGATTTCCAGACTTGGCCCTAAATGAGTTCAGACTTAGACTTTCAAAGGCTCGCTCAGAGTATCGCTTGACCGAGGAGAATCATCGCTAAGGTGGGTGGCTACGATAAACTTATCTTTGCTGAGCCAGCACACTTAAAATATGGACGATACATGCTAGTCACAAGGTGATTCACCCCCTGCATGCTAATAAAGAACTCAACGCACCTAGCTAAGAGAATAATCCCAACTTGTATTGCTTGTGTTAGAACATGGAAATAAAACTTTGCTTATAAATGGACCCTTGCATGCTACATTTGCCTTATGCAAGTAGACCACGCTATGCCTCGAGTAGAACGATATATATATATATATATATATATATATATATATATATATATATATATATATATATATATTCGTTGTGCACTATCTACTTGTTTACACTGCACGTCCCTAGATCATGTCGCTCGGTATGTCCCTTTACGGTTTTACTCCTCGCTTTACCCTTAGACCCATGCCAAACGTAAATATGTATGTTTCATATAAATGCATGCTTGCCAGCTAAATTATAGTTATACTTATTGTCTCGTTCTAATATTTGCCACACGAAATTATGCCACAATCAAGTAATACTCTCAGTATCACGCATGCATCTAGTTAGCCAGAAGACTATCGAATAGTTCTTTTATGCAATATGAACCTGCAAGTATCCGGGACCGTTAAGTCGCCAAGGCAGTCCCCGAACCAGGGGAATGCATCAAGCCAAGTTGAACACTGAACGAGAATCATGTCAAGTAAAGCAAGAATCATAGCTCGTGGAGCATACTCGTTCTGAACAAGAATCAAGAATTAACATGTTATGAATCCCATAAATCTGAGACCCAAGACTTGCATGTCGCGGACAACTTGTGCACAAGATATTGAATGGTTCCTGCGGACGGTTGTTGGGGCACCGGGGCTGATCCGATCCGGACGGAACATCTGTTAGTCTGTTTATCGGGCAAGGATGGCGTGTGGCACCTTGTGAACCATCATTCACGCCATTCTCGCTCTTAGACTAAATAATAATCATATGTTGGAGAAAGAAATCGCATGTAGCGGGGCTCACCACCACGTTGTATACCATTTCCATCCCGTAATTAAAATCAGCACTTTATGGCTATGCCATCGACTCATGTTCATATAGATAAGTCATCCTCTCTTAGCGGCAATCTGCGTAGTCATTCCATTGCATCCAGTAAGCTAAAACACCTGAACAATTTTGAGTATAGGTCATATATATATAACTGAGCAACCTGAGCAAATTTATTGAACACTTGAATATCCATTGCAACACGCCTGCATAATCGATATAACTTGTGCACCCAAAATAGAACCTCACTCAAGACACTTGTGTTTGCTTATGCTATTGCCCCTGGATTTTATTTTATATATGCTCGTGCTTGATTTAACTTGGTTTGCCTTGGACAGGGAAGGACGAAGGGTAAGTTGGTAAGTCTCACCGTATTCCCTTGTATATTGCATGATGCACTGCCATACGAGTTAGGCTTTACATCATTGCTATGAAACTAATCCTAAGACAATAATAGAAAGATAACTTAATAGATGGTGCATGAAAACTTTATAACGTATTTAGATTTTTTGAGAGGGCGAGAAGCCTCCCCGCCAGTGCATTCATGTACTGATAACCTACCAGTTTGCTTGTAGGATGCGAGGAAACCTCGTTCGGTGTGGATGCCCCCTTCGTGCATGCTAAGGCATGTAGTTCACTCTGAAGCCTTGGAGCGTTGCGTCCTGAACTGAAGCACATATACAAGACATAATATTAGAATATCGCCTATGTACTATTCCATAAATGTAGCCACTTGGCACGCTTTTACTATTTCAGAAAGAGATGGCTTGAGTGACTTGTGATCTAGGCCTAGCACCGCTTGTAACACTTGTTCAATATCAATAAAGAGCTTATTTTACTTCTATACTTGTGTTATTCAATGCTTCCGCTATTGACGACTCTGTGAACTTGTTACCAATCGTCTGTGTGTTTCTTATTCAATTGCACTCGGACTATCTGTGCGACTCTGTGGCTTAAACCACTTACTGCCTGTCTGGATCATGGCCTTGCACGGGCGCGACTTACGCTCGTGTGGCATTATGCCTAGATGGGAAGAGATCGTCCCGCAGGAGCACTATCGTGGTAATTCGTGCCCAGTGCGGATGGCCTGCGGGTGATCGGGGCGTGATAAATATCAAGTCCAAAAAATCCCCAAGAAGAGTTGTTCTAACCTATCACATCCATATTACCTAAAATAAGTGTTAGTTTACTCTAACTTATTTTATGTATGCCATGGATAATAAGTCCACTCGAAATATGCATATTAAATCTCAACTACTTTTTATGCTTCTAGTTCAAAGTATTCTAAACTAGTTTAAGTTTGAAAACTTTGACGGGGGTCGTGTAAAAGCAAAAAAATGTGCACATATAAAGATGGCGCACTCTCTATAAAGATCCCAGGACAAGAAAGGTGCACTTTCTTAGTTCTCAGCACTATGGCGCACTTTCTTAATGTGGTGCGCTATCTTAACGCTACAAAGATTGGCGCACAATGGCCCTATCCCGCTCTCAGCATTTAATGCAACAGACTGACAGCTGAAAGTTACAGAAATTGAAAAGATCAATTCATTTATTGCAGAAGATCTTCGGCACGCAGACTCATCCGCTGTGCCAACTTCATCAGAAGTACGCCGCTGTGTCAACTTCATCAGAAGTGTGCCGCTGTGCCAACTTCAACAAAAGTGCACCATTGTGCCAACTTCTAGAAAATTGCTCCATCACGGTCACCTTCTTCAAAAGTGTGTCGTTGTGCCAACTTCTACAAAAGTCCGTCATCATGGCCAACTTCTTCAAAAGTGCACCATCACAGCCAACTTTTACAAAATTGTGCCACCATGGCTACTTCTTCAAAAGAGCACTTGTATAGCCAATCTTTCCAAAAGTGTGCCAATCTCCAGACTAATTTTAAAGTGCTCCTACGATCCTAACTGACAAAAAGAAGATACGATTATGTGTCCTACATGTCATGTTCTTCGAGAAACATATACAAATAACTATCCCATGACATACGATTTCCTCGTATAGGGAGCCACGTGTCAAGCAGACAGCAAGTTGTGCACCCACTCACTAGATCGTAGGAAGTCTTTCCATCAAAAGTGCGTGCATAGTGCAGATTGTCCAAAGTGCGTTCACACTGTCATAACTGCTCAAAAATCCTATAAATATTGGATCATTGTGTACGTTAAGAAGGCGACAGAGAATTTTTAAGTCTTTGAAATTTAAGAATAGAAGGAGAGAAATAGAATCATGTTGTGTCGTTGTTACCAAGGCTTTCTTATTGCCCAAATCTTTAAGTTTTTATAGCATGCTTGCATTTCTTCATCTTCGTGTGGTCCAAGGCGTAAAATTTTCAAGTCTTTAAAATTCAAAAACAGAATGAGAGAAATAGAAGCATGTTGTACCATTATTGCCAAGGCTTTCTTATTGCCCAACTCTTCAAGTTGTTCACAACATCCTTGCATTTTTTCATTGTCGTGTGGTCCAAGAAGTAAAGTGATAGCCCGCAGATCAGATCTCTACAGTTATACTTCTCTAAAATCCATTGTACTTAGATTCCTGTTTAGGATATCTTGTACTCTTCTTTCTTTCTAATAGTTTGTAATACAAAGTTTTGTTTAATTTTTTTTCGCAAACATGGACTCAAATATGGTCACTGTGGCCGAGTTTATTTAGTAGTGGTGATGGAAATGGAATTGGTTTGGAAAGAATGCCAAAAAAGAAAAATTTATAACATTGGTATAGCTTACTCCCCAAGTCAAGGAGGACATACCAAAAAAGAATATGGATAAAGAGAATATTCCTTGGAAGCTTTTCATGACTAACAATTCTCCAATTAGTTGATAATAAAACCCATTAGACATAATTCAAAGTATTTCAAAATAATAATAATAATAATAATTCAAATAATATTCCAATCATAACTCTCTCCCCCAAAACTAACTAATGTCTAACCTACATTAATCCAATCTTAACTAAATAATTAATCAACAATATATTAAAATAATACTCCATATTCAATATCTCAAAATAATGTAAACTAACTTTCCATTAACCCAAAAAACCTATTCAAAAATAAATTAGCAAATCATTTTTCTTAAATTTATTTATTAGTAAAAATAATTTGTACTTTCAACTATTAGATTTAAACTAGTTTTTGAACATAAAATAATACTAAGACAACATTTATAATTCCAAAAAAAAATTTAATAAGAAATAATTTTTTAAACACAATATTTGAAATTAAATTTAAAATCTATTTTTTTTGAAAATTCCCGAAAAGAGGGGTTACAGATCTACCCACCTTAGAAAAATTTTGTCTTCTAAATTTAAGGGATGAATAGGTTAGAAAGAATTAGTTGGTCATGCAAAAGATGGTAATAAATATATTATTAAATTTCTAATAAGGGAATATTTATTAGGATGGAAGAAAATATGAAGAAGGAAAAAGATATACATGGCTCGAGGTACGAATAGTTTATAGAAACATGGCTCTGTCCTTGAATCAAATTTACATAATCCAAGGTAGGCACCAGTACAGAAAAAAAGATAAACAAGAGATTATACGTTACCTCTCAAGGTAAACGAAATCAAGAAAATCCTTCATACCATGAAGGATATAACGAAGACAGGAAAGATTAGAGATAACCATGAAATATGATCAAATACGATAGTTTAGAAAGAGTTTTCTATAGATCCTCTGGGATATAAACAAGAAGCCTATAAACATCTCTATCTTAAATTCTAGGAAGAGATCATGAAATACTACGATAGATAAAGCTTTCTAGGGCATAACTTATTTACTAGAAAAGGGTAAAAGAAATAATCAGTATTTCATAGCTAGGACCTGACCTTTGGCAACCAATATTGATACCAAAAAGGACAATCTTAGCTCAAAAGGAAACTTCACCATTAAAATAGTGATGAGAAGGATTTAATAGCGAGATAGAAAGAATGATATAAGTGATGGAAAGGACAGTTCAAGATTTACAACCATAGATATCGCTCTAGAAGTACTAAAACTTTGTACTAGTTAAGTGTTTTATTAGAATCTGGTAATAGGTCTTAAGAAGGATATGATTTAAGTAGGTTGACTAATAGAAGCACTAAATCTTAGTACGATATGAAAGGAAGGATAGTTACGTAATCTATGATGAGGAAAGTTGAGAATAACTCTACAATGTCAGAGACAAAAGTTGAAGTATCAAACTTGATAATATTGATTGAGAGAATTGGTACAAAACCTAAAATAGAAAAGGTAATAGTGATCGGCAGATACTAAATACTAGTATAACTTCGATCCTAGCATATAAAGTAATTCTTTCTCAATACAACTTCTCTCAAATATACTCTAGAGCAACAACTGGTCTATTCTAACTATGATAATAGCATCTGTAAAGGTATTCTAGAATGGAACAAGTATAATACCTGCATCTATCTGAATGGTCAAAGGTAACTACTATTGGTAACCTTCTACTACTGGATGAGTTAGTCTCGGAACGGTTGGTGGAGAAGCAGTAAGGCAGTTTCGTACTCGATGATCTACCGATCCACAAAAGAGATATTGACCCAACCTCCTTATACAAGTCTTCCAAATATGTCCCGATCCACGACAATAGCTATACGCACCTGCTATCCCATTCTGTCTCTCCTTCTGCTGGTGATGTTGTTGAATTGGTGCTAAAATGGAATGAGGCTATTACAGTTGAAACTGCTAAATTGGGGCTCCATCGGAAAGGTGTTGTTGATGATACTGGGAAGTATTATGCGGAATATAGGGGCACTTCGCTGGTCCCAAACTACTACCACTACCTCCAGGAGAATCTCGACCCCTTTATAGGATGCAGTCCAAGTCTACCTTAACCCTTTGTGCTACTGCTATTGTCATGACCCGTACCCAGAATTTGGGGCATGAGTCTTAGGTACGTCCAGCCTATGCTGCAACATCGACGGTAGAATATTGTTTATGTCTCAATACCACTAAACATAACTCTCAAGATAACATGTCAATGATCTCAACTCCATAAAGAGGATAATGAATAAAACATTGATCAACAATTCAAAATGTACTCAATCACAATATCTATAGGAAGTAGATGGCACGATAATATATAAAAGATAAGGAAGTATCGACATAAGTGAAGCACAATAACCCAAATACAATAACAATCTAGAGCCTAGTTATCCCAACATAAATAGTCTCAATAATAATATAAACCAAGTCTCAAGTTTAGAATAAATAAATACATAGATAACTTGACCAAGGAGCTGTCTAAACGACTGCGGTTGGTGTCTCCTCTAAAGAGAGTGGCTCCTCTAGAATCTCTGGTATGTAGTCGCCCTCTACTCCTGGGCCATAGTGAATAGGACAGAAGTCCTCAAGGTCCTCTGAAAATGTTATCCAGTCAGAATTGGAGCGAAGCACAAGCACTAAATAACAATTTCATTTATATTGACAAAAACTATAAGATAGTATAAGGAAATACATGATGAAGAAATACCGAAAAAGTAAAGAATACTGAAGAAACATGTAATCAGCAATAGTACTAACTAGTAATGAACAGATATATGTAAATGCTAGAAATGAGTGAACTGGAATAAAAATAGAATTTCTAACTAAGTGTTGTAAAATATCAGTTTACTATGTGATCGGCTTGGGACTAGATCAGTCGTGTTATATATGATTGGCTATGATACATGTGAGGTCAGGCTAACCATCTGGTTAGCTATGATGCGAGAAATAGTCAGGCTACTCATATGTAACTAGCTATGAGCCATATAAATGGTCAGGCTACACCCTACGTGATATGTGGGGTGAGCTATGATGCATGTAAAGTTGGGTATGATCACATAATCTTGCTAATATTTCTCCGTCCCCAACTAGCACGATGGATTCCAATCATGTCTCCTCATGACAGGCATCTATGATACTAGTCGTGTATCCCCAATGTCAGAATCAAGCATACTCTATAACTAGAATTATAGTAATAATCAACATAATAAAAACTGTCAAAGAATGTACTCGCCTGGGATTCGGAATAATAAATATCAAACAGTGCCTGAACTGGAGTCCAAGTGACCTTTATATGATATATCAACGTCAAAGAGTATTTTGGAGTCATAATAAGTCTTAAATAGGTTAAAATCATATCCTAGGTCAAAACGAGGTCAAACTAGGTTAATACCTATTTTTGGGTTCCAATTTGTCCAATTGGTTGGCCAATATAGTCAAATTAGTCAAATCTAGGTATTCTAGGTCAATACCTTGCTAAACTGGATTCATACTAGTTAATATCTAAGGTATATTAGTTAATATTAGTAATTAGTAGCTAATACTACATATAATAGATAATAACTTATACTATATATATCATAATGTATAAAGACTATATAACCAAAAAGTTGGAGTATCTTAATTAAATTATACTAACTTACAACTACCCAACTCACTATATAAAGGTAAACCCATGACCTTAACTAGGCCCCAATACCTAAACATTTACCGTATTCCTTAATACCAATAACTTATCAAATACTAATTTATACTTACTCACATATCCCTAGTATTTAATGAACACCTACTAATACTTTAAGTATCAATCCTCTTCATTAAAATATCACACCCATACTCTAGTATCAGACATCCCCTTGCCTATTTAATGATACCTGTGTCTCATTGCTTCTAGCCTGACTTGGTACCAAGTAGGATACCAACCTATTTGTCACATACTCAACTTAACACTAGGATATAAGAACCTAATACCTAACTGATACCCCTTTGCAAACCACCCCTACAACTCAAATATACTATTGACTGATACTTAGCTACTCAACACTAACACCTCTTCTCTTCTTACCACAGTACACTATAGAGAGCAGTGCACTATTGTTGCTGCAGTTCCTTATCAAGCACGGATGCAACCACACTTAATACACTTCAACAACACATAAATATATCCTTCTTAACATAATGCCACTCTCTGAATTTTAGTTCAGATACACAAACTCTATAGTCTTCTATAAAATGGCTTAGAATCCATTATTGGTTTGAAAGAGATATCTGTTGGATGCATTAGAAGGTTAATAAGCTAACAACGCCCATACTCTGTTGCTACTTCAATTACCTGGCATCAGTCCTCCAACTTCACTCCCTCAACTTTACTACAACACACCCCTTACCAACCAATATGCATATGTGCACATCAGTTTAGGATACACCAAAATATGATATATTTTACACTTGCATTAACCACCACTTTCACACCAAACACCAAATCCAACACCATTTAACTTCACTGATACACTCATAACACCCACATCCAACACTACTGTCACTTGAACCAGTGCCAAGTTTTCCCTCACCAAATTTAACACCCAACGTTAATCCAATATTTGTAATACCTCCAACCCGATACTGGAAACTACTCCTAATACACTTAAACACCCAACAAACCTATATATAATACTCTCCCTCACAATCACATACCTGGACAACCCGACCTCCAGATCAACTCTGATACTCTAACCGGATCCCCATTAATACCCTGAACAATAACTACACACTTACACACCATAAAATTCAACCGAATTCCCCCATTAATGATACGTTCAGTATCAGTGCACATCCCCAGTGCACTGTACATACTACAGTGAACCCGAGCCTCACATGAACCAACCACTGATACATACAATATCCATGCATTCCTCGTTGTACACTGTGCACACCCGACTCCTCACACACACAGGCACAGTGTAACTCAGGAACCCAACTCCCATGTAACAATCCACATCAATACATATATACATTAATACGTATATGTACATATATATATATATATATATATATATATATATATATATATATATATATATATATATATATATATATATATATATCAAATGCATAAGAATAGACCATATAAATAGGTATGCTTCCTATTAGACATTTCAACAAGCACCTAGTGTGCACAAAACTAGGATACTCTTGATACACCATAAATCTCCATACATAAACCCTAATATATAATTAAACATCTACGTATACCATATAAATATACATATATACATATATATATGATTAGGGTTATAAAAGAAAGGGGAAATACATTATTGGATCACAAAAACCCCTAAATTCATATGACACCATAAAGGAATCATCATGAAACCAAAAGAGACTCATGCTCTCCCTTAATAGTCATTCCTAAATCAATTGGTGGGCTCCTAATGGCCATAAAATAGATTAAAACATAAATTAAATGAGGGTTTCCAGATTTTTACCTATTGGAATATGGATTCCCAATGTAGCTTCTTCTTCTCAAAGACTCCTTATGCTCAAGCTTCTAGGTCTCTTTTAATGAGTGAAGAATAAGGGATTTGAGGCTTAGAAATCTAAAATTTGTTTGAGGGAAAGAAGGGTTTTCTTGGGGGCTATTTCTAGAGTTTCTTCATGAGTCATGAGTGGCTTTGAGGGAGGCTCCCTCTTGCTTTATAGGGCCATCCATAATGTAGGGTTAGGGTTTTATGGATGCACAATGACTCTTTTGCCCTCAATGGCTTGTCATAAAGAGTTATTTAATGAGGAATTTAGTTTTAAGTGAGGGATTTCACTAGATGCTAATTAATAGCATAGGGATTAGTCTAGTGGGTTAAATGTCTAGTCTAATGCAAGATCCATTGTCACATCAAGTCTAGTTCACTAACCCGTGTCATTTATGAATATAATATAATATATATTACATATCATGCAATTATTAATATAATAAATATAAATATTGTAAATGACAATAAAGTTCCTATTCTAGAAATGTGTTAGTGAAAAGTCTACCCTCCAAAAATAAATTTCGTCCTCAAAATTGAATTAAACTAGCACAAGAATACAATCAGACAAAAAAACTATACCTCAAAACTCGAAGAGATACGGGTACTGCTCGCTCATTTCGTCCTCCCTCTACTAGGTTGACTCGCCTGGAGAGTGATGTCTCCATGCAACATGAACCAAAGGAATAGTCTGGTTCGGCAATACTTTCTTCCTGCGATCCAGGACCTCCACGGGCTGCTCAGGATAGTTGAGAGTCGGACCAACCTCGATCTCCAAGTGATCTAGTACGTGACTAGGATCTGCCACGTATCGTCTCAGCTGTGACACGTGAAACACGTCATGTACCCCCTCTAGTGCAGGCGGCAAGTCTAGTCTATAGGCCACTTCACCGACCCTCGCAAGAATACCGAAAGGTCCGATGTACCGTGGACTAAGCTTCCCGCCTCCACCAAAAAGAATCGTGCCCCATGTCGGAGAAATCCGTAAGAACACCAGATCGCCAACCTAGAACAAAACAGTCTTAACACACAATCTAAAACAAAATAATCACAAGCAAAATAACAAAACCTATATCTCAAACTCCAAGGGTCTACGATGGCTGTCGGCCCAATTTCGCTGTCTATCCTATGCCACTCGAAGTCTATCTCTAATGAGTTTTACTTTTTCTGCTGCATCCATGACCATCTCTGGTCCTAACAAGGCTCTCTCTCAGACATCATCCTAAGATAACGGTTTGCGATACCTCCGTCTATCTAGAGCCTCGAATGGTGACATCTCAATACTGGCCTGCTAGCTGTTGTTATAAGCAAACTCTACCAGGTGTAGATGATCCTCCCCAGAACCTTCGAGATCTAAAACACAAGTGCACACATATCCTCGAGAGTCTGAATAGACGGGATATTTTAGATAGTGCCCTTTATTATACAGCTTATACATATTCGAGTAAGACCAGAGTCTGGTCGAATGCGTAGCTGGCGTGTCGCGTATTCCTGGTTCTACGTATTTTGGGACAGGGGCATGACATAATTTGTTGTATGCTGTATTTTATTCATGGTTGAAGTTGACCAAAAACTTAGTTTTCTAAACCCAAAATTTTCCGAAACGGGGCACGTCCCACTAAACGCGGTGACTTTGTCGTATGGAAATTATATCTAAAGGCGCGTATAGTTAACACGGACATGTGAGATTTTACGAAAGTTGATTTGGATGTGCGTGCACACCAAAATCAACGCGTATCCGTCGAAAAGTCTCATATCGGCCTGTTATAACACTCGTCATAATTTTGTGTTGCTTGTCGTTTTGCAATGAAACTTACACCATCGAATTTATAGTATTACGTTGGTCATGTGACCCAAGTTTGGTTCGATTCTGAGAACGTTGACGAAACTACATTTCATGGGCCCCACGGCTCCACTTGACTGGCAATTTTGAGATCGGCTAATCGAAATCCTATTTTGAACGTTCCGTTAGGTTTGTATCATTATTCTTGACTCATAGACCTAAGTTTGACGAATTTGAAAAACTTTATCTCTGGCATATTTTTTGGTGCGAAGTGGACCACATGTGGACCCCGAATTGACCAAAAACTGTCAATTTTGCCCATGTGTCCAAATTGGACTTATGGGTAGTCAATCCTAGCTATTTTAAGTATTCTTAGAGCAATGGTGATATTTGTTTCAGCATTCGGAGGCGTACCTAGAGATTCCACTAATATGGGAGCAACTATCGGAGTTCAGAACACAGGCAAGTATACCTTGCCAAACCTGCAGTAGTTCCTTTGATATTAATTGCTTGAGTTATTTATATATATACTTCTGTATTATACCTGTTTAACATAGGACCATGAGACATTGCTTAACGTTCGAACAAGATTCGGGTGTCAACGACGTACGCGGAGTCGTGTAACGTCACTTAGAGGGTTGATACTGCGATCCTATATTTTTCGTGCTTACTTTATCAAGTACGTCATACCATAGAATACTTGATACTATTTATGTGACGGGATCTTTCCTGAGTTATTTGTAGTGATTCTGTATAGTTTTACAGGATTTGTGACATAAGATTTGCATATATAGAGATATCATTATGACTCGTTGTACTAGCTAGAGGTCATGATCTTGCATGTTATGGACATGAGATATGAGGTTACATTGGGTGGGGAGAGTCTCACCATACTACAGACTGATTATGTTTATATATATACTATATTACTGGTGGTGCCTTAGACTCTATCTTTGGCATATTTCCTGGCCCTTCGAGATATTACATGCTACTATGGGTTTCTCCGACATAGATCCTATAGTAGTTTCCGCTTTAGTATGATTAATGATCTCATTTGTATTTCACATAGCTAGTTAATTGCTTGCCCTGAGGATCTATTTTTACTTACTGTATTTTATTTGGCTTGAGTTATTCTTGTACCTTGCTATGTCCCCTAAGGACCTGGATCCTGATTATGTCCCCAGGTACAACAGAGGAGGAATACCCAGAGATATATGGGGCCAGAGCTGACACTGGAGCAGTATTGGCACCAGAGGATGAGGTTGTGCCAGAGGATTTCTTTTGAGTATTCTGTTATATACTCAGTTATTTCTGCTTCCAGTTATTTTATATCTTGACTCATAGATCTATGTATTAACTTATTTTATCAGGTTGTTCCCTGAGACACTATTTATTTAGACTTGTTGATAGACTATATTTCTTTTTATCTATTATCTTGATTAGTCTATCATATTGAATTGTGTTTACTTTCTATGGATGAGATTAGAATTAGACTGTGACATGTATCGTAGACTATTGTATTTGTTTTACAGCTTAAGTATACTCTAACGGGTCCATTAGATTGGGTTTGTCTATTGGAGTTGTGCTGCTGGCCATTGCTACGTGGCTAGTCCCTTGGTATTTTGGGACTGGGCGTGACCTGGTTTTTGTTGTGGCCCATACAGGTCTAAGACTATGTTGCTTTAGTTTCTACTAAGGAACCGAGCAAGCCTGAAAATTAGGATAAGATAAATTATGGGATCTCATCCACATATTGATACGTTCTCGACCTCTATATTGACTTTAAAATAATTTCTTGACTTGCATCCTGCCTTGATTCCTCTGTGCGCCTCTCATAGTTTATTTTGTATGCAGAGTAATAGATCCATGAGCTAGCGACAAAACTCCCACAGGTACACTACATGGTGATGTGGTTACCTATTATGATAGAGTGACACCATTGGGTGGAGATCCCTCCACTCAATAAAGCAATCAAGAAGATCAACACACCTCGAGGTTCTGACGAGATAATATTCTACCACTACCGTAGTTTACTCCACCAATACCCATTTTTCTACCAGGACAGGCTATGGACGGATAGCAGTTGTTCCAAATATTCTATGCAATAATACAAGCCCAATAGCAGATTCATCAAGAGGCTCAGCGTCAGGAGGCAGAGAAACAGTATAGTGACCACACTGGAGCAGGTGAACCCACCAAATAGACGGCCATCGTTGGGATCTACCACTGATTTCTGCCAGCTGAAGTCCCGTATCTTTTCTGGCAAGGAGGAGCCCACTGAAGTTCATGAGTGGCTCACAAACACTCAACACCAATTGGAAGCAGCTGAGCTTCCAAGGGAGCGTTGGATGACTGCCGTTAGGATGCAGTTGATGGGCAATGCACATCACTGGTGGCTATCTGATGAGAGACTGCTCGGACCAGATTGAGTCACTTGGGAGGAGTTCTCTAGACTCTTTCAGGAGATGTACATTCCATCTATTGCTCGATCAAAAATTTGGGACAAGTTCAATCGCCTCACTCAAGATAATATGACAGTAGAAGAGTACAATGCGGAGTTCATCCGTTTGAGTCGCTTCGCCCCTACTCTGATTCTGACAGAAGAGAAGAAGGAAGAGAAGTTCGTCGACAGACTTAACTTTGAGTTATAGAGATTAATCGGCTCCGTTGTACCTACTTCTTACATGAACGTCCTTACTGCAGCCCGACGCATGGAGCGCGTCACCAGGAGAGAGTCCAGCCTGAAACGGCCGTTCATATCAGCACCAACCAAAGCATTACACGGGGAGTCTGCAAAGCGACCCCAGATAAAACCACCACAGAGAGCAATATCATAATCCCTATCCCTTCCTACTTGTCACTACTATGGCAAGGTATGCCATATTGAGAGGGAGTGTAGACTCAAATTAGGATTATGTCTAGCTTGCGGATACAGTCAGCATTCAGTAAGGGATTATCCTGAGCGTCGAGAAGGAGCACCAATAGTAAATCGACAAGCTTTACCAACACCGGAAGGATATCAGCTGAGGCCACCCTAGGCACCACGGGAAGCACTCTTCCAGCAGGCCCAGCAACAGCAGATTGCACCACCACAAGGACATGGACAGGCTTTTGCGATGACAGTGGAGGAGGCACAGACTCGAGGAGTAGCGAATATGAGTAAGATTTAAGTTTTATCATAGCTATCTATTCCTAGTAATACTTTAGCACGTGCCTGTTTGTCACTACCACGTTCCAAAAATAGGGGTATTTTTGACTTTTTGAATATTATTAATATTGTGTGTATTAATTTATAAATAATTGTATGAGAGGTATATTTATAAATATATTATGTACTGTATTCTTAATGTTGAGCTAGTAAACTTGACCTAGAAACCCACTAGATGAACACCTGACCGAAATGTAGGGTTATGAATTTATTTTATATTATTTAGGATTTAATTATTGGAGATAGTAATTAATTATCGTAATTTTGTTTAATTATTGCGTCTTGCCGTTGCTTCGATATTTGGAGCGCTACCCTAGCTTTTGCCTTCCAACAAATTTCACAACCTTGTCCTAGACATGCCCGCCTTCCATTCTGACATTTTCGTAACTCGTAATTATGCTCTCTTGTGCTTCATTTTAGCCGCACAATATTCGTCGCGGACGTTTATTTAAATTTCTAAATTTTGTATCGTTGTGCGTTCCAATCAAAATTGGAGGCCATCTTGACCCATTTTTCGTACAATCCAAATTAGGATAATATTATGTTCTGAGTCTTCTTCATTAATGATATTTGTGTCCCAACCTAATTTTGGCCCCATGTACTCCTAATTAATTTTAGAACACAGCTTGCATTTATTTCTAATTAAATTGGGGATACCATTTTGACTAATCTCGTTTAATCCCGACTTAATCCAAATACCCCACTAATTAAGCCCATACCAAACACACTACACCCCCTCACCCTACAAAACACCAAACACCAAATTCCCCACCAATTTTTTATCATTTCTTGTGTCTGTGCAAATACCCAAATTTAAGGGGGCTAATTTGCAAATACTGCATTAGGTGTCAACACCCCATTGGTTCAAACCAATGGAGGAGCCCTAATATTGACTAATCAACCCAACCCTCACCCTTGCATGAAGGAATCCTCCATGTCAAATCCTGACCACCCATTCAAAATGGGTGCATCATCACCATTCATTCCCACACACCCTATCCTATTTAATGTCCCCTCAAGGCTCTCTTCCCAACCAAGCCCTAATCCCCAAACCTAGGGTAGCCTCCACCTCTTTCTCTCCTCCCTCCTCACAAGCCCCCAACCGTAGCATTCCTATTATTTTTCTCTTCTTCTTCCCTTCTTCTTCTTCTTCTCCTTTTTCTTTTGAATAGAAAAGGGAGGAAATATCAAAACCACCCCCCACAGCCACTGTTCACCCCATCCCCGGCCACAGCTCTGGTCTGTCGACCCTGCTTCCCACTGAGCTGCTACTCTGGCCAACTGCCCCGGCCGACCATCCCTTCAGCCCGGCCACTGCTCCAGTCTCCGGTACCGCCACTTGGACCAATCAGAACCAGTCATCATCACTATCTCCTTTACCATCACTCGAGCCGACTCCGACGGCCCTCTACTCCGGCCGATCGTTTGAGCCGGCCTCTACCTCGAGCTGACACCTGTTCGACCATACAGCCTCCACGACCACTCTTCCTCCATCGTCAGCTCTACCCTCCTTCAGCCGGCAACCCGCGTCGAGCCGCTCCGCCACTGCAGTCCGGCTACTGCTGCACCTCTGTCGAGCCACCCCCATCAGAACCCAAACCATCCCCTACTCCATTCATCTCCCCTGGAGCCCCCTCGCTGCACCACCACGAGCCTCCACCGCCTGCAACTCCCCGCCTGAACACAGTTCTCCCCCGGCCAAGCCTCGACGATCCACTGGACCGACGAGCCGCATTCCCCGATCCGGCCGTCCCCTCACTCCATCTTCCCCGCGATCCTTTCCTTTTCCCTGAGTTCAACCCGTCGACTGTCCTCAGCTCCGGCCACGAACGTCGACACCAGCAACTCCCCCGGCGGACAACCATCATCTCCCTGACCTGCCTCTCTTCCCCGGCGAGCCAGCTCCGGTCATCCTAGCTTCACCACCTCGTCATCATCGTCGACGTCTTCGCCGTGGTCAAAGACGCGCGCAGGTACGGCTTCTTTCCCCGCGTACACGTACGCGTGTACGTACGTGTGTATGTGTGTATGTATGTATGTATTTGGTATATTCTCCATTAGTGTATAATGTTTCGTGTATATATATACGCGTATATGTATATATATATATATATATATATATATATATATATATATATATATATATATATATATATATATATATATATATATATATAAATATATATATATATATATATATATCATATATTTCTCTAATTGGGTATATACATGTATTCAATATATTAGTATTAATATATATGTTAGTACGTATTTTAGTACGTATTTTGGTATGTATATATATATATATATATATATATAGTATATGTTTAGTAATATATATATATATATATATATATATATATATATATATATATATATATATATATATATATATATATATATATATATATATATATATATGTATTGGTATACATATATATGTATATATATATGTATATGGTATGAGTATTTAATTGGTATATGTATAAATGTAGTATACGTATATTAGTACTTGGTAAATATAAATGTATATATTTTCAACATACGTATTCTTTTGTATATATATGTATTGGCATATATTTTTTAAGACATATATATACATATAGTATTAATTCTACTTATATATATATACGTATTGTATATTTCTCTCCATAATATATGTTTATATATATATATACAAAGTATTAGTTTTATTGAAAGTATATATATACATATATTTATTATTGTAATTAATGGATATTAATATATATGCTAGTTAATGATATGTATATTTATATATATTTATATATATATATATATATATATATATATATATATATATATATATATATATATATATCTACTAGATGACCCGAGTGTAAATACGGATACCCCGTAACTGCACATGACCTTGTGACCCTGTGAACTGTTAGCAGTCTGCCACATGTACACTGACGTACTGGCGAGCCCCGCATCATTTTGACCGTCTGTCTTGCACAACTATCACAGACGCGACGCCCGTGCAACTTGACGCACTTGACCCTAGTTGACTAAGTGCCATACCTGGCATAGCCCTGATTTTAATGTATTTGTGTTTGTGTGTTAGTATAGCATCTGATGCAAATGTTGTATTATTTTATTATATGTCTATAGGACTGTTGGATCATCCAGGCGATACTCTGGAACAGGACATTGGTATTACCAGCAAAGGACCCAAGGCAAGTACATTCTCTGATTAGCTTCTTATTTATGATATCCCCTATGTTCATTGTATCTAGTGTAAATATCCATATTCTCGACACACTGGTTACACGGATTGGTATATACGGATCTCGTCATGAGGTGTTATTCCTTGTTCATGGTGTAGCTTGTACAAGTCTTGTTTTATTGTTATCTTGTGCATGTACAGACACTGATTTCTGGAAAGATTTGCTACCTTCCTAGGGAATCTTGTGCCATAGCGTACCATGGTTGGATCTACTATACCATTCTAGGGTGGAGAGTATTTTAGTGTAGATATATGATCATACCCTTCATGTACAAGTCTTGTTCACATGTTAGTGTTGGTTATACACCGCACGTATGACTAGCCAGGCCATTATTCCTGTACAAGTTCCTAAGCCGATCACATGTTAAAACTAGTACTCACACACTTAGTCATAGTATTCTTGCTCATTGACATATTGTTCCTTCCCGCATTTACTTACAGTATTTCCAGTATTTCCTTTATTGTATATCTCTCGTACATGTACATGCATCTTGTATATTTCTATCTATATACTTCTACATAGTTTATATCATCGATATAGAACTGCTATTAGAAATGTACTTTGCTCCTTCCTGACTGGAAATATTTTTCCAGACTATGCCTTAGAGGACCGGTATCCGACATTTTATGGACTACTTGGAGAGTAGCTGCAGACTTGGACTTGGTAGTTCAGTTGTGATTTCGGGAGGTCTAGTCGGAATCACTAGTTATCTAGTTAGTTTCTTTCAGTAGTTTATTTGGTACCGGATTTGTCTCCGGCATACTTTGTTGAGAATTGGATATTTGTTGAGTTACAATATTTACATTTTAGACTTGTGTTGTAGTTTATTTTATTTTATTTCTTCGACTTCTTATCGTGCTGTAGTTATGTGATTGAGTATGTTGTTCATATTATATTGTGTTATCCGCATCTCCTTATGGAGTTGGATACTCGTGCGAGATTGTTTAGATAGTACTTGACCTAGACAGCGTTCTACCGCCGATGCTGTGGCGTAGCTGGACGTACCCACGTACTCGTACCCAAATTCCGGGTGCGGGTCATGACACATTTTTAGTGGTGGTCCACGCAGGTCAGACTTCGCAAGTTGTGCGATGTCGTGGTAGTGTGATATCTCAGTTGTACTACTGCGTGTCTGCGATAGGATATAGGACATAGGATACTAGGATGAGAGCGAATACTCAATCACAATTTCTTGAGAGATTCCTGGGATGACCCCTGAGAATCTTATTATAATTTCAAATTTAAATTATTTTTCCCTTGTTTCTGTCCGTTCTTACTTGATTGATATTGAATTGATTCTTGCTGATCAGTTTTAAATAAAGATCTTGGTGTCATTGTAGAGTTTGATTCATATCAAGATGAATTTTATGGACTAATTTATGGTATCAGCTGATGACACATGTTGATGAGGACAGTGAGAAAGATTAACATTAGAGCTATTGGACTACAAGATGTGGGTTTAAATTATAATTTGAGGATTGAAAATAAATTTCAAATTTTTAAGAATTTTGAGGAGTTGAGATATTATGTTATTAAATTTTTTTGAGGATTTAGATTCAATTCAATGAACCTAGACAAAGCTGTAAGGAATTTTGGAAGTGATTAAATTTTTGTTTCAGTATTTGAATATTTGACTTTGAGGAAAGTATATGCATTTTACTATAAATTGTTCGAGGAGTTAGTTTTGAGGATTTTATTTTGAGGATAAAACTTTATAGTGGAAGAGATATATATTAGTATATGAGTGGATGAGGTGCATGTGTAAGGATCTGTTGGCTTGAGCATGATTGAGATTGCACTATAAACTGACTTGGGTGTCCATCTAGGGTTGTATTAGAGGGAGCAGTACTTAGTATGGTGTATTGCATTTGATATGCACTTGAGTGATAAGAACAACTAGTATCAATAATTGTAGTAGGTAAGAAAGCTAGCAGTGAGTGTGCTTATAGTAGAAACTGTGGTACTTAAAGGGATAGAGGTATCAAACCTTGGATGCATCATTGACCTATGCAATCACAACTAGGAATATTTTTTCCAATCTATTTATCTTGTTCCTTCTGAATGTTGCTTCTTTAGAACTTTACTGTCCTTCCTTGATGATATCGCATTTATTGCCTTAATTGATTCTTTTGGATCTGTCTGTCATGCCCCAGTCCCAAAATACGTAGGACCAGGAATACGTGACACGCCAGCTACGTATTCGACCAGACTCGGGTTTGACTCGAATACGTATAAGCTGTAATATAAAAGGGTACTATCTAGATATCCCATAAATGTAAACCTCTATGTCTCGATCCACAATGTACAACAGTATACAAGAAAGAGCTATATGTGCTAGAGTCGGCCGCCCAATAACACACTAACTCGAATAGACTCGAGAAGAAGTATGAGTCTATAAAAACTAGGCTACAACAGCAGATGAAATAAACAATAACCATAATGCCGGTAGATATAATGTGAGTACCTGGTACCATGCTCGCAAGACATGCAACTCCAACAGCAACTCCAAATGCTCCGTAATCATCTATGCTGCAAAACTGGCAGGGAACCAGGTCCTTAGAGGGACGTAACAAGGTACAAAAATACAGCAAGCCAAGTAAACAGAAAGTACAAGTGCAACAACAGGGTACTCTATCATAACCAAATAAGTGTGACACAGTTTAAAGACAATGTTCGACGCGTGGGCTTTCTAAAATAAAATCGTAGCTCCGGACACGGAAACACACGGCAGGTACCGCAGCTCCGGGCAAGGAGTTATACGGGTGGTACAACTACTCTAGATACAGGATCACTATAGAAAGTATATATATATAAGCGCGTGCAGAGTAGCCCAAACGTCTAGTAACTGTCTTCCCCTTCCCAAGCAGTCAACGATTGTGTGCTGAACCTGAACCTCTATCTAGCAGTCTAGACATACGAAAGATACTCAACAGACGCGACCCTAAGGTCGTCCCAGTCTCTGGTCATGATGTCAGTATCAGGATACAGGAATCTGGCACGATCACTGTATATGAGTGTGTCCTGGGGTGTCAATGTACTCAGATACGTGCATCGAGGTACTACAAAGTATCTAACAATTATTCTAAGACGTTACGACGAACGTCAGCATCCGGTTGTGAATCGGACGCGAAGTATCGAACGTCAACTTAAATATGTGCACAATGTACATAAAGAAATAATAAATAATTGTACTCTGAAATACAGGGTGGCAAGGTACACTTGCCTGCACGAGGCTGCTGATGACGGGGTCCCAGTACCACGTCCAAGTCCTCAGATCCCGCAGTACCTAGAGATGAGATACAACCAATAATCAATAATCTGTTCCACGACAGATAGGGATGCGACATACATCTACACCTAAACTCAGTCTCAGCTACGACTCACAGGGACAAGACACTAGGAGGTTGACTAAGGTTGACTCGGAGTACGCTACATCTACTCAACTAATCCCCTGTACAATATCATCAAATCAAACCTAAATCTCACTATATTCATCACGATGTTCGGTGGTTTAAACTAAGATCAATTCCTCAATTTTGCCTTGGGTCTTTACAAACATTATCCCGCATATTTTAAACATCATCCTCGAATAAATTATTAATTATTTATAGCCTTCAATATATATACACCCATTATCATTTCCCAATAAAATCCCTCCTCAATTTAAATTCATTACTATTATCTGTCCTTAATCACAGTGTAATGGTCTGATATCGCACACCATCTCACGATAAAAATTACACCTTGATGATAAATCACAGCATCATTTCACAACACTTTAAAACTGCTCTTCGCAATAATCAATATACATAAATTAATTAGATGCAACGCTCTCACTTATCATCCCTAGTATATCTGCAACCCTTCTTGCAATATACCTATAATTTTCAAGCCTCGAAGTATACATTCTATAACACCATTTCTATAGTAAACTCACATACCATTAACACTTGTTATAACATGTACTCCCATAATTTGCATTAACCCTAACCCTAACTAAGTTCACAAACAAACACAAGCCATACACAAACAATCTATACAACAATATAGAGAGGGGGAGTGTTTCACCTCGGCGATGCGGTGGCGATGCTGGCCAGTGGGGTTGACAGCGAGGTGGGGGAAGGACGCAGGCGGTGGACTGGAAGCCGTGGTCGGAGGTGATGGTCGTGATACAGCGAGAACGGGGGGTTCGGCCATGGAGATGCAGGGAAGCGGAGTAGCCGGCTCACCGTGGGATGGTGGACGGAGGTAGCCGTCGTGTGGAGGTGTCCCAGTTGCTCGACCGGAGGTGGTTGCACAACGGACGTGGCAGAACGGGACCGGTCGAGAGCTGCTGTGGTTGAGCTCGTCGACCACACGGAGGAGATCCGGTCAGGAGCGACTGTGGTCGACTCGACCAAGCGGAGAAGCTTCGGTCGGGAGCTGCTGAGTTTGCTCGACATCTGATCGTGGAGGTGGATGGTGGTGCTGCGAGTGGAGGGTGGCCGGAGAAGACGCCGGCACGGTGGTAGTGCAGGGCGCTACACGGCCGGGAAGGACCGACGAGAGGTGGCCGAGCATGGGCCAAAACTCCACGCTGTGCTGAAGGTTCAGCCGCTTGGACAGTCGGGGACCCCGCGAGCAATGGCCGGCTGCGCGTCGTTTTCGTCGGGCTTCCATTCGAACAACCCACAGTGGAAGTCCAGTAGAAGGTCGTACAGTACACCTTCCAGTTTGGGCTCCGGTTGCTGCTGAACATGGATCTGGTGGTCGACCTCTCGGCTAGGATGATGGTTTAATTTAGGGTCAGGGTTCGATGAGAATGTAGCCGCAGGTGGAGTGTAAGAGAAAGAACCAGGAGGGCAAGAAGAAGAAGAAAAAAGAAAGCAAGAAGAAGAAGAAGAAAGAAAATATGGAGGAAAGGTTCGGTTCCTGATGTAGAATGTGGAGGAGAGAGAAAAAGAGTGGGGGGGTTCCACACCTAGGGATTAGGGCCGGCCTTAGGGGTTGTGTGAGGGTGATGTGATGGCTTTATAGGGAGGGGTGTATTGGATGTGTGGTGGGGATTAGCCTATTCAAAATAGAGGGCTAGGATTTCACATGAGTATGATCATTTCTTCATGAGAAATGGAGGGGGGAGATGTTGCATTCGGTCCAAAATAATTAACCTCTTCATTTGGTCTTGGCCAATGGGGTGAGGGCACCTAACATTTATAAATTGCAACTTAGCCCCTTAAATTCGGGAAATTGTACGAACACATAAAATGACGCTAAAATTGTGGAGAAAATTATGTTTAGTAATTTTCATGGTGAGGGGGTGTTGTGCGTTAGGCACGGGTGTAATTAAAATGGCATTAGGATTAATTAAGGGTTAAAAATAGGATTAGGGAAAATGGGTATCCCTGATTAAATAGAAATAAAGTGTCCCGCGATTTTAAATTAAATGGGGGCACTTGGGGTCGAAATCCGGAAATGACGCAAAGGTCAAAAATAGTGGGGGCTTGGAGTCAGTCTTGGACCCTTTAGTTGGTCAGGCTCAACAGGTTAAGTTGGTATCTCAAAATTTAGGATAACGACACAGGTGTCCGACACGGAATTAAATATGGGTTACGATTTTCGAAAAGTTACGTAATTAATTTAGAGCACAACAAAAACTGATTTTATGAAGACAGAAAAGTCCAGTGCCTAATTTGGCGAGTCAAGTCAAAAGTACAAAAGCCCGATAAAATTTATGGGCTGATATTGGGCTCTGATTAATTTAGGAATGATAGGGCGCGCCAAGGGTTTTAATTAAATGAATTAAATACCAGATAAAATTATCTCCACTCTAAACCTCGACATCTACTACCAAAAATCAAAATTTTCCAAATCTACCCTAACTATCTACAGAATAAATCGAGGGGGTTTACATTCTTCCCAACTTAGAAAAATTTCGTCCTCGAAATTAAAAGTAAAGCACGATAATATCTAAAAGAATTTTAAAACAACTAGTAATCAAATACCGTACGTAAATTCGTACCTTGCTCCTCAATTAAGTACGGGAACCGCTGCCGAATAGAATCCTTGCGTTCCCAAGTAGACTCGCCTGGTGAATGGTGCTTCCATGCCACTCTGACAAGTCGAATCGTCTGCCCTCTCAAAGTCTTCTCGCTATGGTCGAGGATCTCAACTGACTGCTCTACATAAAATAGGCTGGGCCCGACTGTAATCTCCGAATGATCAAGCATGTGGCTAGGATCTATGACATATCTCCTCAGCTACGATACATGAAATACGTCATGTACTCCCTCTAATGATGGAGGTAATGCAAGACGGTAAGCCACTTCGCCAACTCGTTCCAAAATGTCAAAAGGTCCGATGTACCTCAGACTCAGCTTGCCTCTGCCTCCGAATCAGATGGTACCATGAGTGAGCGTTATCCTCAAAAATATATGGTCGCACTCCTTGAACTCCAATGGTCTGCGGTGCGCATCTGCCTAGTATTTCTGTCTGTCCTATGTTGCACGCAGGTAGCTCTGAATCTGCTTGACCTTCTCTACTGTCTGTGTCACCAACTCTGGACCAAGTATCTGACGCTCTCCCACGTCACTCCAACTAACTGGCGACCTACATTTCATGTCGTACAGTGCCTCATAAGGTGCCATCTGTATGCTGGCCTGGTAACTGTTATTGTAGGAGAATTCCATCAAGTGTAGGTGGTCCTCCAAAGATCCTCCAAAATCAATCATGCACGCTCTCAACATATCCTCTAATATCTGTATCGTACGCTCTGACTGTCCATCAGTTTGTGGATGATATGCAGTGCTGAACTTGAGACGAGTTCCTAGGCTCTCCTGCATACTCTGCCAAAAATGCGACGTGAATCTGGAATCACGATCCGATACGATGCTGACAGGCACTCCATGTAATCGTACTACCTGCCTCATATACATATCAGCTAATATCTCCGTGGATTGCCCAACTCTGAAGGGCAAGAAAATGTGCAGACTTGGTGAGTCTGTCTACGACAACCCATACTGCATCCTTCCAGCTAGGGCTTCGCGGGAATCCTGTGACGAAGTCCATGGTAATGTGTTCCCACTTCCACTCGGGAATGGGAAGTGGCTGCAATATTCCTGCAGTCCTTTGATGTTTAGCCTTGACTTGCTGCCAAACTAAATATTTTACCATGAATCTTGCAATTTCTCTCTTCATCCCATGCCACTAGTAATGTTGCCTCGCATCTCGGTACTTCTTCATACCCCCGGGATAAAATAGAATAATCGAGCTATGAGCCTCGGTCATCAACTCTTGGCGTAGCTTGCCACTCGGAACGTATAGGCGATCTCCATACCTCAATGTTCCGTCTTCATGAATCTTGAATCCCGTTTGCATGTCGGCCTCTATCCTTTCTCGCAGTCGTCTAAATCTCGTATCCATAGGCAATGCTGCCTTGATCCTCTCAACCAAAGTAGACTGAACCTCAAGACTGGCCATCTGTCCATCCATGCCTGGCAATACAATCTCAATCCTGAGTTCCTGAAAATTCCTCTAACAACTGGCGATGAGTCATAAACTACATTCGTCTTGCCAGAGTGGTTCTGCAACTCGATATTATAATTTGTCATAAATTTTAGCCAATTCCTTTATCTCATGTTGAGTTCCTTCTGCGTGTAGGCATTCTTCAGACTTTCTGTGTTTTGTATAAATCTCAACATCTGCTCTACATAAAGGTAGTGTCGCCATCACTTTAGTGCAAATATCACTGCAGCTAGCCCTAGATCGTGTGTCTGATAGTTCTTCTCAAGAACTCTCAGCTGTCCTGATGTGTAGACTATCTATTCTATCTAAACATAACTCATATTTGCTGAGCTTGGCTTACAGCCTCTCACTTCTTAGCATCTCCAACACAATCTTGAGATGTCTCTCGTGCTTCTCCTGGTTCTCGGAATATATGAAGACGTCGATGAACACCACCACGAACTTATCCAAGTACTGGTGGAAAACCTTGTTCCTCAAGCTCATAAATACTGCTGACACGTTGGTCAAATGAAACGGTCATGACTAGAAACTCATAGAGCACATACTACGTCTAAAGCACCATCTTCGGAATGTCTTCTCTCCGAACCTTGATCTGATGATAGCCTGATCTGAGATCGATCTTCGAGAATACATATGCGCCACTTAGCTGATTCAACTGTACTATCCCATCTTTCTTCGGCACAATTAAGATGGGTTTCCCCCATGGAGAAACACTAGCCCGACTGAAACTCTTGTCCAAGTGATCCTCTACTATGGACCTTCAACTCAACCAACTCTTTCGGTGCTAGTCTGAAGACGAGAAAATAATTGGCTCTGCTCTTGGAGTCAACTCTATAGCAAATTCTATCTCTCTGTCAGGTGGCAGGCCGGAAAGATTATCTAGAATCACATCCTCAAACTCTGATATAACATGGTGGTACACTGGTTCACCTCTTGCATTGTATACCCCTAAGGTAGATGGGCACCATACTCCCGGGCTTTCTGAACTCAACTCAGGGTAACCTGGTGGCCTAAATATATAAATGCCACTATATCGACAATCTAGTATCGCGTGGTATTGGCTCAATCAACTCATGCTAGGACGGTGTCATCGTCCAGACTTAACCTCAAAATAAATCCTCCTGTTCTGTTTACCACACTAATCCTTTAAAAAAAAATTCTCCCCTGCCTAAAGTATAATTTCTCTTCTCCTCAAATTTTCCCTAAAATTTTTATTCCTCGAGTTTTCTTCTTTTCGTTATTTATCTCTCTAAGTCGTAATTACAATTATAATAATGATGTCACCCAAGCACATACTAAAATTTCTGGTATTAGATCATCATCTTCCAAGTGAGAGCTTGAAATTTCATCTCCTCTAGTCCATAATGTCATTCCTGGTATTGCTATCATATACAACCACTAGTTTCCATCATCAGGCTATGCATTTCCCTAAATTATTCTAGGTCATGATCAACAATCCTTCCAGCTCTTAGTACTTCCAAGATCACTGCTACCTCAAGCACGGGTAGGGTACTACTGGGTCCAACTCTCTTGCCAACCTTCCACACTAGTTCTAGAATCCAAAGAACCTATCAATCTATCCTGATAAGGTAACAATCTTCTCCGAGAAAGGTATACGAATTATGTCTCCTGTCATCTAGTCTTCGATCTTCTTCTGGAGGGAAGTCATCAGTCACAAGCATTCGTCTTCCCAAATAATAGGGGACGAGAAACAAGGATAGCGATATTGATGAAGATTGAACGAATGCAAAGTGGAAGTCCAAGGGCGATAATCACATACAAAGAGTTTTAAAATCGATTATGGATTGAGATCCTATTCAACAATCATAACATCTATTCCTAATTTGCAGGCTCGCTTGGCACAGTCAGGTGACCAAGACGATTTAAATCAGACCAGCATGGGCCACCACAAAAATATGTCATGCCCCAGTCCCAAAATACGTAGGACTAGGAATACGTGACACGCCAGCTACGCATTCGACCAGACTCGGGTCTGACTCGAATACGTATAAGCTGTAATATAAAAGGGCACTATCTAGATATCCCATAAATGTAAACCTCTATGTCTCGATCCACAATGTACAACAATATACAAGAAAGAGCTATATGTGCTAGAGTCGGCCGCCCAATAACACACTAACTCGAATAGACTCGAGAAGAAGTATGAGTCTATAAAAACTAGGCTACAACAGCAGATGAAATAAATAATAACCATAATGCCGGTAGATATAATGTGAGTACCTGGTACCATGCCCGCAAGATATGCAACTCCAACAGCAACTCCAAATGCTCCATAATCATCTATGCTGCAAAACTGGCAGGGAACCAGGTCCTCAGAGGGATGTAACAAGGTACAAAAATACAGCAAGCTAAGTAAACAGAAATTACAAGTGCAACAACAGGGTACTCTATCATAACCAAATAAGTGTGACACAGTTTAAAGACAATGTTCGATGCATGGGCTGTCACACCCCAGTCCCAAAATATCGTGGGACTAGATACGTAGCAATGGCCAACAGTACGCACTGATGGACGAACCCAATTTAATGGATCCATCAGGGCATACTTAAGCTGTAAAATCAAGTCTACGACAATCAGGGCACAACTAATCTCATCCACACAAGATATAAAATATGATCCACAGAATAAATAAGGAATGTAAATCATCAGCTAGCCTCAACAAAGTACTTCGGGGAACAACCCGGTAAATATCTAGTACAATGGTTCAACAGACCAGAATATAAATGACTGAAATAAATAATAAATACTGAGCATGAAACATGGATGCTCAGGAGAAGTCTTCAGCTAACACCTCATCCTCGGATGGCGGTACAGCTCCTGGATCAGCTCCTGCTGCAGTCCCGTATACCTCAGGATAGATCTCATCCTCAAATCCTGGGGACATAATCCGGATCCAGGTCCTTAGGGGACATAGCAAGGTACAAGAAAGCTCAAGCCAAAATAAATGTAGTACAAAAAATAAATAGAATAAATAGGGCAAGTAAGTAAACATCTGTGTGAAATGCAAGAGAGAATATCAATAGTACTCAGGTTGAAACAACTACCAAGCTCTGTGTAGGGGAGCCGGTAGCAGTGGTATCATGAGGTGGTCTAGCTCAGCGGGAGACTGAGTAGCCGACATATCATAATCAACCTGTAGCCTGTGGATCTCTCCAGCAGTAGATGGGACAATAGGGAGTACTAAATAACCAGCTAAGTGATATGCAAGATGAGAGCAGCACTAGAACTCAGGCTGAAGCCACTACAAGCTTTGTGTCGGGGAGCCGGTAGTAGCAGTAATAATGAGTAATGGGCCAAGCTCGGGCTTCAGAGTCTTGTGCCTCACAATAGTAGGGTGTATATATATGATCAGCCTGTAGTTTGTGTGTCTCTCCCCACCCAATGTAACCACGCAAATCATGACCATAACGTCTCATGTCCATGTCAGCGGGATCATAACTAATGCACAAGTCATAATGTATCTAAAAGTAGAGTATCTCTGTCAAGTCCTGTATCCTATACAGAATCACCACGAATATCTTGAGAAGATCCTGTCTCATAAATAGTGTCCAGTGTCCTGGGTCATAATGTACTTGGTAAGACAAGTACGAGAATATATAGTGTCACGTATGTCCATCTCTAGATGACAATACCTAACACCGCGTACGGTATCGGCACCCGACTGATAATCGGATGCTAGGTACGTCACACGGTCCTAGGTTGAGCATGGACAATAATATAAATGAAGCAAGAAAAATATATAACAATACTGCAGAGTTTGGCAAGGTACACTTGCCTGATGTCCGAATGCCAACAACTGTCCCTGTATCAGTGGATCCGATAGGTACTACTCCAAAAGCTGTAATAAACATCACCAACAGTCTCAGAAGATGTCAAATAGCTAGAAACGCCTGTCCTTACGTCCAATTTGGACACAGGGGCAAAAAGGTCATTTTCGGGCCAAAGCGGGTCCACAGGTGGGCCACTTTGCACCGAAAAGCGTGTCAGGGTCAAAGGTCTCCAAATTCCTCAAACTCAGTGTCTACAAGTCAGGAATGATGATACGAACCCAACGAAACTTCCAGAATTGGATTCCGATGAGCCGATCACCAAATCACCCGTCAAGTGGAGCCTATGGGGCCCCCGATACGTGATTTTGTCAACGTTCTCAGAATCGAACGAAACTTGGCTCACAGGACCAGCGTATTACTACGAGTCCTATGGTGCAAGTTTCATCTCGATCTGACGTGTGTACACCAAGTTACAGCATGTTCCAGAAAAATCGGATACGGGGCATTGTCTGCGGATACGTACTGATTCCGGTGTGCCCGCACATCTGAATCAGCTTCTGCGAAATTCCACACTACCGTATCAACGACGCGCACGTATCTGTAAAGACCGCGTATGACCAAGTCATCCCGTTTGGCGGGGTGCACTCAGTTCCGCGGTAAACCAGGGCATAGTTTTTCCTGTTTTTGGATCGCGGTGTGCGATCACCACAGGACGCGATGCACCGAGCGGGTTGCAAGGGCACCGAGAGGGTCATATAGCCTACGCGTAGCAACTAACAAAAACTAAAACGGAGTTGCGGGGCAAGATAAATCAGTACCTGAACACAGGGCTCCGTGAATCTGAGTTTTCACGCGTCCGATCGTCCACTTCGTGTCCTGGACGTGTCCTCGTGTCTGCCGTGTGTCCGAGTTAGGGTTCTGACTTGGGGCAGCGGGGCGTCGCTGGAGAGGGTCGGTATCATTGTCAGCGAACTCGGCTAGGCGGCGACTGTGCAAGGTCGGCCGAAGTGGTTCATGCGGGGCCGAAGCAGTTCACGCGGGGCCGGAGCAGTTTCCCGCGAGCCGAGCGGGGCGGGGTGGACTCGGTTGGATCGGGAGCTGGGTCGACGATAAGTGGATCGAGGGCGGCCTGACGGTAGCGGCAGGTCATGGGATCTGGGGGGTTCGGCGACGGAGTCGAGCGGTCCGGCGAGGTTCTGGGAAGAAGGGGGAAGGCGTCGAGGGGTCGACGCCTGGCGGAGCTGGGGGTTCGGCGCTGTTCGGGATGGCAGGAGCACGGCTGGGCTCCGGTGGAGCTCGCGGCGATGGGTGATGAGGGGTAGTCCGGGTGGCGGCTGGGTTCGAACGCCGAGGGAGATTTATACTTTGCTACAGTAATTCCGATAATTAGGGTTCCCTCTGCGAGTTTTGGTCCGGGTTGGGTTTGGCTCGGATCCGACCCGACCCAATAAGCTGAGTTTGGTTCAGCCGGTTTGGTTTAGTCTGGTTTGGTTCAGGTTTGGTTTAGCTCGGTTTATAATTCCCATAGTTTTTAAGGCTTTAAACGCGTCTCCGGAGTCCAATAAATTCACCGAAAAATACCCTGCATCCGATTTTCCATTTTACACCATAAAATATTATTTCCATAATATTTTAACATCATCTAGCAACACTTAAAATTCTTTAAATCACAATCACCTTCGTTTTAAATTCCATAAAAATACCGAAAATTCGGAATAACTCATTTTAAATTTATTCTCAAAATCAGGGTGTTTACAATCTACCCCCCTTAAGAGGATTGCGTCCTCACAATCAAAGAATAAGAAAGTAAGGAAGAACTATAAAATACAAGGTTGCTTAGTTCATAACTGCCTCCTCAAACAGGTGGGGGTAACGCTGGCTCATACTATCTTCTCGTTCCCAAGTCGATTCTCCAGGAGAATGATGTTTTCAAGCTACATGGACCAGTCTGATTGTCTATCCCCGCAATGTCTTCTCACTGACATCGAGGATACCAACTGGTTGTTCTTTATATCTCAAGCTTGGGCCTACTGCGATCTCTGAATGATCGACTATGTGACTTGGGTCGGTCACGTATCTTCGCAGCTGTGAGACGTGGAATACGTCATGCACTCCCTCTAAGGATGGTGGTAATACAAGACGATATGCCACCTCACCAACGCGCTCTAGAATGTCGAATGGCCCAATATACCTTGGGCTCAACTTGCCTCTGCTCCCGAACCTGATAGTACCTCGAGTGGGCGAAATCCTCAAGAACACGTGCTCTCCTTCTTTAAACTCTAGGGGACGCCTGTGTGTATCCGCCCAATGCTTCTGTCTGTCCTGAGCTGCTCGTAGATGATTCTGAATCTGTTTCACCTTTTCTACTGTCTGCGTTACCAATTCTGGACCCAGTATTTGACGTTCACCAACGTCACTCTAACATATAGGCGATCTGTACTTCCTTCCGTATAAAGCTTCAAATGGTGCCATCTGAATGCTGGCCTGATAGCTGTTATTGTAGGAGAACTCCACTAAGTGCAAATGATCTTCCTAAGATCCTCCAAAGTCTAGCATACACGATCGCAACATATCCTCCAAAATCTGAATGGTACGCTTCGATTGGCCATCTGTCTATGGGTGGTAAGCTGTGCTGAATTTCAGTCTGGTGCCCAGGCTCTCTTGTATGCTTCTCCAGAAATGAGATATAAATCTCGAATCTCGATCCGATACAATACTAACAGGCACTCCATGTAATTTGACGATTTGTCGTATATACATGTCGGCTAATACCTCTGTGGACTGTCCAACTCTAAATGGCAAGAAGTGTGCCGATTTAGTGAGTCTATCCACGATAACCCATACTGCATCTTTTCCGCTGGGGCTCCTTGGAAATCCTGTGACAAAATCCATCGTGATATGTTCCCATTTCCATTCTGGTATAGGAAGCGGCTGTAACATACCTGCAGTCCTCTGATGCTCGGCCTTTACTTGCTGGCAGACTAAGCATTTGGCCACAAATCTTGCAATCTCCCTTTTTATTCCATGCCACCAGTAATACTGTCTCAAGTCTCGGTACATCTTGGTTCCTCCTGGGTGAACAGAGTACATAGAGCTATGTGCTTCAGTCATTAACTCTTGTCTCAATTCTCCATTTGGAACATACAGGCGGTTTCCAAACCTTAATGTCCCGTCTTCGTGTATGCGAAGTCCTGTCTGCATGCCTGCTTTTGTCTTCTCTTTCAGTCTTCGAAATCTAACATCGGTGGGCAATGCCTCCTTAATCTTCTCCACGAGTGATGACTTGACTTCAAGATTAGCCATCAAGATATTCTGTCCTGGTAAGACAACCTCTATCTGAAGCTCCTGTAGATCTCTCAATAACTCGGGCTGCATCGTCAAGAAATAAGCCGTGGGCTTCCTGCTTAGTGCATCTGCTACAACATTCGCCTTTCCCGGATGATACTGCAGATCTATATCAAAATCTACCATCAATTCAAGCCAACGCCTCTGCCTCATGTTAAGTTCCTTCTGAGTATACACATACTTAAGACTTTTGTGATCTGTAAAGATGTCTACTTTCTCCCCATAAAGGTAGTGCCTCCAAATCTTTAATGCAAATATAACTGCTGCTAACTCTAGATCGTGTGTTGGATAGTTCTTCTCGTGAACCTTCAACTGTCTTGATACATAAGCAATGACTTTACCATGTTGCATTAAAACACATCCCAGTCCACTACCCGATGCGTCACTGTAAACAACAAAACCTCCTGACCCTGAAGGAAAAGTCAGGAAAGGTGCTGTTGTTAACCTTCTCTTCAGTTCTTCGAAGGCCTTTTGGCAGTCTTCCATCCATATAAACTCCTGGTCTTTACGTGTCAGCTTCGTCATCGGTTCTGCAATCCTTGAGAAATTTTTTACAAACCTTCGGTAATATCCTGCAAGTCCGAGAAAACTTCTCACCTCTGCCACTGATGTGGGTGTAGGCCAAGTCTCTATTGCCGCAACTTTCTCTCGATCCACTGAAAGTCCTTCTCCTGAGATGATATGTCCCAAGAAAGGCACTTTGTCCATACAGAACTCACACTTACTGAGTTCGGCGTATAACTTCTCCTGCCTCAAGGTCTCTAACACGATTCTGAGATGTTCCTCGTGCTCTTCATGATTCTTGGAATATATGAGAATGTCATCAATGAACACCACCACGAATTTATCCAAGAACTGATGAAAGACTCTGTTTATTAAGCTCATAAATACTGCTGGCGCGTTGGTTAAACCAAACGGCATCACCAAGAACTCATAATGTCCATACTTGGTCCTGAAAGCTGTCTTCGGTATGTCTTCCTTCCTTACTTTGATCTGATGATAGCCGGATCGAAGGTCAATCTTCGAGAATACCCTTGTACCACTCAATTGATCAAATAGATCATCAATGCGTGGTAAGGGATACCTGTTCTTGATGGTCACAGCATTCAGTGCCCTGTAGTCAATGCATAACCGTACCGTTCCATCCTTCTTTGGCACAAATAATATGGGTGCTCCCCAAGGTGAAACACTGGGCCGAATGAAACCCTTCTCCAGAAGGTCGTCAACCTGCTCTTTCAACTCCACTAACTCTTTAGGTGCCAGTCGATATACTGATGAAGTGATAGGCTCTGCTCCTGGAGTTAAGTCTATTATGAACTCTATTTCCCGATCAGGTGGTAAACCTGGAAGATCATCAGGAAATACATCCACAAATTCTGATATGACTCTTGGGTAACCTGTCTCCTCTTCTACAGATAGTACCCTAAGAGTAGGCTGAACTCCTTGCTCTACGGCTCCTCTAAGAAACTCAAATTCTTGATGTCCAGGCGGTCTAAATATAACCCGCCCAAGTCGGCAATCAAGAGTCGCATGGTACTGACTTAACCAGTCCATACCAAGTACGATATCATAATCCGGCATGGAAAAGATCAGAAATTGAGCTCGCATTTCTCTGCCACAAACTACTACAGAACATGACCTACAGACGTCACTAACCGGAATAATTCCGCCTCCCGTAAGAATCCTCTTCATCTTTGGAAGGGGTGCGGTAGCTACTCTATGGGTGGCTACAAAGCTAGCTGCTATAAATGAATGCGATGCTCCAAAATCAAATAATGCTACCGCTGGTAATGAAGCTACTAAAATAGTACCTGTGATGACCTCGCCTGCTGTAGCCTCCTCCTCAACAGCTAATGTGAATGCCTGGCCTCGTCCCTGAGCTTGGCCTCTCTGCTGCTGAGCCTGCTGAAATAGAGCTGCCTGTGGTGCCAGGGGTGGTCTCTGCTGATTCCCTCCTGAGGCTGGTGGCCTGACGCCTCCAACTCCTGCCTGCTGTGCTCCTACTGCTGGATAAGCTGGTCGTGGTGCAGGCAAAGCTAATCTCGGTGCTCCCTCTCTGCGCTCGGTGTAGTCTCTGGTCTGATGCTGGTTGGACCCGCAAGCCAGGCATAGTCCTAACTTGCGTCTGCATTCTCTCTCAATGTGACCTATCTTGCCGCAGTGGTGACAAGTAGGGAGAGATATGGCCCTGTGTGCTATCCTCTCTGGCATACTCCTCTGGGTCTATTTTGCATAATCCCCATGTGCTGTCCTGGATGGTGCTGAGGTGATAGGCCTCTTCAGGTTCGACTCCCTTCTAGTGACGCGCTCCATGTGTCGTGCTGCTGCAAGAACGTCGATATAAGATGTAGGTACGACCGATCCAATCAATCTCTGGAGCTCAAACTTCAGCCCGTCAAAGAACTTCTCGGCTTTCTCTTCCTCTGTCGCAATCAAGGTTGGGGCAAAGCGACTGAGGCGAATGAATTCCGCGTTATATTCTTCCACTGTCATGTTGCCTTGGATAAGGCGGTTAAACTTGTCTTTGAGCTCTGACCGCGCTACTGCGGGAATATACATCTCTTTGAAGAGTCTGGAGAACTCTTCCCAAGTGACTCGGTCCTGCCAGAGCCTTCTCTCCTCTGCTAACCACCAGTGATGTGCATTCTCAATTAACTGCATTCTGACTGCAGTCATCCACTTTTCTCTCGGAAGTTCAGCGGCCTCCAACTGATGCTGTATATTTGTAAGCCATTCATGAACTTCTGTTGGCCCTTCTTTACCAGAAAATGTACGAGGTTTGAGCTGACGAAAGTCGGTGATAGATCCCGTCGTCGATCGCCTCATTGATGGATTTGCCTGCTCCAATGCGGATACCAGGCTGGTCCTCAGATACTCTGCCTCCTGGCGATGGGCCTCTTGCTGAATCTGCTGCTGGACTTGCATCATGGCATACATCATCTGGAATATCTGTTGCCCATCTATGGCTTGTCCGGGCAGAAAAACTGGCATCTGGGGAGTGAACTGTGGTGGAGGTGGGATGTCATCTCTCCGGAACCTTGGATTAGGCTGACCGGTTTGATCGCTCTGCGATGCTTGTCCTCCATTCCCTGGAGTCACTCCGTCTGTATAAGTAACCACAGCGTCGTGTGGCGTATCCAAAGGAATCTTATCTCCGTTCCGGGGATCCATTTCTCTGCAACCAAAAGATAAACTGTAAGAACGCTCAGAGGAATCAAACAGGATGCAAATCAAGTAACAATTTTGAGTTCGATATAGAGTTCAAACATGGTTTAATTAATGGATGAGATCCTATAATTTATCCTATCCTTAGGGCAGGCTGGTTTAGTTCCTAAGTTGAAATCGAACAATTTAGTCGTAGACCTACATGGGCTACCACAAAAACTATGTCACGCCCCAGTCCCAAAATACCGTGGGACCAGATACTTGGCAATGGCCAGCAGTACGTACCGATGGACGAACCCAATTTAATGGATCCATCAGGGCATACTTAAGCTGTAAAATCAAGTCTACGACAATCAGGGCACAACTAATCTCATCCACACAAGATATAAAATATGATCCACAGAATAAATAAGGAATGTAAATTATCAGCTAGTCTCAACAAAGTACTTCGGGGAACAACCCGGTAAATATCTAGTACAATGGTTCAACAGACCAGAATATAAATGACTGAAATAAATAATAAATACTGAGCATGAAATATGGATGCTCAGGAGAAGTCTTTAGCTAACACCTTGTCCTCGGATGGCGGTACAGCTCCTGGATCAGCTCCTGCTGCGGTCCCGTATACCTTGGGATAGATCTCGTCCACAAATCCTGGGGACATAATCCGGATCCAGGTCCTCAGGGGACATAGCAAGGTACAAGAAAGCTCAAGCCAAAATAAATGCAGTACAGAAAATAAATAGAATAAATAGGGCAAGTAAGTAAACATCTGTGTGAAATGCAAGAGAGAATATCAAAAGTACTCAGGTTGAAACAACTACAAGCTCTGTGTAGGGGAGCCGGTAGCAGTGGTATCATGAGGTGGTCTAGCTCAGCGGGAGACTGAGTAGCCGACATAACATAATCAACCTGTAGCCTGTGGATCTCTCCAGCAGTAGATGGGACAATAGGGAGTACTAAATAACCAGCTAAGTGATATGCAAGATGAGAGCAGCACTAGAACTCAGGCTGAAGCCACTACAAGCTCTGTGTCGGGGAGCCGGTAGCAGCAGTAATAATGAGTAATGGGCCAAGCTCGGGCTTCAGAGTCTTGTGCCTCACAATAGTAGGGGTGTATATATATGATTAGCCTGTAGTCTGTGTGTCTCTCCCCACCCAATGTAACCACGCATATCATGACCATAACGTCTCATGTCTATGTCAGCGGGATCATAACTAATGCACAAGTCATAATGTATCTAAAAGTAGAGTATCTCTGTCAAGTCCTGTATCCTATACAGAATCACCACGAATATCTCGAGAAGATCCTGTCTCATGAATAGTGTCCAGTGTCCTGGGTCATAATGTACTTGGTAAGACAAGTACGAGAATATATAGTGTCACGTATGTCCATCTCTAGATGACAATACCCAACACCGCGTACGGTGTCGGCACCCGACTGATAATCGGACGCTAGGTACGTCACACGGTCCTAGGTTGAGCATGGACAATAATATAAATGAAGCAAGAAAAATATATAACAATACTGCAGAGTTTGGCAAGGTACACTTGCCTGATGTCCGAATGCCAACAACTGTCCCTGTATCAGTAGATCCGGTAGATACTACTCTAAAAGCTGTAATAAACATCACCAACAGTCTCAGAAGATGTCAAATAGCTAGAAATGCTTGTCCTTACGTCCAATTTGGACACAGGGGCAAAAAGGTCATTTTCGGGCCAAAGCGGGTCCACAGGTGGGCCACTTTGCACCGAAAAGCGTGTCAGGGTCAAAGGTCTCCAAATTCCTCAAACTCAGTGTCTACAAGTCAGGAACGACGATACGAACCCAACGAAACTTTCAGAATTGGATTCCGATGAGCCGATCACCAAATCACCCGTCAAGTGGAGCTTGTGGGGCCCCCGATACGTAATTTTGTCAACGTTCTCAGAAGCAAACCAAACTTGGCTCACAGGACCAGCATATTGCTACGAGTCCGATGGTGCAAGTTTTGTCTCGATCTGACGTATGTACACCAAGTTACAGCGTATTCCAAAAAGGTCGGATACGGGGCGTTGTCCGCGGATACGCACTGATTCCGGTATGCTCGCACATTCGAATCAGCTTCTGCGAAATCCCATACGACCGTATCAACGACACACACATATCTGTAAATACCACGTACGACCAAGTCGTCCCGTTTGGCGGGGCGCACTCAGTTCCGGGGTAAACCAGGGCATGGTTTTTCCTGTTTTTGGATCGCGGTGTGCGATCACCACAGGACGCGATGCACCGAGCGGGTTGCACGGGCACCGAGAGGGTCATATAGCCTACGCGTAGCAACTGACGGAAACTAAAACGGAGTTGCGGGGCGAGAGAAATCAGTACCTGAACAGGGCTCCGTGAATCTGAGTTTTTACGCGCCCGATCGTCCACTTCGTGTCCTGGACGTGTCCTCGTGTCTGCCGTGTATCCGAGTTAGGGTTCTGACTTGGGGCAGCGGGGCGTCGCTGGAGAGGGTCGGTCTCTTTGTCAGCGAAGTCGGCTAGGCGGCGACTGTGCAAGGTCGGCCGAAGCGGTTCACGCGGGGCCGGAGCAGTTTCTCGCGAGCCGAGCGGGGCGGGGTGGACTCGGTTGGATCGGGAGCTGGGTCGACGATAAATGGATCGAGGGCGGCCTGACGGCAGCGGTGGGTCGTGGGATCTGGGGGGTTCGGCGAGGTTCTGGGAAGAAGGGGGAAGGCGTCGAGGGGTCGACGCCTGGCGGAGCTGGGGGTTCGGCGCTGTTTGGGATGGGAGGAGCACGACTGGGCTCCGGTGGCACTCGCGGCGATGGGTGATGAGGGGTAGTCCGGGTGGCGGCTGGGTTCGAACGCCGAGTGGGATTTATACTGTGCTACAGTAATTCCGGTAATTAGGGTTCCCTCTGCGGGTTTGGGTCCGGGTCAGGTTTGGCTCGGATCCGACCCGACCCGACCCAATAAGCTGAGTTTGGTTCAGCCGGTTTGGTTTAGTCTGGTTTGGTTCAGGTTTGGTTTAGCTCGGTTTGTAATTCCCATAGTTTTTAAGGCTTTAAACGCGTCTCCGGAGTCCAATAAATTCACCGAAAAATATCCTACGTCCGGTTTTCCATTTTACACCATAAAATATTATTTCTATAATATTTTAACACCATTTAGCAACACTTAAAATTCTTTAAATCACAATCACCTTTGTTTTAAATTCCAGAAAAATACCGAAAATTCAGAATAACTCATTTTAAATTTATTTTCAAAATCAGGGTGTTTACATGGGCTTTCTAAAATAAAACCGTCGCTCCGGACACGGAAACACAAGGCACGTACCGCAGCTCCGGGCAAGGAGTCACACGGGTGGTACAACTACTCTAGATACAGGATCACTACAGAAATAGTATATATATATATATAAGCGCGTACAGAGTAGCCCAAACGTCTAGTAACTGTTTTTCCCTTCCCAAGTGGTCAACAATTGTGCGCTGAACCTGAACCTCTATCTAGCAGTCTCGACATACGGAAGATACTCAACAGACGCAACCCTAAGGTCGTCCCAGTCTCTGGTCATGATGTCAGTATCAGGATATAGGAATCTGGCACGATCACTGTATATGAGTGTGTCCTGGGGTGTCGATGTACTCAGGTACGTGCATCGAGGTACTATAAAGTATCTAACAATTATTCTAAGACGTTATGACGAACGTCAGCATCCGGTTGTGAATCGGACGCGAAGTATCGAACGTCAACTTAAATACGTGCACAATGTACATAAAGAAACAATAAATAACTGTACTCTGAAATACAGGGTAGCAAGGTACACTTGCCTGCACGAGGCTGCTGATGACGGGGTCCCGGTACCACGTCCAAGTCCTCAGATCCCGTAGTACATAGAGATGAGATACAACCAATAATTAATAATCTGTTCCACGACAGATAGGGATGCGACATACATCTACACCTAAACTCAGTCTCAGCTACGACTCACAGGGACAAGACACTAGGAGGTTGACTAAGGTTGACTCGGAGTACGCTACATCTACTCAACTAATCCCCTGTACAATATTATCAAATCAAACCTAAATCTCACTATATTCATCACAATGTTCGGTGGTTCAAACCAAGATCAATTCCTCAATTTCGCCTTGGGTCTTTACAAACATTATCTCGCATATTTAAACATCATCCTCGAAAAATTATTAATTATTTATAGCCTTCAATATATATACACCCATTATCATTTCACAATAAAATCCCTCCTCAATTTAAATTCATTACTATTATCTGTCCTCAATCACAGTGTAATGGTCTAATATTGCACACCATCTCACGGTAAAAATTACTCCTCGATGATAAATCACAGCATCATTTCACAACACTTTAAAACTGCTCTTCGCAATAATCAATATGTATAAATTAATTAGATGCAACGCTCTCACTTATCATCCCTAGTACATCTGCAACCCTTCTTGCAATATACCTATAATTTTCAAGCCTCGAAAGTATACATTCTATAACACCATTTCTATAGTAAACTCACATACCATTAACACTTGTTATAACATGTACTCTCACAATTTGCATTAACCCTAACCCTAACTAAGTTCAGAAACAAACACAAGCCATACACAAATAATCTATACAACAATATAGAGAGGGGAAGTGTTTCACCTCGGCAACGCGGTGGCGATGCTGGCCGGTGGGGTTGACAGCGAGGTGGGAGAAGGACGCAGGTGGTGGACTGGAAGTCGTGGTCGGAGGTGATGGTCGTGATACAGCGGGAACGGAGGATTCGGCCATGGAGATGTAGGGAAGCGGAGTAGCCGGCTCGCCGTGGGGTGGTGGCCGGAGGTAGCCGTCGTGTGGAGGTATCTCAGTTGCTCGACCGGAGGTGGTTGCACAACGAACGTGGCAGAATGGGACCGGTCGGGAGCTGCTGTGGTCGAGCTCGTCGACCACACGGAGGAGCTCCGGTCGGGAGCGACTGTGGTCGACTCGACCAAGCGGAGAAGCTCCGGCCGGGAGCTGCTGAGTTTGCTCGACATCTGATCGTGGAGGTGGAGGGTGGTGCTGCGAGTGGAGGGTGGCGGGAGAAGACGCCGGCACGGTGGTAGTGCAGGGCTCGACACGGCCGGGAAAGGCCGACGAGAGGTGGCCGAGCGTGGGCCAAAACTCCACGCTGTGCTGAAGGTTCAGCCGCCTGGACAGTCGGGGACCCCGCTGTCACGCCCCGATTCCGTGGAATCGATAGTCGTCCCCCGGGCGTGACCGCCGTGCGGGCCTAGGTTGCGCTCCGCACAAGGCTAAGTATTTTTGTTTCGCATAGCGAGCACATATTCAGAGTACGCAGATAATTGAACACAGATTAAAACATGAAAAAGTTCTCCTTTATTGATAATATGAACATCTATTACAAACTCCCTGAACTGAGTCATATGGATTGCCTCTATGGGCTTACAAAAGTGTGGACACAAAATGAGATAGCAGTCCTGTACATTACATCCCTTACTAAACTCAAAATATAAGACCTTGGGACGGAACGACTGCCTTGCCACGGAGCTGCATGATTGCTTCGGTGGCTAGCTTCTTCTTCAAAAGGCTTCTTCTTCAAAATGCTTCTAAGGTGGCACGGTCGAGGCGTGCCTACAGCTGGACTGGATTGGGGGTTTGTCTCCTGCTCCTCGCTCGGTTCTTCCTAGCACGGGGAACCTGTTTCAACGAGGGTCAGTACATCGAAACGTACTGGTGAAGGCAAGCTATCCCAACTATACCAATCAACACGTTGATTTAATGAAGCATGCATATTTGTGGGTTTCTATCTTGCCTTAGTTCATTTTACAACAAGACATAGATATAGAATCATTGAAATGACTCGTCACCGTTCGGTGACATTTACCTGTCCGTCTGAACCACCTGCACAATACTTACCTTGCCTTCCCTGTCAAGAAGACACAAGTTAGTTTCTACAGGTTTAAATATACAAGGGGATCACTGGCACGTTGCCATAATGGACGGGCTAGTCTCAGTACGGAGTGCCGTGCGACGCATAGATCAGGACATCCCAAGGCATTCCGTCCTATAGCAGGCGACTATCATGAGTTCCGTCCGGATCGGATCGGTGCCAGTGCCCCAGCGACCGTCCGCAGGAACTAAAACCTTGTGCACAAGTTGTCCGTGATCAACGCAGTACACTAATATTAGCAATCGAGGCAAAACAGGATATATCAGGAGCAGGGCAGTACGGGGCAAGATTTACTTTTGCATAGCCTATCTGTTCAGTTTATGGCATTGAAAATGTGTTCTATACATAGCACAGTTCTAAGAAGAAATATACATTCTAACTTATATTTATGCATATGATGAACATTTTCAAACGAGCAAGCATATAAGTAAGTAACCGTTCGTAAGTTTCATTTGACAAGCAATATTTCCCAAGTCTATTCCCTTATTATCTTGATATCTTTTAGTTATTTACTTGGTATCGTCTGATCGGGGCAAGCACGAACACAAGAATTAGATGTGAAGACTAGCAAGAAGGGCTAGCTAATCGGGTTGGTAGCCACTCACTTTGGTAGTTGGAAGAAAAAGGAAAGAAGCGCTTTAGGCGTCCGCTCGAGCGACGACTACAGCTGGTTCACCTGTATTGACACGAACAGCTGATCAGTACTTCTTCCACTCTTCCCCTTATCGGAATTGAAGTGCAGTCCTAAGAACGAAAGCAATGAAATTCATCGAAACCGTTCAAGAAAACCCAAGCAAATCCGAAATCCAACTCAAGGCACGAAAGCAACAAGCGACAGCGAAAACTAGGCAACAAAGAATGCAGCGGAGAGGTCCCTCCTGACTCTGCCGCTCAGTCGATCCTTGGGGCACGGTCCACTGAATATGGGAATCGATTCCGAAGAAACAAATCCATAACGAGGACGAGTTCTTAATTCAATCTATCCCGATCGAACGATACCGTCTTAGTATTTCTTAGCCGCGCTCCCCGAATAGGGGGAACGGGGCACCACATCCTACCCAACCAATTGGAAGTTTCGTCCCGAAACTTAAGGAATAAAACCTACCACTAGGAAATAACAAGGGGAACCGTTCCCTCATATCAGATTCAAGCTCCCAAGTAGATTCTTCGACTGAGTGATTCCGCCAAAGCACGCGCACTAGAGGAACCGAACGAGCCCGAAGCAGCTTTTCTTTTCTATCCAAAATTTGCACAGGCTGTTCTACGTACGTCAAGTCGGCTTGAAGGTTCAGTTGGTCCAGGTCTACCACATGGCTCGGGTCGTACACATATTTCCTAAGCTGTGAAACATGGAATATATCGTGTACGTCGGATAGGGATGGTGGTAGAGCAATCTGATACGCAACTGAGGCAACCCGCTTTAGTATTTCGAACGGGCCGACAAATCTCGGACTCAGCTTTCCTCTTGCTCCGAACCTGCTGACTCCTCGCATGGGCGAGACCTTGAGGAATACTCGGTCGCCTACTTGGAATTCTAGTGGTCTTCGATGTGTATCCGCGTAGCTCTTTTGACGACTTTGAGCTATCTTTAATCTGTCCCGAATCAGCCGAATCTTCTGGACGGTCTGCTCCACGAGCTCAGGGCCAAGTACTTGTCGTTCTCCAACTTCGTCCCAGCAGATAGGAGATCTACACTTCCGCCCGTATAACGCCTCATACGACGCCATTTGAATGCTTGATTGATAACTATTATTGTAAGCAAATTCAGCTAGAGGTAGATGAAGGTCCCAACTAGTCTTCGTGTCCAAGGCGTAGAGTCGCAGCATGTCTTCGAGGATCTGGTTGACACGTTCGGTTTGGCCGTCGGTCTGTGGATGGTAGGCGGAGCTAAACTTCAACTTCGTCCCCATTGCTGACTGCAGGCTTCCCCAGAAACGTGATATGAATTGACCATCTCGATCGGAGACTATGGTTACGGGCACGCCATGGAGTCGAACGATTTCATTGAGGTATATCTGAGCCAGGCGGTCGGCACTCCAAGTAGATTTGATAGGCAGAAAGTGAGCTGACTTGGTGAGTCGATCGACGATAACCCAGACTGCGTCATGTCCTCGTTGCGTCCTCGGCAAGCCAACAATAAAATCCATCGTTATATCATCCCATTTCCACTCCGGAATAGCAAGGCTCTGTAGTTCTCCGCCTGGTTTCTGGTGTTCGGCCTTTACTCGTTGACAAGCCATGCAATGCGACACAAACTGCGCCACATCCTTTTTCAAGCCGTGCCACCAAAACGTCGTGCGAAGATCCCGATACATCTTTGTGCTACCCGGATGAGAAGTATAGCTAGCATAGTGGGCTTCCGTGAGTATCTCTTCCCTGAGGGCCGCGTCGCTTGGAACGCACAGTCTTCCCTTCACTCGAAGCATCCCATCCGTGCTTACCGCAAAGTCGGACGCCTTCCCTGCTGAGATAAGGGCATGAATCTTTTGTAGGAACGGGTCGTCCTTCTGAGCGGTCTTTACTCGTTGTAACAAGTCGGGTTCGAGGCGCAGTTGTGATACTTGCGCCCACTTTGTATATCTGATTTTTAAGGTAATGCCCAGTGATTCGAGATCCCGGCGCAGCCTATCATCAATAGCCAAACTTCCTGCAAATACTCGACTCAGAGCGTCAGCTACAACATTTCCTTTACCAGGTGTGTATCTGATCATGAGATCGAAGTCGCTAAGGAGTTCAAGCCATCGCCGCTGCCGAAGATTCAAATCTTTTTGAGTGTACAAATATTTTAGGCTCTTATGATCTATATAGATTTCACACGGCACTCCATAAAGATAGTGGCGCCACAGCTTCAATGCAAACACTACCGCGGCAAGCTCGAGGTCATGCGTTGGGTAGTTCTGCTCGTGAGGCTTTAGCTGTCTAGACGCGTAGGCGATCACCTTGTCACGTTGCATCAGGACACATCCTAGTCCCCTTCCTGATGCATCGCTATATATTTTGAAGTCGTCAGGTCCGTTTGGCAAAGTAAGGACCGGGGCGGAGACGAGGCGCTGCTTTAACTCCGTAAATGAAGCTTCACAGTCGTCCGTCCAAGTAAACTTTGCACCCTTCCGTGTGAGCTGCGTCAAGGGCGAAGCAATCCTAGCAAAATTTTGTATAAATCTTCGGTAGTACCCTGCCAGGCCAAGGAAACTTCGGATGTCGCTAGCTGACTCCGGTCGTTTCCACTGCGTGATTGCTTCTATTTTCTTCGGATCAACTGAGATGCCTTCCGAGGAGATGATATGCCCCAAAAATGAAATACTGTCCAGCCAAAATTCTGATTTGCTTAATCTGGCATACAACTTGTGGTCTCGAAGGGTTTGCAGCACCATCCGCAGGTGTCCTGCGTGCTCATCCCTAGTCTTCGAGTACACTAAGATGTCATCGATAAACACCACCACGAATTTATCGATGAAGGGCCTAAAGACACGGTTCATCGTATCCATGAATGCAGCAGGAGCATTCATCAGTCCAAACAGCATCACGGAAAACTCGTAATGACCGTACCGGGTTCGGAAGGCAGTTTTGTGGGTGTCCTCGGGCCTAATCTTCAGCTGGTGATAACTCGAGCGAAGATCGATTTTTGAAAATACTGCTGCTCCTTGTAGTTGATCGAACAAGTCATCAATCCGTGGCAGAGGATATTTGTTTCTGATTGTGACCTTATTCAATTCTCTGTAGTCGATGCATAGGCGTAGAGTTCCGTCCTTCTTCTTCACGAAGAGCACGGGAGCGCCCCAAGGAGACACGCTCGGACGGATGAACCCACGGTCAAGTAATCCTTGGAGTTGGCACTTTAGTTCCTTCAGCTCTGCAGGGGCCATTCTGTATGGAGGTTTGGAGATCGGCTGCGTGTTCGGAAATGTGTCAATAGTGAATTCAATCTCTCGATCGGGCGGCATACCGGGTAGTTCGCTCGGAAACACGTCGGGGAACTCCGCCTCAACGGAATTTGGCTCGACGTTTGCGTAGTCCTGCCGCGCATCCCGAACTGATGCTAGAAATCCCTCGCAGCCTGTGTAGAGCATTCGCCGAGCAGATTTTGCCGAAATCACCATGCAGGCCGTGGTCGCATCGTTCGCTGGACTACTGGTGTAACAGAACACGGCTTCTCCGGGCAGACGGAAAACGACTCGCTTCTCTGCACACTCAATGGTTGCCGCGCATGCGCCTAGCCAGTCCATTCCCAAGATGATATTATAGTCCCTAACATCTAGAACTAAGACATCGAGTGACAGCTTCTTCTCCCCAATACAAATGTAACCACCTAGGCATACTGAATGAACAGGGATTTTTGTACCAGAGGGGGTGCTAACATTTAAATCTAAGTACAACGGAGTCATTTTTACATTGTTTTCCACGGCAAAATTTGTGGAAATAAAACTATGCGTTGCACCTGAATCAAATAGAACACGAGCAGGTATATTATTGAAAAGTAAGGTACCTGACACGACGGTATCCGAAGCTAATGCTTCTTCCCGTGTCATGGTGTAGACTCGGCCTTGAGCTTGATTACGCCCTTGCTGAGGCGCCGCTCGATTTGCCTGAGGAGCCGGAGTCTGGTCTGGTTGCGGTGGACGAAGCGGACAGCTGCTAATCTGATGGCCTGGGTCGCCGCAACGGAGACAAGTCCCAAGCTTGCGGCGACAATCTTTTTCGATATGCCCTGGCTTCCTGCAAAAGTTGCAGGTCTTGTTGGTGTCTCCACGCTGTTTACCGCCGTTATTTGGACGCTTTGAAGCGTTGTTTCCTCTATCATTGCCTTGGCGTTTGTGATTGGAAGTTTGCACAGCGCCGGCAGCAACGTGAGGATACTGCGGTTCCAGGGAGAGGGCATGGTTTAATACTTCCCTCATCGTCTGATACTGTGGGACGGATACGTGCCCGTGGATGCCAGGACGTAGCCCTCCCTCGAATCGTCTGGCACGACTCGCTGCATCCGGTAGGTAAGCGGCAGCAAATTTGGCCAGTTTGTTGAATTCTGCCGAGTATTGCTTCACCGTCATACTGCCCTGCCGGAGCTGGACGAACTCATTTTCCCGTTGACGCCGTAGAGGCGGGGGTACAAACTCCTCCTCAAACGCGGCACAAAAAGTCGTCCACGCGATCACCTCCTCTCCATGGCCAAGTTGAAGAGATCGTCGATGCACGTCCCACCAGTCGTGCGCGTTGAGGCGAAGCAGTAATTGGGCACAGGTGACGCGCTTGTCTGCCGGCACTTCCAGGAGAGAAAAATGATCTTCAAGCTCGGCAAGCCAATCTAGGGCCACGATCGGGTCCTCAGTCCCTTCGAATGGCGTGTTACAGACCTTCTTGAAGTTTCCAAAGGAGAAGGTAGTCACTTCCCTCGTCCTTGGCACGGGCGGTAGTTCAACTTCAAGCGCTGGCTGCTCCACTGGTGTAGCTGTCGTTGCGGCAGAATGGTTGGAGGCCAGGGTCTGAACCAGCTGTTGCAGGGTATCTACCTGCTTTTGTTGGACTGAGAGCCGTGCCTCTAGGTTGCTCTCGAACTTGGCTTGGCGGGCATCATCCCTCTGTCTTTGCTCGGCTAATATTTGCACCACTTGTTGAATCGAGTCTGTTTGAGACATGCCTCGTTGGCTCCGAGAGCTTCCTGATGTTCCGGAGCTGCTCTCCTGAGTCCGAGGCTCGCCTGGTGCTAGCGCTGACGGTTGCGCTTGCGTCGTTCCTTGAAAAGGAAGGTAAATTACATCAGGATCATAATGTATTATGGACTTATTGCATGAACGTATCTCATTTTGGCCTTAACGAGTTCAGGAGTTCGCATAGGCGAGTTATCGCTAAGGGAACTTTTCCAGTTTATGAATTAAATGAACTTTGAAGCTATGCTCTGATACCAACATGTCACGCCCCGATTCCGTGGAATCGATAGTCGTCCCCCGGGCGTGACCGCCGTGCGGGCCTAGGTTGCGCTCCGCACAAGGCTAAGTATTTTTGTTTCGCATAGCGAGCACATATTCAGAGTACGCAGATAATTGAACACAGATTGAAACATGAAAAAGTTCTCCTTTATTGATAATATGAACATCTATTACAAACTCCCTGAACTGAGTCATATGGATTGCCTCTATGGGCTTACAAAAGTGTGGACACAAAATGAGATAGCAGTCCTGTACATTACATCCCTTACTAAACTCAAAATATAAGACCTTGGGACGGAACGACTGCCTTGCCACGGAGCTGCATGATTGCTTCGGTGGCTAGCTTCTTCTTCAAAAGGCTTCTTCTTCAAAATGCTTCTAAGGTGGCATGGTCGAGGCGTGCCTACAGCTGGACTGGATTGGGGGTTTGTCTCCTGCTCCTCGCTCGGTTCTTCCTAGCGCGGGGAACCTGTTTCAACGAGGGTCAGTACATCGAAACGTACTGGTGAAGGCAAGCTATCCCAACTATACCAATCAACACGTTGATTTAATGAAGCATGCATATTTGTGGGTTTCTATCTTGCCTTAGTTCATTTTACAACAAGACATAGATATAGAATCATTGAAATGACTCGTCACCGTTCGGTGACATTTACTTGTCCGTCTGAACCACCTGCACAATACTTACCTTGCCTTCCCTGTCAAGAAGACACAAGTTAGTTTCTACAGGTTTAAATATACAAGGGGATCACTGGCACGTTGCCATAATGGACGGGCTAGTCTCAGTACGGAGTGCCGTGCGACGCATAGATCAGGACGTCCCAAGGCATTCCGTCCTATAGCAGGCGACTATCATGAGTTCCGTCCGGATCGGATCGGTGCCAGTGCCCCAGCGACCGTCCACAGGAACTAAAACCTTGTGCACAAGTTGTCCGTGATCAACGCAGTATACTAATATTAGCAATCGAGGCAAAACAGGATATATCAGGAGCAGGGCAGTACGGGGCAAGATTTACTTTTGCATAGCCTATCTGTTCAGTTTATGGCATTGAAAATGTGTTCTATACATAGCACAGTTCTAAGAAGAAATATACATTCTAACTTATATTTATGCATATGATGAACATTTCCAAACGAGCAAGCATATAAGTAAGTAACCGTTCGTAAGTTTCATTTGACAAGCAATATTTCCCAAGTCTATTCCCTTATTATCTTGATATCTTTTAGTTATTTACTTGGTATCGTCTGATCGGGGCAAGCACGAACACAAGAATTAGATGTGAAGACTAGCAAGAAGGGCTAGCTAATCGGGTTGGTAGCCACTCACTTTGGTAGTTGGAAGAAAAAGGAAAGAAGCGCTTTAGGCGTCCGCTCGAGCGACGACTACAGCTGGTTCACCTGTATTGACACGAACAGCTGATCAGTACTTCTTCCACTCTTCTCCTTATCGGAATTGAAGTGCAGTCCTAAGAACGAAAGCAATGAAATCCATCGAAACCGTTCAAGAAAACCCAAGCAAATCCGAAATCCAACTCAAGGCACGAAAGCAACAAGCGACAGCGAAAACTAGGCAACAAAGAATGCAGCGGAGAGGTCCCTCCTGACTCTGCCGCTCAGTCGATCCTTGGGGCACGGTCCACTGAATATGGGAATCGATTCCGAAGAAACAAATCCATAACGAGGACGAGTTCTTAATTCAATCTATCCCGATCGAACGATACCGTCTTAGTATTTCTTAGCCGCGCTCCCCGAATAGGGGGAACGGGGCACCACACCCGCGAGCAATGGCCGGCTACACGTCGTTTCCGTCGGGCTTCCATTCGAGCAGCCCACAGTGGAAGTCCGGTGGAAGGTCGTACAGTACACCTTCCAGTCTGGGCTCCGGTCGCTGCTGAACATTGATCTGGTGGTCGACCTCTCGGCTAGGATGATGGTTCAATTTAGGGTCAGGGTTCGATGAGATTGTAGCCGCAGGTGGAGTGTAAGAGAAAGAACCAGGAGGGAAAGAAGAAGAAGAAAAAAGAAAGCAAGAAGAAGAAGAAGAAAGAAAATATGGAGGAAAGGTTCGGTTCCTGATGTAGAATATGGAGGAGAGAGAAAAAGAGTGGGGGGTTTCCATACCTAGGGATTAGGGCCGGCCTTGGGGGTTGTGTGAGGGTGATGTGATGGCTTTATAGGGAGGGGTGTATTGGATGTGTGGTGGGGATTAGCCTATTCAAAATAGAGGGCTAGGATTTCACATGAGTATGATCATTTCTTCCTGAGAAATGGAGGGAGGAGATGTTGCATTCGGTCCAAAATAATTAACCTCTTCATTTGGTCTTGGCCAATGGGATGAGGGCACCTAACATTTATAAATTGCAACTTAGCCCCTTAAATTCGGAAAATTGTACGAACACATAAAATGACGCTAAAATTGTGGAGAAAATTGTGTTTAGTAATTTTCATGGTGAGGGGGTGTTGTGCGTTAGGCACGGGTGTAATTAAAATGGCATTGGGATTAATTAAGGGTTAAAAATAGGATTAGGGAAAATGGGTATCCCTGATTAAATAAAAATAAAGTGTCCCGCGATTTTAAATTAAATGGGGGCACTTGGGGTCAAAATCTGAAAATGATGCAAGGGTCAAAAATGGTGGGGGCTTGGAGTCAGTCTTGGACCTTTTAGTTGGTCCGGCTCAACGGATTAAGTTGGTATCTCAAAATTTAGGGTAACGACACAAGTGTCCGACACGGAATTAAATATGGGTTACGATTTTCGGAAAGTTGTGCAATTAATTTAGAGCACAACAAAAACTGATTTTATGAAGACGAAAAAGTCCAGTGCCTAATTTGGCAAGTCAAGTCAAAAGTACAAAAGCCCGATGAAATTTATGGGCTGATATTGGGCTCCGATTAATTTAGGAATGATAGGGCGCGCCAAGGGTTGTAATTAAATGAATTAAATACCAGATAAAATTATCTCCACTCTAAACCTCGACATCTGCTACCAAAAACCAAATTTTTCCAAATCCACCCTAACTATCTACAGAATAAATCGAGGGGGTTTACACTATCTTCAGGATGTCGCCAAAGATACGATCTCTGAGAGTGGGAGCACCAGCTTTAGAGGGGTCTGCCACCTCTCTACCTGATGGACAGACAGCCGTAGTTCCTTCTACATCTCTGATGCATGTGGGAGTATCTATACTTTTCAGGGGTCCTCCTCCCCCACCTGTTCAGAGGATTGTCGCAGCTGTGATAGAGAACCTTCCTCCTTCACCGACTCTGATTTTCGGAGGTGTGCCCATTGACGGGGCACAGATGTTTACTTTTATCCAGGGCATGGTAAATGCCCAGAGAGTGACGGCAGATGCTCAGCGAGTTCAAGCTGAGGCTTTGAGAGTACAGGCAGAGGCACACCTGGCGCAGACTGGACTGATGAGAAAGAGCATGGAGAATGCTCACCAGATGGTGCTACAGGCAGTTGAGAGAGTTGTCCAGCAGTATCCTGGCCAGCAGCAGCCGAGGACGTTTCAGTATAACCCCCAGCAGTACCAAGCATCGGTTCGTGTTCAGCAGGATCAGCAGACTTGTCATTACTGTAAGAAGCTAGGTCATCTTAGGAAGAGCTGTAGAGCTAGGCTAGGACTTTGTTTGCACTGTGGCGCTGCGGGACATCGAGTGAGGGATTATCTTCGAGCTCCTTATCTCCCCGGCCAGCGTGCAGCTCCAATTTATAGAGATCCAGTTAGGCCACCTGTGGAACTGCAGATTGCTCAGCACCCATGGAGGGAGCCACCCCAACAGGGTGGAGCATTTGAAATGACGGTCGAGGAGATCGATACTGCAGGTAACGTGTTAGCAGGTTCTGTTCTTTCCTTTCTTCTGTTCCTTTCTATTTGATTGATTGACTGATTCCCTAGTACCGTAGTTGTATTCATGATTTCCTTGTTAGAATGTAGTTAGTAGTACACCCTGATAGAAACTGCAATACCATGACAAAATAAACCATAACCATGCATGTTTTCCTTAGATTGCACATTGAATGACTGTAGATATAATTTTCTTAGACTGTGATTATTTGGGTTTTGACCATAGTAGAGTTAATGAAGAGGTTATGACTTGACAAAAGAGACAAGATGATTAAAATTTGAGGTTAAGCATTAATTTAAATAAAGAGTTAAGGAGTTAATATAGCAGAATTGATGGATCATTGATTTTACGAAGATTGAGATATGATTGAAATTATCATTAAAATTCAAGGATAAACGTTAATTTAAATGAAGAGTTAAGAAATTAACATGGCATAATTGATGATTTATTAATTTTAGGAAGATTATGATATAATTAAATTGGTTATTAAAAATTCGAGAAAATTAAGGAGATCATCATTATTTGATTACAAGATATGAATTTAAAATTTTATATTATAAATGTTGCATTTGAAGATTCCATAAGTATCGCATTGTTGAGTATTTTGAGGAAAAAGAAAATCAGGAAATAAAAATCATTGATGGATTAGTGTTTGAATTCAAACTTTTTGGGACGAGATTTCAATTTTATATATATGCATTGATTGAAATTAAATTAGAGGAGTGGATATTAAATTTTGAAATTTAATTATTAACTTAAAAATTTTGGGGGGAAAATTATGATAAAAATGGAATTTGATTTTTATTTTAAGGATTTTCAGGAATACGATAATTACAAAATTTTAAAAAATTATGAAATGACAATGTGGATTACTACCTGATTTTGGGGTTGATGAATTTAAATTTTGATAGAAAATAATAATGTGTATGAGTAAATACTACTATGAGGATTTTAAATTTCGAGGACAAAATTCTTTTAAGGAGGGTAGACTTGTCACTATCACGTTCCAAAAATAGGGATATTTTTGACTTTTTGAATATTATTAATATTGTGTGTATTAATTTATAAATAATTGTATGAGATATGTATTTATAAATATATTATGTACTGTGTTCTTAATGTTGAGCTAGTAGACTTGGCCTAGAAACCCACTAGATGAACACCTGACCGAAATGTAGGGTTATGAATTTATTTTATATTATTTAGGATTTAATTATTGGAGATAGTAATTAATTATCGTAATTTTGTTTAATTATTGCGTCTTGTCATTGGTTCGATATTTGGAGCGTTACCCTAGCTTTTGCCTTCCAACAAATTTTATAACCTTGTCCTAGACATGTCCGCCTTCCATTCTGATATTTTTGTAACTCGTAATTATGCTCTCTTGTGCATCATTTTAGCCGCACAATATTCGTCGCGGACGTTTATTTAAATTTCTAAATTTTGTATCGTTGTGCGTTCCAATCGAAATTGGAGGCCATCTTGACCCATTTTTCGTGCAACCCAAATTTGGGTAATATTCTGTTCTGAGTCTTCTTTATTAATGATATTTGTGTCCCAAGCTAATTTTGGCCCCATGTACTCCTAATTAATTTTAGAACATAGCTTGCATTTATTTCTAATTAAATTGGGGATACCATTTTGACTAATCCCGTTTAATCCCGACTTAATCCAAATACCCCACTAATTAAGCCCATACCAAACACACAACACCCCCTCACCCTACAAAATATCAAACACCAAATCTCCTACCAATTTTTTATCATTTCTTGTGTCTGTGCAAATATCCAAATTTAAGGGGGCTAATTTGCAAATACTGCATTAGGTGTCAACACCCCATTGGTTCAAACTAATGGAGGAGCCCTAATATTGACTAATCAACCCAACCCTCACCCTTGCATGAAGGAATCCTCCATGTCAAATCCTGATCACCCATTCAAAACGGGTGCATCATCACCATTCATTCCCACACACCCTATCCTATTTAATGTCCCCTCAAGGCTCTCTTCCCAACCAAGCCCTAATCCCCAAAACTAGGAAAGCCCCCACCTCTTTCTCTTCTACCTCCTCACAAGCCCCCAACCGTAGCATTCTTATTTTTTTTCTCTTCTTCTCTTCTTCTTCTTCCCTTCTTCTTCTTCCCTTCTTCTTCTTCTTCTCCTTTTTCTTTTGAATAGAAAAAGGGAGGGAATATCAAAACCACCCCCCACAGCCACTGTTCACCCCATCCCCGACCACAGCTCCGGTCAGTCGACCCTGCTCCCTGCTGAGCTACTACTCCGGCCAACTGCCCCGGCCGACCATCCCTTCAGCCCGGCCACTGCTCCAGTTTCCGGCACCGCCACCTGGACCAATCAGAACCAGTCATCATCACCATCTCCTTTACCATCACTCGAGCCGACTCCGACGGCCCTCTACTCCGGCCGACCGTTCGAGCCGGCCTCCACCTCGAGCTGACACCCGTTCAACCACACAGCCTCCACGACCACTCCCTCTCCATCCTTAGCTCCACCCTCCTTCAGCCAGCAACCCGTGTCGAGCCGCTCCGCCACTGCAGTTCGGCTACTATTGCACCTCGGCCGAGCCACCCTCATCAGAACCCGAACCATCCCCTACTCCATTCATCTACCCTGGAGCCCCCTCGCTGCACCACCACGAGCCTCCACCGCCTGTAACTCCCCGCCTGAACGCAGTTCTCCCCCGGCCAAGCCTCGACGATCCACTGGACCGACGAGCCGCATTCCCCGTTCCGGCCGTCCCCTCACTCCTTCTTCCCCGCGATCCTTCCCTCTTCCCTGAGTTTGACCCATCGACTGTCCTCAGCTCCGGCCATGAACGTCGATACCCACAACTCCCCCGGCGGCCAACCAGCATCTCCTCGAGCTGTCTCTCTTCCCCGGTGAGCCAGCTCCGGTCATCCCAGCTTCACCACCTCGTCATCATCGTCGACGTCTTCGCCGTCGTCGAAGACACGCGCAGGTACGACTTCTTTCCCCGCGTACACGTACGCGTGTACGTACGTGTGTATGTATGTATGTATTTGGTATAATCTCCCTTAGTGTATAATGTTTCATGTATATATATACGCGTATATGTATATATATATATATATATATATATATATATATATATATATATATATATATATATATATATATATATATATCGTATATTTCTCTAATTGGGTATATACATGTATTCAATATATTAGTATTAATATATATGTTAGTACGTATTTTAGTACATATGTTGGTATATATATATATATATATATATATATATATATATATATAGTATATGTTTAGCAATATATATATATATGTATTGGTATACATATATATGTACACATATATGTATATGGTATGAGTATTTAATTGGTATATGTATAAATGTAGTATACGTATATTAGTACTTGGTAAATATAAATGTATATATTTTCAACATACGTATTCTTTTGTATATATATGTATTGGCATTTTTTTTAAGACATATATATACATATAGTATTAATTCTATTTATATATATATACGTATTATATATTTCTCTCCATAATATATGTTTATATATATATACAAAGTATTAGTTTTATTTAAAGTATATATATACATATATCTATTATTATAATTAAAGGATATTAATATATATGTTAGTTAATGATATGTATATTTATATATATATATCTACTAGATGACCTGAGTGTAAATAAGGATACCCCGTAACTACACATGACCTTGTGACCTTGTGAACTGTTAGCAGTCTGCCACATGTACACTGACGTACTGGCGAGCCCTGCATCATTTTGACCATCTGTCTTGCACAACAATCACAAATGCGATGCCCGTGCAACTTGACGCACTTGACCCTAGTTGACTAAGTGCCATACCTGGCATAGCCCTGAGTTCAATGTATCTGTGTTTGTGTGTTAGTGTAGCATCTGATGCAAATATTGTATTATTTTATTATATGTCTATAGGACTGTTGGATCATCCAGGCGATACTCTAGAACAGAACATTGGTATTACCAGCTAAGGACCCAAGGCGAGTATATTCTCTGATTAGCTTCTTATTTATGATATCCCCTATGTTCATTGTATCTAGTATAAATATCCATATTCTCGACACGCTGATTACACGGATTGGTATATACAGATCTCTTCATGAGATGTTATTCCTTGTTCATGGTGTAGCTTGTACAAGTCTTGTTTCATTGTTATCTTGTGCATGTACAGACACTAATTTCCGGGGAGATTTGCTACCTTCCTAGGAAATCCCGTGCCATAGCGTACCATGGTTGGATCTACTATACCAGTCGGGGTGGAGAGTATTTTAGTGTAGATATGTGATCATACCCTTCATGTACAAGTCTTGTTCACATGTTAGTGTTGGTCATACACCGCACGTATGACTAGCCAGGCCATTATTCCTGTACAAGTTCCCAAGCCGATCACATGTTAAAGCTAGTACTCACACACTTAGTCATAGTATTCTTGCTCATTGACATATTGTTCCTTCCCGTATTTACTTACAGTATTTTTAGTATTTTCTTTATTGTATATCTCTCGTACATGTACATGCATCTTGTATATTTCTATCTTGTATATTTCCATCTATAGAAATGTACTTTGCTCCTTCCTGACTGGAAATATTTTTCCAGACTATGCCTTAGAGGACCGGTATCCGACATTTTATGGACCACTTGGAGAGTAGCTGCAGACTTGGACTTGGTAGTTCAGTTATGATTCCGGGAGGTCTAGCCGGAATCACTAGTTATCTAGTTAGTTTCTTTCAGTAGTTTATTTGGTACCAGATTTGTCTCCGACATACTCTGTTGAGACTTGAATATTTGTTGAGTTAGATTATTTATATTTTAGACTTGTGTTGTAGTTTATTTTATTTTATTTCTTCGATTTCTTATCGTGCTGTAGTTATGTGATTGAGTATATTGTTCATATTATATTGTGTTATCCGCATCTCCTTATGGAGTTATACTCGTGCGAGATTGTTTAGATAGTGCTTGACCTAGACAGCGTTCTACCACCGATGCTGCGGCGTAGGATGGACGTACCCACGTACTCGTGCCCAAATTCCGAATGTGGGTCGTGACACTATTAGTTCTATTCCCTAGCCTAAGCCTAGTATTATGTTAGCATAAACTTGTTAGTCTAGATTAGTAATTGGTACCCAAGTTTTCATAAGCTTAGTTGATCTTCGTTCTAACCAGGCTCCTTTACTCTTGAGTTATTTATCTCTCATTGCCTAGAAAAAAGTTTTTATTTGCTTCAACAAACATGTCTTACAACCGCGTCATCCCTTTTGACCGGTTACGTTTCATTTTCTTAATTGTGAGGACACAATTCTTTTAAGGTGGGTAGATTGTAAAAACTCAGATTTTTAGAATTTAATTTTAGAATCTTAATTATGATTTTTTGAATTTTGGAGATTTTTCTGTAATTTTTAACTAATTATAATAAATGTTCTTCAGGGATTTATATTTTTTATGTATTAAATTAATTATTAAAATATTATAAAAATTATATTTTTGGGTGTATAATTAATAATAGAGTATTGTGTAATTTTTCTAAAATTTATTGGGCTCAAAAACTATTTTTAAAATAGCTAAATGTATTATTTTTAAATAAACCAACTTAAACCAACCCAAACCAAACAAAACTGAACCAAACCGAACCCGACCGAACCAACCCAGACCAATTGGACTTGGATCCTACCCGTACCCGACCCGTACCCGCTAACCCGACCCACAAACCCATCAGATTCAAAACCGCAGTCCTGACCGAACACTTCCCCTCCCCCAAAATCGACCGGCCGACCTCCTTTCACCTCCCCATAACGTCCATTTCTGACCCCTATATAAACATCTAGACCCACCCCCTCATTCACCATCAAACCCTCTTCTATTCTCGATAAGCCACCGCTGCCGACAACACCGGACCTCCGCACACCTCCGCCGCGAAGTAGCCGTCGCACAGTCGCCATATTTTCGAGCTAACAGTAACAGTGAGGTACCCTTCTTCCCACCTTCGTATCTCTTTACACAGTTATCCAAATATCATTATGTCAAATCCTATACAAAGACCACATGGCCCTCTTGAATCATGTATAATTAGTTCGGGGTATCGTGTCCTGTCAGTCATAAATCGTGACGCAAAACAGGAAAAAAAGACCCAATTTGTAGTTCAGAAAACTGTCACGAAGTCCCATGTTCATGGTCATTTTTCTTTCAACCTAGTTAATATTTTTAAATTCTACTTAAAAAGTAATTTAAACAACATAACCAAGTTTTAATCCCTTTAATTAGTTTATTTTAATTTGTTGTATGCTATGTTTTATTCGTGGTTGAAGTTGACAAAAAACTTAATTTTCTAAACCCAAAATTTTCCAAAACGGGGTACGTCCCACTAAACAAGGTGACTTCGTCGTGTGAAAATTGCATCGAAAGGCGCATATCGTTAACACGGACGTGTGGGATTTCACAGAAGTTGATTTGGATGTGCATGCATACCGGAATCAACGCGTATCCGTCAAAAAGTTCTGTATTGGCCTTTTCTGACACTCGTCATAATTTCGTATGAGCTCGTCGTTTCGTAACGAAACTTGTACCATCGGATTCAAAGTGTTATACTGGTCATGTGACCCAAGTTTGGTTTGATTCTGAGAACGTTGACGAAACCCTATTTCGTGGGCCCAATGGCTTCACTTGACGGGCAATTTTGTGATCGGCTCATCGAAATCTAATTCTGGATATTTTGTTGGGTTCGTATCATCGTTTTGGACTTGTAGACAGTAAGTTTGACAAATTTGAAGAGCTTTATCTCTTGTACATTTTTTGGTGCGAAGTGGACCACATGTGGACCCCGGTTTGACCAGAAACTGTCAATTTTGCCCATGTGTTCAAATTGTACTTATGGGTAGTCAATCCTAGCTATTTCAAGTATTCTGAAAGCAATGGTAAATTTGTTTCATCATCTGAAGGTGTTCCTGGAGATTCTACTGATATCGGAGCAACTGTCGGAGTTCAGAACACAGGCAAGTATACCTTGCCAAACCTGCAGTAGTTCCTTTGATATTAATTGCTTGAGTTATTTATATATATACTTCTGTATTGTATCTGTTTAACATAGGACCGTGAAAAATTGTTAACGTTTCGAACAAGATTCGGGTGTCAACGCCGTACGCGGGTGTAACGTCACTTAGAGGGTTGATACTGCGATCCTATATTTTTTGTGCTTACTTTATCAAGTACGTCATACCATAGAACATTGATACTATTCATGTGACAGAATCTTTCCTGAGTTATTCATGGTGATTCTGTATAGGTTAATAGAATTTATGACATAAGACTTGCATATATAGAGATATCATTATGACTCGTTGTACTAGCTAGAGGTCATGATCTTGCGTGTTATAGACATGAGACATGAGGTTATATTGGGTGGGGAGAGTCTCACCATACTACAGGTTGATTATGTCTATATATATATATATATATTATATTACTGGTGGTGCCTTAGACTCTGTCTTTGGCATATTTTCTAGCCCTTCGAGATATTACATGCTACTATGGGTTTTCCTGACATAGAGCCTATAGTAGTTTCAGCCTGAGTATGATTAATGCTCTTATTTGCATTTCACATAGCTAGTTACATAGCTTGCCCTAAGGATCTATTTTTACTTACTGCATTTTATTTGGCTTGAGTTATTCGTGTACCTTGCTATGTCCCCTGAGGACCTGGATCCTGATTATGTCCCCAGGTACAGCAGAGGAGGAATACCCAGAGATATACGGGACAAGAGCTGACACTGGAACAGTATTGGCACCAGAGGACGAGGTTGTGCCAGAGGATTTCTCCTGAGTATTCTGTTATATACTCAGTTATTTCTGCTTTCAGTTATTTTATATCTTGACTCATGGATCTACGTATTGACTTATTTTATCGGGTTGTTCCCCGAGACACTATTTATTTAGACTTGTTGATAGACTATATTTCTTTTTATCTATTATCTTGATTAGTCTATCATATTGAATTGTGTTTACTTTTTGTGGATGAGATTAGAATTAGACTGTGACATGTATCGTAGACCATTGTATTTGTTTTACAGCTTAAGTACACTCTAATGGTTCCATTAAATTGGGTTTGCCCATTGGAGTTGTGTTGCTGGCCATTGCCACGTGGCTAGTCCCTTAGTATTTTGGAACTGGGGCGTGACATATATATATATATATATATATATATATATATATATATATATATATATGAGGAAAGAAGGTTTGATGAGGGAATAGGGGCAGAGGGGTCTGGTTTGAGAAGGAAGAGGGAGCCCACATGTGGGAGTTGGTTATGGTGGTTAGGGTTTTGGTTTTTGAGGGAGTTGGTTAGTTTTTTTGCTTATGAGGCTTTGTTTACTCAATTATCAACTTACCCTTTAAGTAATTAATATGAATTTGAACACTAAATGGAATGTAATCTCCTACTCCCTAACATAATATAATTACCCTAAATAAAATCTACATAATATAATATATTTAATATAATTACCTTAAGTAGAATATACATAAATAATTATCTTAAGTAATATCTAATTAATATAATCAACATAAGTCAAATCCAATTAGCAATTTAACAAATAATTGCATTTAGCATAAAATAAATTAATAGCCTAAATAAATCTAAATATTTAAATATTTTGGGATACGGAGGTTAGAAGTGAGAGCCTCCGACTGTAACAAGAAGCTTCAAACATTATGTACCCAAACAAGTTGATATACGAGATTGGGCCTTAGCTCCTCGCGAAGTCGCTTTGGCTTGCAGAACCAGTGGAGACTTGGGTCAGCACATTTGAAATGCATTGGTGAGGGTGAGTTAACCCAACCTACCAAATCAACATGATATTCATGTGAAGCATACAATATTATTAGGTGATCTTTCTATATTTCCTTAATTCAGTTTATAAAGCATATGATAGGAATGAAGAGAACATAATAATATGTGTCACCGAATGGTGACTCTTACCCACAGCTGACTTATCAATCTTACACAAAATCTTACCATATTCTTTTATGTGGACTACACATTGTTAGCTCAAAAGTTTAAAATACATGAGGGTCACTAGCACCACAAGCCATACTGGACTATAGCCTAGTTAGACATCGATCCCTTTAGCGTGGGTAGCGAACCTCCTTGAAGGTTCCCGAATCACCCGAGCTAGTTCGCTAGCACAATTATCCTTGTTCCCCCTAGGTCAAATCGGTATCAATGCTTCGGTGGCCGTCCGAGGAACTAAACCCTTGTTCATAAGTTGTCTATGACCATACAATGTCTAAGAACTAAGTTAATAAACAAAGCATGCAAGACAACATAGATTGAATGTAACTATGCATCAATTTCTGATAGCATAATCTACCTGCCTCAAGTTATCGCATTGTAAAATCTGTACTACTCGTTGCACGATTATAGATGAATCAATTCTAACTAGAACTGAAACAAGATATATATTTATAGTGGAAAAGCATGCAATATTGCGATCATTCCATGTTTTTATGTGACAAGAATCAAGTATTCAAGCGTATTATTTTTTATTTTGATTATTTTATTAAGGTATCATTGATCAGAACATGCAACAAGAGAGTCATTTTGATTAAGTGTGAAGACTTGGGGAGAAGGATCAAAGCTACACAATTGTTGACACATATAGAGAGAGAGAGAGAGAGAGAGAGAGAGATCTTTAAGTTTCTGCTCAAGCTTCCCTTATATGGTCACCTACATTTGCACCAACAAAGAATCAATAAATTCTTTTTTCTTTCTCCCAGAATTCGATATGAATGTGAAGTACGAAGAATTCAAGCAATGAAATCCATCGAAAATATTCACAAAAACATATTCATAAAATCAACAGTGAAAGCATCAGCAAAACGATAATAAAAACCAAACAGTAAAATGGTCCCTCATGACTCTTATATAAAGTCCTTCCTCGAGACACGATCCACTGA